>ONZH01019676.1:0-316511 GCA_900303285.1 Rhinella marina | reverse complement strand
TACTATAATACTGCTCCTATGTACAAGAATATAACTACTATAATACTGCTCCTATGTACAAGAATATAACTACTATAATACTGCTCCTATGTACAAGAATATAACTACTATAATACTGCTCCTATGTACAAGAATATAACTACTATAATACTGCTCCTATGTACAAGAATATAACTAATATAATACTGCTCCTATGTACAAGAATATAACTACTATAATACTGCTCCTATGTACAAGAATATAACTACTATAATACTGCTCCTATGTACAAGAATATAACTACTATAATACTGCTCCTATGTGTACAAGAATATAACTACTATAATACTGCTCCTATGTACAAGAAATATAACTACTAATAATACTGCTCCTATGTACAAGAATATAACTACTATAATACTGCTCCTATGTACAAGAATATAACTACTATAATACTGCTCCTATGTACAAGAATATAACTACTATAATACTGCTCCTATGTACAAGAATATAACTACTATAATACTGCTCCTATGTACAAGAAATATAACTACTATAATACTGCCTCCTATGTACAAGAATATAACTACTATAATACTGCTCCTATGTACTATGTACAAGAATATAACTACTATAATACTGCTCCTATGTACACAAGAATATAACTACTATAATACTGCTCCTATGTACAAGAATATAACTACTATAATACTGCCTCCTATGTACAAGAATATAACTACTATAATACTGCTCCTATGTACAAGAATATAACTACTATAATACTGCTCCTATATGTACAAGAATATAACTACTATAATACTGCTCCTATGTACAAGAATATAACTACTATAATACTGCTCCTATGTACAAGAATAATAACTACTATAATACTGCTCCTATGTACAAGAATATAACTACTATAATACTGCTCCTATGTACAAGAATATAACTACTATAATACTGCTCCTATGTACAAGAATATAACTACTATAATACTGCTCCTATGTACAGTACAAGAATATAACTACTATAATACTGCTCCTATGTACAAGAATATAACTACTATAATACTGCTCCTATGTACAAGAATATAAACTACTATAATACTGTGCTCCTATGTACAAGAATATAACTACTATAATACTGCTCCTATGTACAAGAATATAACTACTATAATACTGCTCCTATGTACAAGAATATAACTACTATAATACTGCTCCTATGTACAAGAATATAACTACTATAATACTGCTCCTATGTACAAGAATATAACTACTATAATACTGCTCCTATGTACTATGTAAAGAATATAACTACTATAATACTGCTCCTATGTACAAGAATATAACTACTATAATACTGCTCCTATGTACAAGAATATAACTACTAATAATACTGCTCCTATGTACAAGAATATAACTACTATAATACTGCTCCTATGTACAAGAATATAACTACTATAATACTGCTCCTATGTACAAGAATATAACTACTATAAATACTGCTCCTATGTACAAGAATATAACTACTATAATACTGCTCCTATGTAAGAATATAACTACTATAATACTGCTCCTATGTACAAGAATATAAACTACTATAATACTGCTCCTATGTACAAGAATATAACTACTATAATACTGCTCCTATGTACAAGAAATATAACTACTATAATACTGCTCCTATGTACAAGAATATAACTACTATAATACTGCTCCTATGTACAAGAATATAACTACTATAATACTGCTCCTATGTACAAGAATATAACTACTATAATACTGCTCCTATGTACAAGAATATAACTACTATAATACTGCTCCTATGTACAAGAATATAACTACTATAATACTGCTCCTATGTACAAGAATATAACTACTATAATACTGCTCCTATGTACAAGAATATAACTACTATAATACTGCTCCTATGTACAGTACAAGAATATAACTACTATAATACTGCTCCTATGTACAAGAATATAAACTACTATAATACTGCCTCCTATGTACAAGAATATAACTACTATAATACTGCTCCTATGTACAAGAATATAACTACTATAATACTGCTCCTATGTACAAGAATATAACTACTATAATACTGCTCCTATGTACAAGAATATAACTACTATAATACTGCTCCTATGTACAAGAATATAACTACTATAATACTGCTCCTATGTACAAGAATATAACTACTATAATACTGCTCCTATGTACAAGAATATAACTACTATAATACTGCCTCCTATGTACAAGAATATAACTACTATAATACTGCTCCTATGTACAAGAATATAACTACTATAATACTGCTCCTATGTACAAGAATATATAACTACTATAATACTGCTCCTATGTACAAGAATATAACTACTATAATACTGCCTCCTATGTACAAGAATATAACTACTATAATACTGCTCCTATATGTACAAGAATATAACTACTATAATACTGCCTCCTATGTACAAGAATATAACTACTATAATACTGCTCCTATGTACAAGAATATAACTACTATAATACTGCTCCTATGTACAAGAATATAACTACTATAATACTGCTCCTATGTACAAGAATATAACTACTATAATACTGCTCCTATGTATAAGAATATAATATATATATATACTCCTATGTACAAAATATACTACTATAATACTGCTCCTATGTACAAGAATATAACTACTATAATACTGCTCCTATGTACAAGAATATAACTACTATAATACTGCTCCTATGTACAAGAATATAACTACTATAATACTGCTCCTATGTACAAGAAATATAACTACTATAATACTGCTCCTATGTACAAGAATATAACTACTATAATACTGCTCCTATGTACAAGAATATAACTACTATAATACTGCTCCTATGTACAAGAATATAACTACTATAATACTGCTCCTATGTACAAGAATATAACTACTATAATACTGCTCCTATGTACAAGAATATATAACTACTATAATACTGCTCCTATGTACAAGAATATAACTATAATACTATACTACTAACTATAAATACTGCTCCTATGTACAAGAATATAACTACTATAATACTGCTATGTACAAGAATATAACTACTATATACTGCTCCTATGTACAGTACAAGAATATAACTACTATAATACTGCTCCTATGTACAAGAATATAACTACTATAATACTGCCTCCTATGTACAAGAATATAACTACTATAATACTGCTCCTATGTACAAGAATATAACTACTATAATACTGCTCCTATGTACAAGAATATAACTACTATAATACTGCCTCCTACTGCTCCTATGTACAAGAATATAACTACTATAATACTGCTCCTATGTACAAGAAATATAACTACTATAATACTGCCTCCTATGTACAAGAATATAACTACTATAATACTGCTCCTATGTACAAGAATATAACTACTATAATACTGCCTCCTATGTACAAGAATATAACTACTATAATACTGCTCCTATGTACAAGAATATAACTACTATAATACTGCTACTCCTATGTACAAGAATATAACTACTATAATACTGCTCCTATGTACAAGAATATAACTACTATAATACTGCTCCTATGTACAAGAAATATAACTACTATAATACTGCTCCTATGTACAAGAATATAACTACTATATATACTGCCTATGTCCTATGTACAAGAATATAACTACTATAATACTGCTCCTATGTACAAGAATATAACTACTATAATACTGCTCCTATGTACAAGAATATAACTACTATAATACTGCTCCTATGTACAAGAATATAACTACTATAATACTGCTCCTATGTACAAGAATATAACTACTATAATACTGCTCCTATGTACAAGAATATAACTACTATAATACTGCTCCTATGTACAAGAATATAACTACTATAATACTGCTCCTATGTACAAGAATATAACTACTATAATACTGCTCCTATGTACAAGAATATAACTACTATAATACTGCTCCTATGTACAAGAATATAACTACTATAATACTGCTCCTATGTACAAGAATATAACTACTATAATACTGCTCCTATGTACAAGAATATAACTACTATAATACTGCTCCTATGTACAAGAATATAACTACTATAATACTGCTCCTATGTACAAGAATATAACTACTATAATACTGCTCCTATGTACTATGTACAAGAATATAACTATACTATAATACTGCTCCTATGTACAAGAATATAACTACTATAATACTGCTCCTATGTACAAGAATATAACTACTATAATACTGCTCCTATGTACAAGAATATAACTACTATAATACTGCTCCTATGTACAAGAATATAACTACTATAATACTGCTCCTATGTACAAAAGAATATAACTACTATAATACTGCCTCCTATGTACAAGAATATAACTACTATAATACTGCTCCTATGTACAAGAATATAACTACTATAATACTGCTCCTATGTACAAGAATATAAACTACTATAATACTGCTCCTATGTACAAGAATATAACTACTATAATACTGCTCCTATGTGTACAAGAATATAACTACTATAATACTACTGCTCCTATGTACAAGAATATAACTACTATATACTGCTCCTATGTACAAGATATAAACTACTATAATACTGCTCCTATGTACAAGAATATAACTACTATAATACTGCTCCTATGTACAAGAATATAAACTACTATAATACTGCTCCTATGTACAAGAATATAACTACTATAATACTGCTCCTATGTACAAGAATATAACTACTATAATACTGCTCCTATGTAATAAAGAATATAACTACTATAATACTGCTCCTACAAGAATATAACTACTATAATACTGCTCCTATGTACAAGAATATAACTACTATAATACTGCTCCTATGTACAAGAATATAACTACTATAATACTGCTCCTATGTACAAGAATATAACTACTATAATACTGCTCCTATGTACAAGAATATAACTACTATAATACTGCTCCTATGTACAAGTATAAAATATAACTACTATAATACTGCTCCTATGTACAAGAATATAACTACTATAATACTGCTCCTATGTACAAGAATATAACTACTATAATACTGCTCCTATGTACAAGAATATAACTACTATAATACTGCTCCTATATGTACAAGAATATAACTACTATAATACTGCTCCTATGTACAAGAATATAACTACTATAATACTGCTCCTATGTACAAGAATATAACTACTATAATACTGCTCCTATGTACAAGAATATAACTACTATAATACTGCTCCTATGTACAAGAATATAACTACTATAAATACTGCCTCCTATGTACAAGAATATAACTACTATAATACTGCTCCTATGTACAAGAATATAACTACTATAATACTGCTCCTATGTACAAGAATATAACTACTATAATACTGCCTCCTATGTACAAGAATATAACTACTATAATACTGCTCCTATGTACAAGAATATAACTACTATAATACTGCTCCTATGTACAAGAATATAACTACTATAATACTGCTCCTATGTACAAGAATATAACTACTATAATACTGCCTCCTATGTACAAGAATATAACTACTATAATACTGCCTCCTATGTACAAGAATATAACTACTATAATACTGCTCCTATGTACAAGAATATAACTACTATAATACTGCTCCTATGTACAAGAATATAACTACTATAATACTGCTCCTATGTACAAGAATATAAACTACTATAATACTGCTCCTATGTACAAGAATATAACTACTATAATACTGCTCCTATGTACAAGAATATAACTACTATAATACTGCTCCTATGTACAAGAATATAACTACTATAATACTGCTCCTATGTACAAGAATATAACTACTATAAATACTGCTCCTATATACAAGAATATAACTACTATATAATACTGCTCCTATGTACAAGAATATAACTACTATAATACTGCTCCTATGTACAAGAATATAACTACTATAATACTGCTCCTATGTACAAGAATATAACTACTATAATACTGCTCCTATGTACAAGAATATAACTACTATAATACTGCTCCTATGTACAAGAATATAACTACTATAATACTGCTCCTATGTGTACAAGAATATAACTACTATAAATACTGCTCCTATGTACAAGAATATAACTACTATAATACTGCTCCTATGTACAAGAATATAACTACTATAATACTGCTCCTATGTACAAGAATATAACTACTATAATACTGCTCCTATGTACAAGAATATAACTACTATAATACTGCTCCTATGTACAAGAATATAACTACTATAATACTGCTCCTATGTACAAGAATATAACTACTATAATACTGCTCCTATGTACAAGAATATAAACTATAACTACTATAATACTGCTCCTATGTACAAGAATATAACTACTATAATACTGCTCCTATGTACAAGAATATAACTACTATAATACTGCCTCCTATGTACAAGAATATAACTACTATAATACTGCTCCTATATACAAGAATATAACTACTATAATACTGCTCCTATGTACAAGAATATAACTACTATAATACTGCTCCTATGTACAAGAATATAACTACTATAAATACTGCCTCCTATGTACAAAGAATATAACTACTATAATACTGCTCCTATGTACAAGAATATAACTACTATAATACTGCCTCCTATGTACAAGAATATAACTACTAATAATACTGTGCTCCTATGTACAAGAATATAACTACTATAATACTGCCTCCTATGTACAAGAATATAACTACTATAATACTGCTCCTATGTACAAGAATATAACTACTATAATACTGCTCCTATGTACAAGAATATAACTACTATAATACTGCTCCTATGTACAAGAATATAACTACTATAATACTGCCTCCTATGTACAAGAATATAACTACTATAATACTGCTCCTATGTACAAGAATATAACTACTATAATACTGCCTCCTATGTACAAGAATATAACTACTATAATACTGCTCCTATGTACAAGAATATAACTACTATAATACTGCTCCTATGTACAAGAATATAACTACTATAATACTGCTCCTATGTACAAGATATAACTACTATAATACTGCCTCCTATGTACAAGATAATATAACTACTATAATACTGCTTCGCTAATGTACAAGAATTTAACTACTATAATCTGCTCCAATGTACAAGAATATAACTACTATAATACTGCCTCCTATGTACAAGATATAACTACTATAATACTGCTCCTATGAAGAATACTACTATAATATGCCTCCTATGTACAAGAATATAACTACTATAATACTGCTCCTATGTACAAGAATATAACTACTATAATACTGCCTCCTATGCACAAGAATATAACTACTATAATACTGCTCCTATGTACAAGATTATAACTACTATAATACTGCTCCTATGTACAAGAATTTAACTACTATAATACTGCTCCTATGTTCAAGAATATAACTACTATAATACTGCTCCTATGTACAAGAATATAACTACTATAATACTGCGACAAACACGAACGATCTCCAGCCACCGGTGTTGGTAAACTCCATAAGGTTTATTTCTTCTCCATTAAAAAACTGTTGCAAAAAATGGTAAATACAGACAGGCCTTACTCTATGACTAAGGGTGTTGAAAAGATGCACCCGAAACGCGTCAGAGTGATGTAAGGCCTGTCTGTATTTACCATTTTTGCAACTGTTTTTTAATGGAGAAGAAATAAACCTTATGGAGTTTACCAACACCGGTGGCTGGAGATCGTTCGTGTTTGTCGCTGAGTGAGTGCAGTCCTGCACTGTCCGTGCCCCGGAGGTCCGAGCAGTAGCTGGCGTTTGTTACTATACTATAATACTGCCTCCTATGTACAAGAATATAACTACTATAATACTGCTCCTATGTACAAGAATATAACTACTATAATACTGCTCCTATGTACAAGAATATAACTACTATAATACTGCTCCTATGTACAAGAATATAACTACTATAATACTGCCTCCTATGTATAAGAATATAACTACTATAATACTGCTCCTATGTACAAGAATATAACTACTGCAATACTGCTCCTATGTACAAGAATATAACTACTATAATACTGCTCCTATGTACAAGAATATAACTACTATAATACTGTGCCTATGTAGAAGATCCTCACAAATGATCTGATTTTTGTATGTTCCCGGTTTTAATACTAATTCCGTCCATATAGTATACAGGTCAGGTGACAGTTTCCACCAATCTGAATAAGTCCCTGTGATGTGGTCATGGAGCGGTACACACATCATTTGTTCTTTGCACACATCTCCATGATTTATAGCTTCACGTCTCACTATAGCAGTGTCTCCTACAGAGCTGAGAGTAGTTGCAGACTCAGCATGGCTCAGATTCTTTTATCTTCCTGGGTTTGTTCTTCTGCTTCTCAAAGCTTCGGCTCAACTTCATGTCCTGACACTCTGAGCTCCTGATTTGTGTAATCCTCAGAACATAATCAGATTTGGCAAACGGAGTTATTTAAATGGAGTGTAATGTCAGCGAGCGCTAGATTCCCCCCCTCTGTGTTCAAGATGATGACCTGTACTAACCGCTCATCCTGGATCCTGGACTAGGCAAAGAAATAGCTAGTCATACCCTAAGCGGCTTGTGCGTTCCTTAAAGGGATTTTCCAATCACATAGTAAAAAAAAAAAAAGGAAGAGTCACAAATAAAAAAGAAGTCTTGTGCTGCACTGTGGTATTTCTTTTGCAGGGGCAGTATCTTGTGCTGCACTGTTGTATGTGGTTGTGCAAGGGCAGTATATTGCGACACTCTGTGTATTTGCTTCTGCAGGGTTAGTATTTTGTGCTGCACTATGGTATTTGGTTGTGCAGGGCAGTAACTTGTGCTGCACTGTGGTGTTTGGTTTGACAGGGGCGGTATCTTGTGTTGCACTGTTGTATTTGGTTCTACTGGGGCAGTATGTTGTGCTACACTGTGGTATTTGGTTGTGCAGGGGCGGTATTTTGTGCTGCACTTTGGTATTTGGTTCTGCAGTGGCAGTATCTTGTACTGCACTGTGGTATTTGGTTCTGCAGGGGCGGTATTTTGGTTCTGCAGGCGTGGTGTCTTGTGCTGCACTGTTGTATTTGGTTCTGCTGGGGCAGTATCTTGTGTTGCACTGTTGTATTTTGTTCCGCAGGGGTGGTATCTTGTGCTGCAATGTGGTATTTGGTTCTGCAGGGGCGGTATCTTGTGCTACACTGTTGTATTTGGTTCTGCAGGGGTGGTATCTTGTGCTGCAATGTGGTATTTGGTTCTGCAGGGGCGGTATTTTGGTTCTGCAGGCGTGGTGTCTTGTGCTGCACTGTTGTATTTGGTTCTGCTGGGGCAGTATTTTGTGCTGCACTGTGGTATTTGGTTTTGCAGGGGCGGTATCTTGTGCTGCAATGTGGTATTTGGTTCTGCAGGGGCGGTATCTTGTGCTGCACTGTGGTATTTGGTTCTGCAGGGGCGGTATCTTGTGCTGCATTGTGGTATTAGGTTCTGCAGGGGCGGTATCTTGTTCTGTACTGTTGTATTTGGTTCTGCAGGGGTGGTATCTTGTTCTGTACTGTTGTATTTGGTTCTGCAGGGGTGGTATCTTGTACTGCACTGTGGTATTAGGTTCTGCTGGGGCGGTATCTTGTGCTTCATTATTGCTTCCCCTCCTATTTCTGTTGTACCTGCCTACTGAATCTGAACCTTCCTACAACTCTGGGCCACTTTAGCTTTTTTTTTCCAGGGCCACTTTAAGTTCCCCAGTCCACCCCTGGCTGTATGGGTGCAGAGATAGCCACTGTCCTCAGACTCCGGTGCCTCAGGACACCAGTTTTATAAATGCACATGATAGTGACCCTAATTTTGGATTGGAGCCCACAGTCTTCAGTTTAAGCTTCTGCATGCAGATGAGCAGCTCATGCCCCCCCACGAATAGGGACCCCAATGCAATTGCATCCTGGGCCCCCATCACTATAAAACTATATCTATATGACTTTATATTAGAGGGTGGGGTTTACAATGAGTGGTAACACCCCTATTATAAAGCTGGAGGCAGATATTACAAGATCACACCATTAGAAGTGGGTAAGAAGAACACCTCACCACCTCCTCCTCCCTCCTCCCTCTCCCAGCACAGAACATGCTCACTACAATTTTCCATGGAGTTTTTTTGTTTTGCTTTATGTTATCAATATTGATTCTCGTTGATATTTTTATTGGGCAGAATATACTGTTTACCGGTGGAATAAAAGATGATTACAGAAGGTTCTCGTCGGCGTGTGGTATTAAGCAGGGGCCCTTTTTCTTCTCTATAGGCTAAATAATGTCTTTAGATAAATCATTCTCCACTCTGACTTTTCTTAATGCTTCTGCTCACGCGTTTCTATTGATTGCAAGGTTCTCTGCGAACGCATCAGCGCAGATCAGTCCATCTTCACATACACAAGATCCAGCAATCAGGTAACAGCCTCGTGACGCCTCGGTGCACAGTCAATAGCTCAATCACACTGCAGCCGAGCAGTCAACTTATGTGTGTTAACCTACTGGCCTACGTATGGCGCGCCTCAGTCTCACCGAGAAGCGGAGGTAAAATAAGTGTGACTTTCCCAGAATCCTACACCAGACGCTTAAGACAACTCAGGCTCCGTCTATGGATGATGGCTCCAGTGAAAATTAAAATCATCTGGGGGTGTCAGGTTCTTGCAAGGTCCAAAACGTTTAACGCGTGTGTATAAGCGAAAAGTATTCAGCGGCAAGGATATCACGTGTGCTGCATGCCATTTTGGGCTGTAGGTTGCCATTACTTGGCTGCCAGACCCATGTATGGACATGACGTCCTCTGTCAACATGATAGACCCTTCTAAACCATGAATATTGCCTGGTAGGGTCGATCATGCTGAGTAAAACAATATATTACTTTCCTCTCTAGGGCTAATAAGTGCTGACATATTTGTATATTTATGTAAATTAGTTATTTGGAGCACCAGGGGGCCGGCCATAGTGCTAGGAGAACCGTTGGTGCAAAGTCCACTGTGCTTTCTGTACCTCCCTCTCCCCTTTGAGTGACAGGGCTGGACAAGATGTGTTATCATGGCTCAGTTACTCGGCGCTTGCGCAGTGGGTTATTTGGTGAGCTTGGAAAGTAGGGCTCATCAGATCCACTGCGCAGGCGCCAAGTCAGTGAGCCAACTCAGCACTTGTGCAATCAATCTTCTGCTGCTGTGTCCCAAGCTCGGGAAGCAGCATCGGATTCACTGCACAAGTGCCGAGTCATTGAGCCGTGAGGAACAGAAAACACAGGTGCTCCTAGCACTATGGCCAGCCCCCTGGTGCTCCAAATACCTAATTTACATAAATAAAGACATTAATCTATGTCAGCACTTATTAACCCTAGAGAGGAAAGAAATATATTGTTTTACTCAGCGTGATCAACATTCCTGGCTTGGTAGTGTCGATCATGCTGACAGAGGCCGACATTGGGTTAGTGAAGGTGTTAGTGCTAGCATCCCTGGTGGTCTAGGGTTAGGAAATCGGTCAATACCAACATGTCTATTGGACTCAAGTCCTCCTAATACATTGTAGTGAATGGGATTTTCAATTTTAGAGTTACCCCTCCCCACAAATAGAGGTTTTCCCGTACAGTACATCTTCTGGATCTACTTGACGCTTGCGCTTGTTTACCATATAATTTACAGAAAACGACTTGGACAGATGACATCCCTTTTATGAGGCTCACCTGGAGGCCCACCGGAGGCCTATATATAAGCATGCCTTATAGCTTTTATGTATCTGCTGACCCAATAACCATTGGCAAACATGTATCACTGTGAGCTTTTTGGGAGTCTCAACTAGTATCCATGTCATGAGCATCACGTATGGTTTACTTTCCTTGTCGGAGCTATAACAGCTGATTTTATGGCTCCCAACAACACAGATCACCTCGTTCCGGTCCAATGAATGGAGGTTGTCCAAAGTGGACAAGCCCTTTAAGTATATTAATAGATTATAACAGTCTCGCATGTATGAGGCTGGTCATACACACTAGATAAATGTCAGCGAACCAGGAATAGCCGGCCATAATTATTATTATTAGGGTCCATTCACACGTCCGCATAATGGGTCCGCATCCGTCCCGCAATTTTGTGGAACGTGTGTGGACCCATTCATTTACAATGGGGCCGCAAAAGATGCGGACAGCACACCATGTGCATACAGACAATAATAGGCATTTCTATCATAGTGCCGGCCATGTGCAGTCCTCAAAATGCGGAACGCACATGGCCTGTGTCCGTGTTTTGCGGATCCGCAATTTGCACCCTTATTAGTTATTTGATAGCACCATTAATTCCATGGCGATGTACATCAAGATGGGGTTACACATACATAATATAAAAATACGATAAACATGAATCTAATAACAGACTGGTACAGAGGGGGGGAGGACCCTGCCCGCCAGAGCTTACAATCTACAAGGGAAGGACACAGTGAGGGTAGAAGCTGCTCATCTGGATATGTGGTGGCAGTATGCTCATTGCAGGTGGTAGGCTTTCCTGAAGAGGCGGGTTTTCAGGTTACTCTGGAAGGTTTGGATGTTGGGGGAGAGTCTGATCTGTTGGGGTAGTCAGTTCCAGAGTAGGGGAGAGGCACGAGAGAAATCTTGTAGACGACTGTGTAAAGAATAGACTAGAGGAGAATAAAGAAGAAGGTCCTGTGAGGATCGGAGATTACATGTGAGGATGTATCGGGGAAGCAGGTCAGAGATGTACGGAGGGGACAGGTTGTGGACGGCCTTGTATGTGGTTGTTAATATTTTGAACTGAATATGTTGGGCAGTAGGGAGCCAGTGAAGGGATTGGCAGAGGAGAATTGAGGGGTGAGGTGCATTAACCGGGCAGAAGAGTTGAGGATAGATTTTAGGAGTCCAAGATTGCTGGATTGAAGGCCACACAGAAGGATGTTGCAGTAGTCCAGGCGGGAGATGACGAGGACGTGAGCTAGTATTTTAGTTGACTCAGGAGTGAGGAAGGAGCAAACACGAGAGATGTTCTTGAGTTGAAAGTGGTGGGGGTGGTGAGGGTTTGGATGTGTGACTTAAAGGACAGGGCAGAATCCAATTTTACCCTCAATCAACAGACCTGTGAGACTGGAGAAAGTGTCGTGCCAATAACTGTGATGGACAGGTGAAGATCTTTCCATTATACCTTCTCTGGGTAGCCTTCAATCCTAGTTTTGGCTCACAAAATGGAAATAACTGACCAAATAACTGATGTGTGAACTGGGACTAAGCTGCCACCAGAGGTGCAGGCCAGTAGTTTGTATGAGGGGGTCAGGAGAAATAACCCTCTATCTCAAGTGCATGGTCTACTTCTAGGAATTTTAGACAATGACCTTGGGTTTGACCTTGGTCTATAGCCAGCCACCATTACATCCTCAATCTCCACACTGACATTGAGCCTGGGAAGAGGCGGCCATCCAGCTCAAACGGTCTAACTCAGGTATGTCAACAAACTAAATGTATAATCCAACTCCGAAAGTGGCCAAAGCTAGAGGAGAGGCTGGTGGAGTAGGTGTCTCAGGTGCTGGATGCCAAGGAGAACACCAACAAGCCAATCTGCCTTTGCCAGGAAATATAGATACAGGGTGAGGGCAACAAATACTAAAAATTTGGCCCAAATGAAGGAAGGATTATGCGTCAACGTCTTTCCCTAAGGGTAAATATCACTGTGATTTGACTACTTTATGCAAAGGTGGAGATGAATACTTAGTCACCTCATCCTGAAAGCCAAAATGCTTGGATATGGGAGACGATTTATTATAGTAATGCAGGCTATATGGATGTGATGGGATATCAAGTGCAGTCTGATCACACGGCGCTGTCTACTGAGAAGGTCAGCTAAGTAGATAGAAGTGTTAATCAGAATGTAATTACCCGCTCGGTGTTTTCATTCACGGACAATAATGAACCACTCTAATCTTTACCAAGACACAAGGAAAAGGTTGAGTGAAACATAGACGGCAGCTGTCTCGGAGGGCTCCATTGTTAAATGCTACGTAAAGAATATAATATACGTCTGTCTGTAATAACTACTGTAGAGCAGGACTGACTAAAGATATTAGTGAAGTGAGAGCTCGGAGAAGGTCTCATTCCAAAACAATGGACATTAATAGGGAGGCGGTCTTTTGATATTCCAATCTCCACTATTCTCAGTAAGCATTCAACCACATTTTGGAGCCTTCAATGAAGTTATGGACATAAACTGCTAGCAAAGACTTCTAGAAGTTGTTTATGACCTGCAAGAACATAAAATTGGGTTTGTTAGTTAGCATATTGAAATATGACTCCACTGGAGGATCCTTGAAAGGTCAACATATAGAAACATGGCTCACTAGAGGATCCTTCCATGGTCAAGTCAGCATATCGTAAAACTCATTGGAGTATCCTTCCATGGTCAAGTCAGCATGTTAAAACATGGCTTACTGGAGGATCCTTTCATGGTCAAGTTATCATATTGAAACATGACTTCACTGGATTATCCTTGAATGGCCAAGTCTACACATCACAACATGGCTTCACTAGAGGATTCTTCCATGGTCAAGTCAGCATATGGAAACATAGCTCCACTGGAGGATCCTTTTCATGGTCAAGTCAGCTTTTCAAAACATGACTTACTGGAGGATCCTTTCATGGTCAGGTCATCATATCAAAACAGACACGGCTTCACTGGAGTTTGCCTAAATAGTCAAGTCTACACATCAAAACATGGCCTCCCTGGAAAATCCTTCCACGGTCAAGTTAGCATAGCATAACATGGCTTCATTGAAGGATCCATACGTGGTCAAGTCAGCCTATTAAAATATTGACTAGGGGATCCTTCTATGGTCAAGTTTTGATACTTTCCTCTCAATGAAAAGAAAGACGGTATTAGACTTCTTGTGCATGATTTTAAAGCTCCCATCTGCCCAATGTGGTCAAGAGAAGTTCATGTCCTCTACAACTTCTGCATATTGGCAGGTGACAAAGCTGCACTCCAAAGTCACACTTACTCCTCTCCTTAATAGGCAGTGGCCCATAAATATTTGGTTACCTTGTAACAAAAAGAAATGTAACATATGGAAACCTTAAGAATTACTTAATGAACAATTATGATAGGAATCAGCAGGAATCCATTCTCTTAACGTAGTTTATCCCATCATTTTAAGGTTATATAATGTCTTATGGATCCTTATTTTGACCTTGGATCTACCTATACTTGGTAACTAGGCCACATCCTACAAAAGAACGCCACTAGAGCTCCTTCTAGTGTACCTTTCAAGTCCATATCCTTATGAGCTGGGTTTCTTGGCTACTTGATACAATGAATAACTACAGTACCTACTTTCCAACATGTCCAGCCAGATAATCAAAGAAGGATGAAAATTAACAGGAAAAGACGTGTTCTCCTGCCTTGCAAGGGGAGCAGGTGCTTCCATCTTTGCTTTGATAACCTTGTATTATACACCAGCTGTTTCTCAATGCAAGACCAACTGTCACGAAGGGAGGGGAAGTAGTGAGCCCTGTCTGTAGCCCCAACCGCTGTCCCTGCCTACTTACACGGCCAGTCCTAAACAACGGAGCGTAACTGGTCAACAAGCCCTGACCTACGTAAGTGCAGGAGCCTAAAGGGAAGGGAAGACAAAGGGAATAACTAACACAGACAGAACACACACAATAAAGAAGGGTCAGACTAGCCAAGGGTCTTAACAAAAGGTCGCGTCAAATACCAGAGGATAAACAGAAGGCGAAGTCCAAAGTCCACAAGCAGAAGTCTGAAAAACGTTGAAACTAATAACACACGAAACACCACTAGCACTGCTGGAAAAGACCACACACAGGCAACCTGTGGCCAGCAGGCTGCCTGCTTAAATAGGCCCAGAAGATGAGTCATGTGACGTGGCCAGCGTCACGTGACCCAACTCAGAAACTAAAAACACATGAGCACTGACTAATGGGCGTCGGCGCTCAGTTCCCCTGCTGCTTGTTGTCCAGGGGATGGAAGAAGCTGGCCGTGCTTGTGAAGCAGGCGTTGTTGGGTCCTCCAGTACCCTGGTTGCTAGGGGAAACGACCTGTTCAGAGTTAGACACGGGAGAGCGGCGGCGCAGTAAGAATGAGGCACGTCGCCGGCTCGCCGTGACACCAACTACTAAAGATCATGTACCCTGGACCTCTTCAGTTCCATCCACATGTTCCCTACATTCTGGAGAACATATCTGTGTGTGCTGTTGTAAAGAAACCAATCCATGCTAGAAAAGGGGGCCCTTACGTCTGTCCACCACACCACTGATCTTGTAACAATGGATCATCTGACAAGTTCATTTGGCCATTTATGAGCAACTATTGAGCCATAAAAGAGTTAATGAATAATCTAAATTCATTAATGGGCTGTGAGACTCGTTATAGTTGGACATGCTCCATTTAATCCACATGAGGGGGGAGTATTCTTTTCTGGTGAATGTTTAGACGGCACTGTAATAAGCCACAGTGACACAGAGATGGTGTATCTAAGCCTATCATCATTGATACTATCTTGAAGAACCCTTAAACCTCCACATCTGCCATTAGGAAATTTCAATTATTCGAGTCCTTGAAGATATGTTGGAGAAAAGCCTACTGGATTTTCACCTATAGGACTCTCTGAGATATCTGTATGTCATTGGTACGCTACTGGCCCCAGAACTTGGGTACTAGGTTCTCCCCAGACCTTTCTTTTGATTAGCCTAGATGGATCTAAGCAGGAATTAATTTACCACACCAACAGGAATGTTATATATGGTAGCCACATTTGTCATACGCAGTAAAGAATTTAAGGACCATATTGTAGGCAAGCAAGGTTATCATCCAAGACAGTCATCATCACTTGGTCGCTCGGAGCACCAGTCAGTGACGCAAAAAGGAGAGTCAAGTCAAATTAAAACTGTACATAGTTCTGGAGGAGTTGGGGTGTTAGCTGACAGTCAACACCCATAAAATGTCTAAGTCTACCTTCATTTTTGTTTGTCTTCACTCCAGTTGTCTTGAAGGACACAACAAGACCTCTCTTGTTTGTGAAGACCTTATCTGCTTGTGATGGAATAGGGTATTCCCAGTGGATCAAAAGGGTGGACTATGAAGTACCGAACTGTAAGACAAAAATGGAATCTGAAGGTGACCATATACCATCAGCCATATATGCATGGGTTCTCAATATGAAGAGGGGAAAAGCTTCTGTCAGGCACATCTGGCATCTGGCCTACATATCTCCATTGACAACATCTAACATGAAACCTCTTGGCTTCCCCAACATCTGTCTTTGAGATAGAGTCCAGTCCCACTGAAATTGGTGGGTTCTTCTATTGTCTAAGTCCAGCTAAAGTCTACACTTATAGTCTGCTACCCTTGGTCACTTGATGCCCCAGTACATGGGATCTGATGCCCTTGTGATGGAATAGGGTAACCCCAGTGAATCACAGGGGCCTTCATAAGACATTTTTGAGTCTGATGGAAAGAAAAAGATTTCAAAGACAAAACTATTTTTACAAAGTGATCTATATTCATTACTATCAGTTGCATAGATATAGGGTGTGCAGAGATGGGAGTCGCACCCTGGCATTGGTGCCCGAGGATGCCCAAAAACCTCTTGCCACATAAACGCCACATGGTAGGAGGGAGCGCTGTTACAGGAGCTTCAAGTTGCTACTTCAAGTTACTGATTTTGCAAATTGACAAGAGGAAGTGCAGCCATATTGGTTGTTACTTTTTAGTTATATGTCATGTTATGTATTTACAGAGTGACTCAGTTTTTTTATGGAAATTAAAGGGGCTTTCCCCATAAACACAGAATTGGTGAAATGTGTATGATTGCTAGGAGTCCAACCACTGACACCTCCACCAATGATGCTATTTCCAACAGTCCCATAGAAATGAATGTAGTGGTGGTCACCCATGTTCACTACTATTCCTTTCACACAGCAGACTCAGGTATTCCTGTTCTTATGATTGGTAGGTCGTTGGAACTCCAGCGATTATACATTTATCCCCTACAATGTGATTAGAGATGAGCGAATCATCCAAAATTCGATTCGCCAAATGTTCGTAGAATGTTTGAAAAGATTCGTACTTAATACGAAGCTATTCGGTCGAAGCTGCATACAAATCATTCATTATTCTGTCGTGTTCTGCGAACATTCCCGCGAATACTTACGCCTGAGTGTACAAAGTGCGTATGAAGCTTTAGCGTATTATTGACTAGGCCCGCACAAAGAACGAAAATACACTAAAAGTACGCTACTTAAAGAAGAACTCCCGCAAAAAATTTTATTCTCTGACTTGTTAGAAAGGTGCATGATATAATCTATAGGGAATGTCATTTTCTTATTAGAGGCTGAAATTGAGAGTTTCCACTCTCTTCTTATTGTAGCTGGGTCATGTGACCAACTCCCTGACCTCCAACTGACCCAGAACAGCAAGCCAGTCACTTCTCTATTTATTCCTATGAGACTGAAAGTGAGGCTCCCATAGGAATACATAGAGAATTAGACTCCCTGTCCACACATAAGTCTCTGTGTGAGTTGATGGGTCTAATTCCTAGTCACATGACACAGATGAGAAACTTCAGGATGATATAACTCAAAATTTCAGCTACTGGTAAGAAAATGACATTCACTACAGATTACATCATGTACATTTCTAGCAGGACATGGAATGAATTTTTTTGTGGGAGTTCTTCTTTAACTGAATATGTACGCATTAGCGGACAAATTATCAGATGTGTAGCATTAGCGTACAAATGATTAGATGCGTACGTAGCGTTAGCGTACAAAGATTTAAGAAGAATCTTCCGAAGCGAATCTGAAAATATTCGGATTTGCTTCAGTGTAAAAAATTTTCAAGATTTGTATCGAATCTACGAAGCGGCGAATAGATTCGCTCATCTCTAAATGTGATGTTTTCTTATTAGTGAACTCCTTTAACTAATAATTTAAAAAATTATGTCCAATGTATATTAGTTATTAATTTTTTACATCGTTTTTATATTTTCAATCAAAAAAATATCGTAATCATTGTCAGATGTTTCCCAGAGGGAAGTCCTGTAGAATCCGCTTCTTGAAATCAAGGCACCCATGTACCGTTTATGCATAGTGGCCCTTGCCGTCCATGCCTTCTTTTTTTATATCCTCCCTGGGGTAAGATTATACAGAAGGTTTAGCTATAGTCCTGTGGATAATCACATCATGACGAGTGCCATAGGGCACACTGAGCTCGGCTACATCTCTGTGTTACCAAGGTCACAATCGCACTAGGCGCAACCCGTCTGGAGTTCATAAAAATCTAAAAACCTGTCACTTATTTTGTGCAAGGGAGAAAACAATCATCTGCTTGAGGCGCCAGAACTGAATAGGGAAGACGAGGGGGCAGCACATTGAGAACATTGTGCTGTTTCCTCCACAGTTGTATAGATCACAAGATGATTTAAGGAACTCTTGGGTAATCTAGTCATGAGTGCCACCATAGGTTGCTCTCTTAAGTACGCATCCATCACGCAACTGAAGGCTTCCCCCCAACGCTTCTCAACTATGGGCCATGAGGAAGAATTAATAGGTCTTGCAGGATTAATGCCTGACTTCTCCTAGGATCATTCCTCGTCTTCTATCCTTCATATTTACATACATAATGCTCTCTTCAGAGAGCCTGTGGCGGGCAGAGAAACCTAATCATCCTCGGTCCCTGGAGAGGACAATGAATGGAAGAGAGCAGTGGATTAATCCAGGAGGGCAACGGTCATGTCTGCTCTGTATGTAGACGTGGCCGAGATGAAAGAAACTGGAAGACATAACCCGTGTGAATAGGAATGGTCTGAGGGAACAAATTTTTGTCATACAGGGTGCATATTAAAACTGCTTCCATAGTGTGAGATACGGATAACATGACTGCACATGTTGCTTTGCGCATAGATGTGTTTTAGATGTAGTGCAGCTAGACATGTTGTGCTCAACCTTCAGATTTTCTCTCTCTATGCTTAAAAGGGGTTCTCCGGGAATAATGAAAATACTCAAATATTACTTTATTATAAATATATTCCCATATACCTTTCATTGTTTATAAAGGCTCATATTGTCTGGGGAGCAATCATTAGCAGAAACAAAATGGCCGCCGTCCTATTAGTACACACAGAACCTGTCCTAATCACACAGGAGGACAAGTTACTTCACAACACTGAGGTAAAGAGCTGCCTCATCCTCCTCTCTGCTCTGCTTGTCAGGGATTATGAACCTGAATACAGATGATAACTTTAACTGAATCTCTCTGGGAATGGAGGAGACATAAAGTACAGAGAGGACAGACTGTGGTAATGGAGACTGCATACAAGAGCTGCTGCTCATTATCCACATCCCCACCTCCTCTCTGTACTTCATGTCTCCTTATGAACTCCATTCCTACAGAGATTGATCTGAAGATCATATTAAACTGTATTCAGGATCGTAGAAGAAGATGAGGCAGCTCTTTACCTCACTGCTCTGAAGTAGAATGTCCTCCTGTGTGATTAGGACAGGTTCTGTGTGTACTAATAGGACGGCGGCCATTTTGTTTCTCCTAATGATTGCTCCCTAGACAAAACGAGCCATTATAAATAATGAAAGGTATTTAGGAATATATTTATAATAAAGTAATATTAAAGTATTTTCATTTTCCTAATTCCTGGAGAACCCCTTTAACTAAGAAGGCGTGCCCTTCCTGATGTGATGTCAGAGCTATGCTGCCTGTCCTGCCAATCAGATGTCTCTTCTTGCTGCTCTACCTCCCTTCTCACTGAAGTATCGGGTGAGAAGTTGCAGCTTCATCCCCCTCTTCCCAGTATTACTCTAGATGGATTTTTGGGGACAGAAGAGGTTTCTGAACCTTTAAAGAGAGTTTGTAGACTGGGAAGGAGGAAGTACAGGCTCTTGGAAGCTGAGGAAGATGTCACTTTCCCCTAATAAGATATATCATTTCATATGTACCAATATTCTCATGAATTATGGGAATACAATGCAAACCCTTAGATGTTTTTTTCAACCATTCTAAGTTTTGGCTTTTCAGCATGTTCCAAAACTTACTAACTAACCTCTGGGACCCCTACAAATTCCTAGCATGAAGGGGCTTGAGAGCTAGTGAAGTGCAATGGTTTCATGGTGTCACAGTCTCACAGGGCGTGGACCTCCAAAGTGTGGATCTTTTCCATTGCAGTGGATTTGACTTGGGTGCAAATCTAAGGGATTTCCTGGTATTGACCCTTTAACCCATGTATATGGATCAGGACTTCGCTGCAGGGAACCTCAAGTCACAACTACAGGAGTAGAGACAGAAGCAAGTGACACCGGGACGTGGTGGAACATCACTAGGCAGAAGTCATAGTCAGTCAGAGACAGAGACTTTTCCAGGTACTCGTTGGACCACTTTCGGCACAATTTATTCAGACCATAAAAGAATTAGATGGGCAATTCCGCCAAATCAGACTGAATTGAATCGTAGGAAATTCGCTCATCTCTACTGTTTGGCTTTTTCCGTAACCTCCATAGACTCGAGTAGAGAACGCCTCTGTCTTACCTGTAGGTACAAGGGTCAGGGTACCCCCATTTTCCCCAGTAGGTCAAGGCGCTAAAAAACATAAATTTTCCTCAATGAAAAAATTATCTTAGCCCTGAAAGGGTTAATCCGGATGCTGTGCCATAGCTGCGGCACCGGTATAGCTCCAGCTGAAGAAGACGTGTTGTGTGCCATGTGCTCATCCACCCCGGCTTCCGTTTTGTTGGCAGCCATGACTGCAGGCGGACGGGTTTATTTTATCTCCGCCGAAGCTGGAGGTGTGGAGTCGTTCCTCCGGCTTGCTGAATTGCTAATCAAGCTCAAGATGACTTCAGTGCGAAGGAGAATGGTGCGCAAGCGTCAGAGTGATGCGATCGTCAATCTTAATATGCCTCTGCACGCCATCTGCAAACCGATTAATGCCACAGGAGAGGACTGAGCAGGATTGCTCGGAACGGGACGGAACACTGCAGAGAAGTCGCAGATACATGGTAGCCTTTAGATTGGGGGCCTCTCGTCACTGACCGTCATGCTGAATTATTTTTGACTGATTTCCAATCTAGAAACTTCTAAAGTATGTGACCCCCTCCCCTCTTGTCTATTGGGGGGCTCGGCTATACCAGCGACAAGCATTGAGAACGTAATGTCTAGTATACATCTCTGCGATCCCCATGGACCAGCGGTATGATGGGTCATATTTAGTGTCCAAAGTTTGGGTTTGGGTTATCGAAGAGTCCCGTTGTGGTCCATGGTAGCAGAATCCATAATGGGATTCTTCGATAACCTGAACCCGAACTTTGGACACCGAACTTAAAACACAAGTTTCCTCAACACTAGTCACATTGAGAAGGCCTTAAAAAACTGTTTTGGTTTGGTAGCACTTAAGAGTCCTGAATCAGTCCTAATGAGCACCCTCTGGAGATGTTGGAATGCTGGCTGTGAACCAGTGCCCATCCTCACCAATGCTCCAGTGGTCAATGGGTGCCATGTTCAGAGTAGGGATTGGTGCTGCAACAAAGAGGGGATCAATTCAGATTAAAGGGAACCGATTAGCAAGATCAACACCATTAAACAAGGTGGGGTTGATCTTGCTGATTAAAATGATACCTGTCTTGTGAAAATCGGTTGTGGCGTTCCCAAGAATAAAAGACTGACAGCCTCAGTGCACTGAGGGGTGTGGCCTAGCCTCTAAGTGCACCTCAGCTTTTCAGTGTTGGCCACGGCCCTCAGTGCACTGAGGCCCTCATTGGCATAAAGAATAAAAGTCTTTTTCCTTGGGAATGCCACAACCGATTTTCACAAGACGGGTATCATTTCAATCAGCAGGATCAACTCTACCAGACAGGATCCATGGTTTAACAGGGTTGATCCATTCATACTGACACGTGCTCTTGAAAGGGGTTATCCAGGATTAGTAAAATATGACAGCTTTCTTCTCCAAACAGCGCCACACCTGTCCACAGGCTACGAGTGATATTGCAGCCCAATTCTATTCACTTCATCGGAGCTGAGCTGCATTATGAGACACGTCCTATGTACAGATGTGATGCTGTTTTGGGAAGAAAGCGGACGCGTTTCTCAATTTTTGATTAATCCTTTGAGAGAAATCAATGGTATAGCTGTAGGAGGAGCAGAGGTTGCAGTCGAGCTGGGTCCTGTGTCCCAGGGGTACAAAATGCTCCTCTACCAGTAGTATCATAATTGACTGGCAAAGGTCAGGTGCCCTATTCTAATTTTATATTGGGGTCAAATAGTGAGTAAATCCTCCAGACAACACTTAATGGGATCTTAAAGGGGTTGTCCCATCTCCATAAGTGGATGCCATTTTGTATTAAAAATAAGGCACTTACCAACTAGATTACTTTTTCAGAAGTGCCTCATTTTCCTGTTGAGCCTCCCCTTCCCTCTCTTTATTTACTGCTTGTCTTGAGGAGTTATGGCCACCGCTGCGATCCAGCCGCGCTTGTAAGGTATGATCTCTCCTCAGTCTAGTGGCCATAGGGTTGCCACCCGGCCAGTATCTTAGTAGCCAAGACGGTATTTTAGTGCCCCTGCTCGCAGCTTATTGGAAGCTCAATTGGAGCGCTAATGGGGGCATTAGTAATTCTGGGGGGCAATAATGGAGGCATTACTATTACTGGGGGCACTAATGGGGGCATTAGTAATTCTGGGGGGCAATAATGGAGGCATTACTATTACTGGGGGTACTAATGGGGGCATTAGTAATTCTGGGGGGCAATAATGGAGGCATTACTATTACTGGGGGCACTAATGGGGACATTATTAATTCTGGAGGCACTAATGGAGGCATTACTATTACTGGGGGTACTAATGGGGACATTATTATTTCTGGGGGCACTAATGGAGGCATTGCTATTACTGGGGGCACTAATGGAGGCATTATTAATTTTGGGGGGCAATAATGGAGGCATTGCTATTACTGGGGGCACTAATGGAGGCATTATTAATTCTGGGGGACACTAATGGAGGTATTACTATTACAGGGGGCACTATTAGGGGCATTTTTAATTCTCGAGGGCGCTAATGGGGACATTATTAATTCTGGAGGCACTAATGGAGGCATTACTATTACTGGGGGTACTAATGGGGACATTATTATTTCTGGGGGCACTAATGGAGGCATTGCTATTACTGGGGGCACTAATGAAGGCATTATTAATTTTGGGGGGCAATAATGGAGGCATTGCTATTACTGGGGGCACTAATGGAGGCATTATTAATTCTGGGGGACACTAATGGAGGTATTACTATTACAGGGGGCACTATTAGGGGCATTTTTAATTCTCGAGGGCGCTAATGGGGTCATTATTAATTCTGGAGGGCACTAATGGAGGCATTACTATTACCAGGGGCAGTAATGGGGGCATTATCAATTCTGGGGGGCACTAATGAGGGCACTATTAATTCTGGGGGGTGCTAATGAGGGTATTATTCATTCTGGGGGCAGTAATGAAGGAATTACTATTACTGGGGGGGCACTAATGGGGGCATTATTAATTCTGGGGGCCCTAATGGAAGTATTACTATTACCAGGGGCACTAATGGTTGGGGCACCAATGGAGGCATTAATATTACTGAAGGTCACTAATGGGTACACTATTAATACTGTGAGTCATATTATGACATAGCGACTTAGGCTAGTTTCACACTAGCGGCAGGACGGATCCGGTGGGTGAAGGGGCCCGATGGATCCGTGCTGCTGTAGGTGCACGTGTGGGGCCGGAACCGCGCTCCGGCCCCATTCACTGTAACAACATGTATTTTCGTTCCGGCCACCTCTCAGCAGGGGTTAACAAGCTGCGGCCAGATCCGCGGCCCGCCCCCATTACAGTGAAAGGGGCCGGGCACGGTTCCGGCCCCACACGTGCACCTGCGGCAGCACGGATCCGGCGGGCCCCTTCACCCACCGGATCCGTCCTGCCGCTAGTGTGAAACTAGCTTTAACATCACATGTTAAGTCATGCCCCCATAACCACACCCACTTTTGGGTGTGGCTTAACTTGGCCAGTATTTTTTTGTTGGGAAAGTTGGCAACCCTAAGTGGCCGGGAACCTGAGAGTGTGCAAGTGCTGTAGCTACGGATCCGGACACTGCTCCGCGGTGCTTCTGATCTCAATGGGACAGCTCCAGGGCATGCACAGTAGCCCTGGAGCTGTACAATCCTTCGATGCAGCGAGAAAGTAGCTGCTAAACTCCGGGCTTACACAGTACACTTTCTCTAAGGCATTGGGAGCGCGCACGCGCAGGCAAGCAGCGCAGTGCCATCACCAGAGTGCAGCTTGCCTGTCAATTAAACAAAAGGTTAACAAAAGCTGCAAGTAACAAATGTGGTTTTCGGTGCAGATTTGGTGTGGAAACGCACAGAACCTGCACCCGGGTGCAGAAAGGGAGGTCCAGAATTAGAACAGCCCCCCACCCAATGAACGCACACTGCGGACCGCAAAACACATACGGTCGTGTGAATGTAGTCTAATCCTGGAAAACTTCTTACAGGGGACGCTCGTAAGGTTTCCGGCATATGGTTGGTAAAACAAGTCTCCTGCAAAATAGTGAATCTGCAATCTTCTAGAGGTTGTGGAGCTATAACCGCCATCTGGCCACGGCAACCATAGCTGGCCTGTCTTTTTGCAGTGCCATAGGTTACCTAAACCCGATGTAAGTGCCAGTTCTTGATCACATATTCCTGCTTGTTCCTTTACTCCCCCAGCAAATAAGAACTCGTGGGCAAAGATTTATCATGTGGCAGACAGAGCAGTTATTAGATTTTCAGAGGTGGCCGGTTCTGCGAGCTCCATCTAATCGCTATCTGCCGCAGAGGACTTTATCTTCTTCAGATGTTTTTTTGCCCCAAAGCTGAAATGGAAATAAAAGAATATAAGGAATCAACTGAATACAAATAGAACAAGGGGTGATGCCCTGAAGGTGGCAGGACTATGCTAGACAAAGAGCTGACCTCACACATATGATATACTGTTCTGTATTATGCCCTTCTAGTGACAGCTTTTCAAGATGGCGGTTTTTTTTTCTTACACTTTTGTTTTATACTGGGAAACAGGGGCGGATTGGCCATAGACCTTACAGGGAAATTTCCCGGTGGGCCGATGCCCATGGGGCCATCTGGGCCCTCCTCATGGCCGGCCAGTGTAAGTTTTGGGGATGTATTATGTGATGCACTGTGGCATTTGGCTCTGTTGGGGCGGTATAATGTGCCACAATATGGTATTGCTGGCCCTGCCTTCCATCAATTTGGATCCAACTAAAAAACAGGGCCACTTTTAGTATTTTTTCCAGGGCCACTTTAAGTGACCAGTCCGCTCCTGCTGGGAAAGATGGGTGACAACCCAACATGGCAACCATTATAGCTTCCGTGGGGGTTGCAAATTGGTATATTGGTTTTATTATGTGGAAAGCTGTTATGGCAGCCATATCAATAAATTCAGGGATGAACTTGTGGAGGAACTGGACTCACTAAATTGGCTTTCAAGGTGAATGTCCTCCTTTAAGATTTTGTATTATACTTTTACACAGACATAGAAAATTCTGTGCTGATTAATCTCCAAATCTCCAATACTGCCTGTAGTCACCACTAGAAGGAGCTCAAGAGCTCACTGCATACTGTTTGTACATTGAATTCTATAACAGCACAGTATACACTAAGCTTCTGAGCTTCCCCTAGTGGTGACAGCAGGCAGACAGAACTTTATCATTTGAACGGAATCTGTCAGCAGTTTTGATTATGCTAAACTGCTAACAGCATTGGGTAAGGGCTGGGAAAGAGGACAAACATGATGGACTTATGTCTTTTTTCAACCGTATTAACTATGTAACTATGTAACCATTTTGGGAACTTTTAGTATTGGGAATAGTGAGAATATGAAGTTTTTTTTTTCTGCCAGGTTCTGCTCCTGCAAGTACCAAGGAAGGAACACTTCACTGTGAAGTGTTCTCTGCACTCAGCTGCCTTACAGTCCCTCCCCTCTGCTTTAAGTTATAGCTGTAGCATCCAACCAGGAGACCAGTACACCTATCACTCAGAGCAGAGGTTAAGGGCTGGGAAAAAGAGGACAAACATATCGTTTTTGGATTTTTTTATTATCAGGAGTAGTGAGAATAGGAAGTTTTTTTCTGCCAGGTTCTGCTCATGCAAGTGCCAGGGGAGGAACACTTCACTGTGAAGTGCTCTCTGCACTGAGCTACCTCACAGTCCCTCCCCTCTGCTTTGAGTTATAGCTGTGTCATCCAACCAGGAGTCCAGTACACCTATCACTCAGAGCAGAGGGTAAGGGCTGGGGAAAAGAGAGACCAAACAAACCGGTTTGGAACTTTCATTATCAGGAGTAGTCAGAATATGAAGTTCTTTTCTGCCAGGTTCTACTCCCGCAAGTGCTTAGGAGGCAACACTTCATTGTGAAGTGCTCTCTGCACTGAGCTACCTCACACTCCCTTACCTCTCCTTTGAGTTACAGCTGTAGCATCCAACCAGGAGACCAGTACAGCTATCACTTAAAGCAGAGGGTAAGGGCTAGGGAAGAGAGGACAAACAAACCGTTTTTGGATTTTTTATTATCAGGAGTAGTGAGAATACAAAGTTTTTTTCTGCCAGGTTCTACTCCTTCAAGTGTCAAAGAAGCAACACTTCACTGTGAAGTGCTCTCTACACTGAGCTGCCTCACAGACCCTCCTCTCTGCTTTGGGTTACAGCTGTAGCATCCAACCAGGAAACCGATACAGCTATCACTCAGAGCAGAGGGGCAGTGATCTAAAGTAGTTGAATGCAGAGAGCATTTCCTAGTGAAGCTCCGCCTCCTGGCCACTTAAGGAGCAAAATCTGGCAGAATAAAACTTCATATTTACACTACTCCTGATGATAAAAGCTCCACAAAAGGTATGTTTTTCTACTGCTCTTCTTGCCCCCTAACTACTGCTTCAGCAGTTTAGATTTTCTTTATCACTATGGGAGGGGAGGTGGGTAGGGTATTTAAAGGGTTTCTGTCACCAGTTTTTTCGGTATGAATCAGGCTGACATTAGAGATGTGCTGATTCCAAATATATATCTGTTTTATTTACTGGTGCCCCCATTTTTATATAAAATGAACTTTTATTTTATGCTAATAAGGCCTCTAGGTGCAAGGGGCATTACCCCTGCTCCTAGAGGCTCTGTTGATTGACAGGACCAGGCAGAGAAGAAACACTCCATTCACTATAGCTTGCAAGGACGTTCAATGATGTCATGACCATGTGATCAGTCACATGGTTTAGGTTTCTGTCACCAGTTTTTTCGGTATGAATCAGGCTGACATTAGAGATGTGCTGATTCCAAATATGTATCTGTTTTATTTACTGGTGCCCCCATTTTTATATAAAATGAACTTTTATTTTACGCTAATAAGGCCTCTAGGTGCAAGGGGCATTACCCCTGCTCCTAGAGGCTCTGTTGATTGACAGGACCAGGCAGAGAAGAAACACTCCATTCACTATAGCTTGCAAGGACGTTCAATTATGTCATGACCATGTGATCAGTCACATGGTTTAGGAGGAGACAGGCTGTTTGTGTGATCCTAACCATGTGACTGATCACATGGTCATGACATCATTGAAGGTCCTTGCAAGCTATGGTGAATGGAGTGTTTCTTCTCTGCCTGGGCCTGTCAATGAACAGAGCCTCTAGGAGCAGGGGTCACGCCCCTTGCACCTAGGGGCCTTATTAGCATAAAATAAAAGTTCATTTTATACAAAAATGTGGGCACCAGTAAATAAAACAGATATATATTTGGAATCAGGTGACATTAGCACATCTCTAATGTCAGCCTGATTCATACCGAAAAAACTGGTGACAGAAACACTTTAAGATTCAATTTGTGCCAGACCAAAGATGGAAAAAGTTACACATTTTGACATACGCCATTGTTTGTGTACAAAAATTGCTGCATTTGATATGTGGATAGAGAAATAGGCACAGTTATGTCAACCGGGTGTATGTCAGACTCATCAACTGCAAGTCTTTAAAAAGTTCCAAAAAAGGCACAATGTTCCAAAAAAAACAGGAGTAAAATTTCTAGACAAAAAATTTTAAAGATTCTTAAAAATTATCAAACAACATTTTGAAATTTCTGATACTTAGAGCAAATTTCTAAAGCACCGGCTCAAGCAAAACTGACTTCAAAAATTCCCCTTATGATAAATGATTTCTGTATCAGAAAAATGGAACTCTGACTGCCAAAAAGATTTATAATAAATAAATTGAGGACCGAAAAACCAGATCTTTAACAATATGCGCTTTCACTTTAAGCTGGAAACAATTTTGTCGACTGTTGTGCAAATAACCTATAATGGACTGACTTCTCCTGATGGAGAATGCCGGCCACATGCATGAGATACCTGTGAGCACGAGCAATCAAATGACAGCTGTCCCTGCCCTTCCACCCAATACACATGCATGCTCAGCTGGGCTGAAAAGAGAACAAACTGCTGCCAGACTCCTCTGGTGATGGCTTCCCTGAGAACAAAAGGATCGGGCATGTGGAAATGTTGGGGAAGAGTCGGGAAGCCTCTCATTTTTCCAACAGCCCCTTCAAACGCCAACCAGACGTGTCTCGTTCTTCGACCCCAGGACTTCTTTGGTAATGGAGTCAGTGTGTTGGGAAGTCATCCCTGTGGCTGGCACTTTCAGGGCCGATGAAAAAATCCACAACATAAATTGACCTTCATTTCAAGTCTGAAGCGTGTCTACTTGTGCTGTGTGTTTCCACCACGGATTTCACCCTTTGCAACTCACAGGTGAAATCGACGGCAAATCGGCAGCTAAATCCACCCGCACGGATGTGGTCATCAGTCTGTTGAGGATTTTTCCTCGACAAGTTACGTCCTCCTAGTGTATCCTGACAATGATCTTCAGAACAGGAGGCACACGTCAGGTAATGCCAGCGATTTGTGTTCCCATCTCCATGGTCTACATCACGCATATCCGTCACGTCCTGCCCTGGCACCATGCCGGATTTCAGCAGTGGATGAGATCCTCCAAACAGGATATTTGCACATTCCCTGCAGCTACGGCACAATGTCCTGACCGGCTTCTCTCCGCGTACATTGGAGCTTGATTTCATATTCTTAGAAAAAAAAACGAGGAAGCCAACTTTCCAATGTGATAAGAATTCTTTCCTTTATTAAAAGCCCATACAGGAAGGCTGGCGCGTTTCAGACCTCATTAGTGTTTAGTTGTGGCTTCTTCCAAATTTAACACTGTTTCTATCATTAATTCAATGAAATAACCAGGAAACATTAAAAAAAGTAAAGATATTCAAATTAAGTAAATTTGTTGCGTGCTGGAATCAACATTGTGCTGTCAGATATTCCGTTTCTTTCCAATGACGGCAGATTTGAGAACCAAAAATAATTCTTACGGTTCATTTGTTGGTATCATTGAAGGTTATAGTAACAGGGGCTGTGGTGGAGGAGGTTATACCCAGGGGTGCACCATCAATGAGGCCAGGTGAGGCGATCGCCTCAGGCAGCACCAGGTAGGGGCAAGAGGGGGACATTGGAAGGGCCATGGGCTTTGGCAAAGGGGTTAGGTTAAGAAATTGGCATGGGGAGGGGGGTGCTGTTTCAGTTTTCGCTTCAGGCAGCAGAAAGGCTAAGTGCACCCCTAGTTATACTGTACCTAAATAGGACCTGTCTGCTCTCCTGACATGTCTGCTTTAGTAAATACCTATATTCCCCAGAATATGACAATTCAGGAGCATCTCTTAAAGGAAATTCACAGATTTCCTCCATAATTGTTATTATACAAGAATTTAGTAGAACAGACATGTTGGGAGCAGTCTGGTCCTCTTTCAACTTTCCATCATTCAAGTGGTGGAGACAACTTTCATTAAAATTAACCCCTTTAAGCCAGGGAGGCCACTGTAGATGCCATTGACCCTAACCGCTTAGGCAATGTGCACACATCTCGGATTTGCCTAAAGGTCCCTTTACACGGGACGACGACCTAGCAGATTGTTGGGGAGGAAGCGTTCCTTCCCAACAATCTGCTGATCGCTAGTGGAGGAGACCGATGCATTTACATGCAGCGTTCTCCTCCAGCTCCTCCAGAGTATGGGGAGGAGTGATCGCTAATGTCATCGCTCTTCCCCATACTCGTGGATTCCCGGCAGCAGATTGTGTTTACAGAGCACCATCTGCCACTGGGAAACATTTCGAAGTGTTTTGCTCATTCATCAGGTAATCGGCGGTGGATGTACACTGCAAGATCATCACTAACAAGCGTTACTAGTAACGATCATTAGTGATAATCTGTTCAATTGTCAGCCCGCGTAAAGGGCCGTTTCGCGTATTTACTAGGAGAAATCTGAGCCTGTCATTAGGATTTCTGACACGGGTGTCTAGTGGAGGTGTCGGCAGATCTGCAAAGGAATTATGAAGTAACTGACTCCATATGGGTCTAATTCATGGCTTTTCTGTGCAGAATCCCAAGAAGAATGAGCATTCTTCATGTTCTTGTGGATCTTGTGAACCTAAAAAGGTTGCACTTAAAGGGGTTGTCCCATGAAAAATATTCTACAGTTTTCAAACCAGCACCTGGATTTGAATACTTTTCTAATTGCATGTAATTGAAAATTTTGTATATCTACTGAGCTATTAAATAATATCTATCTGTGTAGCGCCACCTGCTGTTCGTTCTTTTTCTTATTTCTTTGACCTGCTCACTGTGATGGCCGCACATGCTCAGTTTCATCCTTCAACTGCCTCCTGAACTTTGATAGGGAGAGCTGAGACACGCCTCCTGAGCTGTGATAGGAAGAGCTGAGACACACCCCCTGAGCTGTGATAGGGAGAGCTGAGACACGCCTCCTGAGCTGTGATAGGGAGACCTGAGACATGCCTCCTGTGCTGTGATAGGGAGAGCTGAAACATGCCCCTTGAGCTGTGATAGGGAGAGCTGAGACACGCCTCCTGAACTGTCATAGGGAGAGCTGAGACACACCTCCTGAGCTGTGATAGGGAGAGCTGAGACACCCCCCCTGAGCTGTGATAGGGATAGCTGAGACACAACTCCTGAACTGTAATAGGGAGAGCTGAGACACACCCCCTGAGCTGTGATAGGGAGAGCTGAGACACACCTCCTGAGCTGTGATAGGGAGAGCTGAGACACACCCCCTGAGCTGTGATAGGGAGAGCGGAGACACACCTCCTGAGCTGTGATAGGGAGAGCTGAGAAAGGCCCCCTGAGCTGCAGCAGAAAAGATACTCCCCTTGAGCTGCCAGCTTGATATAAATCTAGCAGAGCAATGAATGTGGAGATCTCTGGATCCATGTGAGGTACAGGGCTGGTTCTAGCTTTGTTAGAAGGAGATTGTCATGTACTATATGATGTCTGATTTGTATTTTTTACATAAATCATGGGATATGCTCTTTAAGACTGGAGGTCTTCAGGTTCACAATTAGTTGTGCCATAAGTCGATGGTGAAAACGGGCACAGAGTTACCATACCAACGCCACAATCGGGGAACATTTTATCCGCCCTGGGTGCAATAATGTTTTATTTACGGAAAACAGATACAAACATCCTGCACCATGTGATAGTAGAATGTGCGGATGTATAAGGCTAAATTTAGAGATTCACTGAAAAAATGCACTAAAACAGTAGATGCAAACAATATATGGACTAAGCCCTCACTCTATAGATAAAATCTGAGACTCTCAGCCAATACATTTTGATCAAAACACATCTGTGCCCACCTACCCAGCGCCACGGTGGTCTCAGTCCAGGCAGGTCCTACGCTAAACCTTCCTATGCGGTTGTGCATCTATGTTTAGGTGCGCAGACCCTGCACATATAGTGTGCTGCTCCTAGTTACCTCTGTGTGCATCAGCAACCAATGAGAGGAGGAGCACACACACCTATATGTACCACCTTAATCAAGGTCGCCTCTTAGATAGGTGGGGCAAAAGTGCACATGAATGCTACTCCCCTGGTTATAGGAGCGCATTCACACCAGAAGGTGCTACACCTTCCAGAGACAAAAAATATTTACGGAAAACAGATACAAACATCCTGCACCATGTGATAGTAGAATGTGCGGATGTATAAGGCTAAATTTAGAGATTCACTGATTGATCAAAATGTATTGGCTAAGAGTCTCAGATTTTATCTATAGAGTGAGGGCTTAGTCCATATATTGTTTGCATCTACTGTTTTAGTGCATTTTTTCAGTGAATCTGCAATAATGTTTTAGCCTTGTATATAGATTGTATACAAGGCTGACGTCGCTACAAGTTGTGACATGTGATGTGGGTGGTTAAATGGTGGGATAGGATTGGGTATGGGGGCCAGACAGAAATATAGACCCGTCTGGCAAACATTTCACTGGATGAAATATTTGCAGCCTTCAAAAGCAGAAGCAAACTTACAGCCTGGCACAGTCAGACTTCACAAAACCAACTCTCTGTAGGAGACGGGTCAGTCAGATCACAGGTAGTCTCCTCACCTCCGAGAGTAAGACTGATTTCCTGGGCAGACGTCTCTTTGCATCGACCTCACACTTCAAAGTACAGAAGCTGAATTGTGTCAAGTGTTTTGATATGTACGTCGAGAGTGAACTGCGGAGAATGAATCTCCTCTGCCAAGACACCTAGAGGGACTCGGGAGTTTCCTTGTCTGTTTGAAGCAGTTTTCCCTCATTACATCTAACACAGCATAGATCCTGCAGACTGCCAGAAACGCAGCAGATATATTTTTTTATATAATCTCCAGCAGACCTATAATAATAGAAAATGTAGAGTCAAACATAAAGGGCATTTCCACCTTTACACATATATAGAAATAATCTACATGAAAAGTTAAATTCTTCTATACATACATTACATACATACATACATACGTATCCTGTACTGATCCTGAGTTACATCCTGTATTATACTCCAGAGCTGCACTCACTAATCTGCTGGTGGAGTCACTGTGTATATACATTACTTATTCTTTACTGATTCTGAGTTACATCCTGTATTATACTCCAGAGCTGCACTCACTATTCTGCTGGTGGAGTTATTATGTACATACAGTGTCTTGCGAAAGTATTCGGCCCCCTGGAACCTTTCAACCTTTTGCCACATTTCAGGCTTCAAACAAAAAGATATAACATTTTAAATTTTTGGCGAAGAATCAACAACAAGTGGGTCACAATTGGGAAGTGGAACGAAATTTATTGGATCATTTAAACTATTCCGCTGGTGCAGTCACTGTGTACATACATTACATTAGTTATCCTGTACTGATGCTGAGTTGCATCCTGTATTATACTCCAGAGCTGCACTCACTATTCTGCTGGTGCAGTCACTGTGTACATACATTACATTACTTATCCTGTTGTGATCCTGAGTTACATTCTGTATTATACTCCAGAGCTGCACTCTCTATTCTGCTGGTGCAGTCACTGTGTACATACATTACTTATCCTGTACGGATCCTGAGTTACATCCTGTATTATACCCCACAGCTGCACTCACTATTCTGCTGGTGCAGTCACTGTGTACATACATTACATTACTTATCCTGTACTGATCCTGAGTTGCATCCTGTATTATACTCCAGAGCTGCACTCACTATTCTGCTGGTGCAGTCACTGTGTACATACATTACATTACTTATCCTGTTGTGATCCTGAGTTACATTCTGTATTATACTCCAGAGCTGCACTCTCTATTCTGCTGGTGCAGTCACTGTGTACATACATTACTTATCCTGTACTGATCCTGAGTTACATCCTGTATTATACTCCAGAGCTGCACTCTCTATTCTGCTGGTTCAGTCACTGTGTACATACATTACTTATTCTGTACTGATCCTGAGTTACATCCTGTATTATACTCCAGAGCTGCACTCACTATTCTGCTGGTGCAGTCACTGTGTACATATATTACTTATCCTGTACTGATCCTGAGTTACATCCTGGATAATACTCCAGAGCTGTACTCACTATTCTGCTGGTGGAGTCATAGTGTACATGCACTCACTATTCTACTGGTTACTATTAGAAACAGTCAAGTAGGTTTTCATTAGACACACTCCTCACAGTTTAGCTGGGTCTCTATAATGCAAGGATGCAGTAATTGTTCTCTACTTTACATTTCTGTACAGTGCCTGTTGTAAAGATGATAGTTCCCAGAATGAATGGAAAGTTGGGTAGCTAGGTGCCGCCCCGATCGGTGGCATTGTGGACTGTCGGAGCCCTGCCAATCAAACACTGATGGCCTATCCTGAGACTAAGTCATATACAGTAAATCCTGAGATAGCCCTTTAAGAAGTACACTCCTAGCAGGTCTGAGTCGTTCCTATGTGGAGGTGAGGTCTACAAATTCAGAATTCACATACCTCCCACCATCTTCATGATCCCGACAGCCCTGGCTGAGACGCATTTCATGCCGTTTTGCCACTGGCTGGTTAAACCTGGGCTGTGATTGTCTCACCTTGAAATCTTTATTTGCTGATCGTCATGAAAAGATTTGAAAAGTCCTCCTAGTGATCTATTTCCTTTATAGCATGAGAGAAGAGAACGTGTGGGAGGCTGGATCATAATACGTTCCTGTCTACTGATATATATTCATAATTATAAAGTGCAGTAGAAAGATTTCCCAGCACATAAAATCCGCTTTAATTTATTACAAAGATGAGATTCAATTAGAAGTCCATCAGAGTTTCCCATAATGAAATGGTATTTAAAAGCTGGGGAACTTTAAATTATGCAACACAGTCTGTGCAGGCCTGGAGTCTAATGTGGTTCAATTGGGAAACGTCATCTATGTATCCAACGTCGGACTGGGGTGCCTAGGGCCCACCATTAAAATTCATTCTGGGGGTTCCAAGGTATACATGTCAATACTACCTGTCATGTCTGGCCTGACGGGTACACCCCTCAGTAGGCAGCGCCACCAGCGTCCAGTGGAGGACCACCATCAGAGGCAGCGCTGATGTCTTGTGTCGCCGGGCATATCCCATGACCAGGAAGTGCAGCCTATTTCAACAGGCAATCTGCTGGCCACGGGTTGCCTGTGATTGGTGCCTTTTCCTAGGATATCCTCACTAGTGTTCATCTACTTATCCTGACTCTCCTGGTTTTCTGACCCTGCTTGGACCCTGACCTCAATTCTTAGCTGATGATTTGGATCCTGACGTTCCTTCCTGGCTTGGTACCATTTCTGATTTTGGTTTGCTGATGTTCTCTCCTGATTTTGACTACTGCATAAGGTATTGGCTCTGATTTATTGGGCCTGCTTTATCTTTGTCTCTCCTGGTTTTACCTGGTTAGTTTGTTCTGCTTGTTTCTTCATGTCACTAGGTTGTTTTCTTCCTTTTAGACCCCAGCACTTGTCTAGGAAGGGACTGTCGACCAGTTGTGGGCTGCTGCCTGGAGAAGATCCCACAAGTAGGTAGGGACAGTAGGATGGGTAGTTCAGGGTTCACTGCTCCCTATCGTGACACTACCTGCTCACATGGCGGCAGGCAGAAGTAAGATGCTCAAAATGATTGATTATGGGGGTCCTTGCAGTGAGAAGGCAGATCCATGGGGAAACAAAATACTGTCCGGTGTCCCTCTGTGCCTAGAAGTCTTCTCCGCCACCCAGTTATTTATATGAACACATAGGCTGGTTGAGTAAGCTGCCTAATCGTGTTTAGTGCAATCAGTCTACAGTGCCATGTGACTCTTGTGCTCAGAAGCCCACTGAGGGATTCACCTGTCCAAGCCTGTATGTAGCATAATCCTAGCTAAATTCACTAGTGCATGGTCATAAATAGGACTTTACCTGCCAATAAATTGTATTAAGACCTGTCCTCAGAGCATTCAATCCATATGTTACCATAGGTGTACATGCATCTACAGCAGAGGGCCTATTCGATACCAGTGACATCATGGTGCAGCCAAGTAAACTAAGTCCAGGTATGGCACTGGAACTGTCATAGTTCCCCGGCTGCAGCTGCCTCCATGTGACAACAGCGTCTGTTTGCCGGGGGAACCAGGGCGGCTGGGTAGCATGCCGGGGCTCCAGAGCGTCAGGATGTGATGTCAGCATCTCCACCCGGTTTGAAGGGACTCCAGTGTGATCAGCTTTTCTCAGTATAAAAGACTGGTGCCAGCATGTGCAGGTGCCGGTGAATTTCATGTCCTCTGGCTCCCCCTGCTGTTCCCTTGAGATATTGAAAACTCCCTTGGCTTTGGATTCCTGGATTGGTATTGCAACTATATTTTTGGCTTCTGGCGATTCGGTATTGTATTGATCTCCTGGTTCTGACTATTTGGGGTGTTTGGTTTTTTCGTTTGCCTCTGGCATTTTTGTACAACATTGTCCCACTGGCTTTTGACTCTTTTCTGTACAACTATTCTCTTAGTGTTTACCGGTTTGTTGTTCTCTGTTTGTGTATCTCCTTCACATGTATTACAGTACAGGGACTGTCGCCCAGTTGTGAGGTCACTGCCTAGGGTGACCGTGCAAGTAGGTAGGGATGGGTAGTTTTAGGGCTGCACTATCCCTGTTTGTGTGTGACAGTAGTTGTGTTATCCTGGCAGGAACATCATTGATTTAATGGCTAAACAATGGGCCATTTTATATTTTGGAGACCCCCCAAGGTAAGTTTTTGTAGTATATCAGGAAACCCTTTAATCATTCATCGGTGGTTTAAAAAGAAATTCGGTATATAGGGATCTGTGGGGGTAACTAGGATGTCCCTAATAGGGGCTCCTCTACCTCAAGTACAGTATGTATGACACAGTTACCTGATAACCTGAACAAAATAAATTGCAGGCTAAAGTATGGGGGAATGTCAGAGAACCAGCCAGGGCCTCAAATTCACAAATAACCTTTTTTATGTTATCACCCCTCTTACGAATCAAAACCTGTTACGGTCATCTCTCCACCTGTACAACCTATTCAGACGGAGGGGGGAAGGGTGAGATTGTTAAATTGTTTATCATGTTATCACCCCTCCTACTGATCTTTTTCTATTATGTCATCAGTCCCCCTGTACAGCTTCAGATGACACCAGGGGAGAGGTAGAGCAATCTTCTTCATGTTCAACCCTCTTACTGATCTCTACCTGTTATGCCATCTCTCTCACTGTACAGCTTCCAGGGGGAGATACAGGAACTATCTTCATGTTATCACCCCTCTTACCAGTCTCTGCTTGTTAATTCATCTCTCTCACTATACAGCCACCAGGGGAGAGATACAGGAACTTTCTTTATGTTATCACCCCTTTTACCAATCTCTGCCTGTTAAAAGGGATGTCCTGATATATATATATATATTGATGACCTATCGTCAGGATAAGTCATCAATATCTGATTGGCGAGAGTCCGGCACCCAGCACCCCTGCTGATCAGCTGTTTGAAGAGGAGGCGGCGCTCTATCTTCCTGTTCATTACACTGCACATCATCTCGGAAGTATAGTGTAATGCCAAGCACTCACTCCATTCACTTGAATGGGTCGCGTACTTGTAATTACACTACACCGCCACTCCGCAGGAGACATAGCGTAGTGTAATAACCAGGAAGCTGCATCAATATATATGGCATGACAACCCCTTTAAGTCATCTCTCACTGTACAGCCTCCGAGGGGGAAATACAGGAACTTTCTTTGTATTATCAACCCTCTAAGCAATCACAACCTGTTACTGTCATATCTCCCCCTATAGAGCCTCAGGTGATACCACAAGGAAGATAGTGGAACTTTCCTCATGTTATCACCCCGCTTACTGATCTCTGCCTGTGTTGTCATCTCTCTCAGTGTACAGCCTCCAGACGGAAAGACACAGGAACTTTCTTCATGTTATCACCCCTCTTCAGGGGTGTATTGGCCATAGACCTTACAGGAAAATTTCCCGGGGGGCCAATGCCCAGGGGGCCACCTGGGCTCTCCTCATGGTCGGTCAGTTGAAGTTTTTGGGTCTGAATTTTGTACTGCTGGCAGTATTTTGTGATGGACTGTGGTATTTGGCTCTGTTGGGGTGGTATAATGTGCCACAATATGGTATTGCTGGCCCTGCCTTCCTTTTATTTGGACCCAACTACAAAACGGGGTCACTTTTAGTATTTTTCCAAGGCCTTTAAGTTCCCAGTCTACCCCTCTTAATAATCTCTGCCTCTGATGTCATCTCTCTCAGTGTACAGCCTCCAGAGGGGAAGACACAGGAACTTTCTTCATGTTATCATCCCTTTTACTAATCTCTGCCTGTAATGTCGTCATCTCTCTGTGTACAGCCTCCAGAGGGGAACACACAGGAACTTTCCTCATGTTATCACCCCCCTTACTAATCTCTGCCTGTAATGTCATCATCTCTCTCACTGTATAGCCTCCAGGGGAAAGATACAGGAACTTTATATTATCAACCCTCTTAGCAATCACAACCTGTTACTGTCATATCTCCCCCTAAACAGCCTCGGGTGATACCACAAGGAAGATAGTGGAACTTTCTTCATGTTATCACCCCTCTTACTAATCTCTGCCTGTGATGTCATCTCTCTCAGTGTACAGCCTCCAGAAGGGAAGACACAGGAACTTTCTTCATGTTACCACCCCTCTTACTAATCTCTGCCTGTGATGTCATCTCCCTCACAATACAGCCTCCAGAGGGGAAGACACAGGAACTTTCCTCATGTTATCACCCCACTTACTGATCTCTGCCTGTGTTTTCACCTCTCTATGTACAGCCTTCAGAGCTCCAGAGGGAAAGACACTGGGACTTTCCTCATGTTATCACACCTGTTATTGATCTCTCCTTGTGTTGTCATCTCTCTCAGTTTACATCCTCCAGACAGAAAGACACAGGAACTTTTTTTCATGTTATCACCCCTCTTGGCAATCACAGCCCTCCACTGTCATCTCTCCCCTCTGTGCAGGCTGCAGTGACCCTTGGGAGTGAGGATAGGGAAGACTGCCAGGTGTTTTCTTAAAAATACAATAGAAAATATATACTTATGAGGTGATAGTATGACTTTCTTATTATAAAATTGTCCCAAAACCCATAGCAGCAAAGGGGGTAATACTGATATTATGTGTTATGCCTAGTACAGGGCATGATGGGGGTGAGCATTACAAAAAGACCACCAAAGACAGATTACTTGTGCCAGGCCCTATCGATAAGGCTCTAAACTAGTGTTTCCCTTTTGTCTGAAGTGTTCCTTTAAACGGGACGTACCAGTTTATCACTCATCCTGTACTAAATGATTGTTTTCCCGAGAGAGGAGAAAGTTCCGCCTGAGCTGCCTTTTCCATGTCAAGAAAGCCTCCCAGGGTTCTCTGGCATGAAATAAGGTCAGAAGATTTTGAGAGGAGGAGAGGGATGCTTCGTATGTGCTGCTTTGTTCACGTTGTGTTCCCGCTTAAACACATAGGAAATAATGAAATCTTGATCCACAAACCTGTGAGATTTAATCCCAATTACTGAATATGGCCGGGGATCCTAATTAAATCCTCTAATCTTGTACGCTGTTTGCACCACCGATGACGCTATTCCTTGGATTGTGGAAGTCATACAAACGGAGATTTAAATTGAGCCTGTGAGATTAAGGAGCCAATGAAAGAAACGAGATACAAATCTTAGAGAGAAAAAGAAAAGCTTTATCTGTCCCCAGACAAGCAGCCGAGCCAAGAAACCCATAGATCTTATGTAAAAGGGAGCGACTTTTCAAGATGGCATGAACAGTCACTGCAATAAATTTATATTGTTTCAATGTACATTCATCTATAGTTACCATGTGTAATGTCTTAAAGGGAAGATCCAACGTTGAACATAAATTTACATATAGAATAAATCTATATATCTAGCTGAGCAATTTCACAAAAACATTACATTATTTTTCCTTTATGGATCATGAGTTACATTCTGTATTATACTCCAGAGCTGCACTCACTATTCTGCTGGTGGAGTCACTGTGTACATATATTACATTACTTATCCTTTACTGATCCTGACTTACATCCTGTATTATACTCCAGAGCTGCACTCACTATTCTGCTGGTGCAGTCACTGTGTACATACATTACTTATCCTGTACTGATCCTGAGTTACATCCTGTATTATACTCCAGAGCTGTACTCACTATACTGCTGGTGGAGTCACTGTGTACATACATTACTTATCCTGTACTGATCCTGAGTTATATCCTGTATTATACTCCAGAGCTGCACTCACTATTCTGCTGGTGGAGTCACTGTGTACATACATTACTTATCCTGTACTGATCCTGAGTTACATCCTGTGTTATACTCCAGAGCTGCACTCACTATTCTGCTGGTGCAGTTACTGTGTACATACATTACTTATCCTGTACTGATCCTAAGTTACATCCTGTATTGTACTCCAGAGCTGCACTCACTATTCTGCTGGTGCAGTCACTGTGTACATATATTACTTATCCTGTACTGATCCTGAGTTACATCCTGTATTATACTCCAGAGCTGTACTCACTATTCTGCTGGTGCAGTCACTGTGTACATACATTACTTATCCTGTACTGATCCTGAGTTACATCCTGTATTATACTCCAGAGCTGCACTCACTATTCTGCTGGTGGAGTCACTGTGTACATACATTACTTATCCTGTACTGATCCTAAGTTACATCCTGTATTATACTCCAGAGCTGCACTCACTATTCTGCTGGTGTAGTTATTATGTACATACATTACTTATCATGTACTGATCCTTAGTTACATCCTGTATTATACTCCAGAGCTGAACTCGTGTTTCTGCTGGTGGAGTCACTGAATGGAACATTCTCATAGTTGCCATCAGGAAAGATTAAGCTTTTCAACCAGTTCAGTCCAGGAACACCTTTGAAAAGAGTGGCCACGCCCCCTTTCAATGCAAATCAGCATAAATCATACAGATATGGATTTATTAGATGTTTAATTAGGGCAGATTATTGCAGTGTGGGGGAGGGGTGTTATCCATTATCAGGGGTCTGACGATCATCTGAATGTAGGTGATATTTTATTCTTCCCTAAGGGGGAGAAGGTTTTACGTTTTAAGTGCTGCATTTTCTGATATTAAAAAACATGTAAATTCCCCCCCCCCCCCCCCCCCCCCGAGAATTTTACTCGCAGCTCATGATAAATTCACTGGAAATTAGTTGCCCCAAGAGTAGACCGTTACCTTTCACTTAGAGCCTGTAATAAGCTTTCCCTAAGGATCTATGCAGCCTAATCTATTTGCAAAGTGTTTAACCTCAGCACAGCAATAGTCTAATCAGACGGCAATGGGTAATATGTAATAAAAAATTCCAGCATTTAGACAATATTAAGGCCGCACAATCCGAGGAATGCGCATATATCATGGAGCATATTGCAGGGAGATCCATTAGTGAACAGCTTGGAAAAGCAAAATATCATAAAACACAGTGGATAGATTTCTCAATGTATTGCACACAGAAATATAGCATTCAACATCAAAGCCAAATCTATGGAGCCTCAAATCTGTTATCTCATTAATGAAGTGCTAGAAAAGAAATCACACCAAATATAACAGCTTTCTATGGTCTAAGTCTATGGGAGATATACGAGAAGAGAGGAGAGGCCGATCCGCACCCATGGAAACAGCTAAACATAACCTATAAACATAATCAGAAAGAGACCACTCTCGCCTGTCAAAAAAAAAAAATATATGCACCTATCAGTGAAAGCTAACTTGCCCCTGTCATAAGACGCCAATCCAAACCTATCAGAAGGAGCCAACCAACACCTATCAGGAGGAGCCAAACGCACACCAATCAGAAGGACCCAAACCACTCCTATCAGAAGAGGCCAACCCACATCTATCAGGAGGAGCCAACCGACAACTATCAGAAGTAGCCAACCCTATCAGGAGGAGCTAACCCACAATTATTAGAAGGAGCCAACCTACACCTATCAGGAGGAGCCAACCCACATCTATCTGGAGGAGCCAACCAACAACTTTCAGAAGGAGCCAACCTCCACTTATCAGGAGCCAAACCACACCTATCAGAAATAACCAACCTACACATATAAGAAGGAGCACATCACAGCTTTCAGAAAGAACCAACCTTCACCCATAAGAAGGAGCTCACCCACACTTATCAGAAGGAATCCACCTACACCTGTCAGGAGCCAACCCCCACCTATCAGAAAAAAACAACCTACACCTATCAGAAGGAGCCAACCCTATCAGGAGGAGCTAACCTACAATTATCAGGAGGAGCCAACCTACACCTATCAGGAGGAGCCAACCCACATCTATCTGTAGGAACCAACCAACAACTATCAAAAAGAGCCAACCCACTCCTATCAGAAGGAGCCAAACCACACCTATCTGAAGAAGACAATGCACATCCATCAGGAGGATCCAAACCAAACCTGTTAGGAGGAGCCAACCCACCCTTTTCAGTAGAAGCCAATTCACTCTTTTCAGGAGATTACCCACATTTATCAGGAGGAGCCAACCTACACCTATCAGAAGGAGCCAACCTATACTTATTAGGAGCCAACCCACACCTATTAGAAGGAGCCAACCCTATCTGGAGGAGCTAACCCACAATTATCAGAAGGAGCCAACCTACACCTATCAGGAGGAGCCAACCCACATCTATCTGGAAGAGCCAACCAACAACTTTCAGAAGGAGCCAACCCTATCAGAAGGAGCCAAACCACACCTGTCTGAAGAAGACAATGCACATCCATCAGGAGGATCCAAACCAAACCTGTTAGGAGGAGCCAACCCACACTTTTCAGTAGAAGCCAATTCACTCTTTTCAGGAGGAGCTAACCCACATCTATCAGGAGGAGCCAACCCACACCTATCAGAAGTAGCCAACCTATACTTATCATCAGCCAACCCACACCTATCAGAAGGAGCCAACCTCCACCTATCAGGAGCCAACCTAAATCAGAAATAACCAACCTACACATATAAGAAGAAGCTCACCACACCTTTCAGAAAGAACCAACCTTCACCCATCAGAAGGAGCCCACCCACACTTATCAGAAGGAATCCACCTACACCTATCAAGAGCCAACCCACACCTATCAGAAAGAACCAAGCTACACCTATCAGAGGGAGACAAATTGTACCTATCAGTAGGAGTGGACCTACACTTATCAGAAGAACCCACATACATGTATTATCCACAGGATAGGTAATAATTGTTAAATCAGCAGAGGCCAAATTGTACGGACCCCGATTACCATTATCGTGGGGGAAATAGTTTCCAGCACCTGAGTTACATCCAGCATTTATCTAGAAGTCAAACAGACAAAAGAGCCGAGTGAGAGCTGTGTTTCAATACCTCCAATAGAGCTGCCCGGACTCCACACAACTCCTCAGTCATGCTGGTGGGGAAGGCTGGAGATTTGGGATCCCCTGCTCTAGCAATCGGTCGCGTTCCATTAGGCAGACCCCACCAATCTAACATGTATTACCTATCCTGTGGATAACTTACCTATATAACAGTAAAATAACACAGTAATACCCTAAATATGGGCAATATATGTACAACTAGTCATGTGTTACAAGAGCGGGGAGAAAAAAGGATCACAGTATCCAGCTGCAATATATAATTAAACCACAATGGACTTATTTAGTGTACAGTCATGGCCAAAAGTTTTGAGAATGACACAAATATTCTATTTTCACATGATCTGCTGCCCTCTGGTTTTTATGTGTGTTTGTCAGATGTTTTTATCACATACAGAAATATAATTGCAATCATATTATGAGTAACAAAAGCTTATATTGACAGTTAGAATGAGTTAATGCAGCAAGTCAATATTTGCAGTGTTGACCCTTCTTCTTCAGGACCTCTGCAATTCTCCCTGGCATGCTCTCAATCAACTTCTGGACCAAATCCTGACTGATAGCAGTCCATTCTTGCACAATCAATGCTTGCATTTTGTCAGAATTTGTAGGTTTTTGTTTGTCCACCCGTCTCTTGATGATTGACCACAAGTTCTCAATGGGATTAAGATCTGGGGAGTTTCCAGGCCATGGACCCAAAATCTCTATGTTTTGTTCCCTGGGCCATTTAGTTATCACCTTTGCTTTATGGCAAGGTGCTCCATCATGCTGGAAAAGGCATTGTTGATCGCCAAACTGCTCTTGGACGGTTGGGAGAAGTTGCTCTCGGAGGACATTCTGGTACCATTCTTTATTCATTGCTGTGTTTTTAGGCAAGACTGTCAGAGAGCCGATTCCCTTGGCTGAGAAGCAACCCCACACATGAATGGTTTCAGGATGCTTTACAGTTGGCATGAGACAAGACTGGTGGTAGCGCTCACCTCGTCTTCTCCGAATAAGCTGTTTTCCAGATGTCCCAAACAATCGAAAAGGGGATTCATTAGAGAAATTGACTTTACCCCAGTCCTCAGCAGTCCACTCCCTGTACCTTTTGCAGAATATCAGTCTGTCCATGATGTTTTTTCTGGAGAGAAGTGGCTTCTTTGCTGCCCTCATTGAGACCAGGCCTTGCTCCAAGAGTCTCTGCCTCACAGTGCCTGCAGATGCACTCACACCTGCCTGCTGCCATTCCTGAGCAAGCTCTGCACTGCAGGTAGCCCGATCCCGCAGCTGAAACACTTTTAAGAGAACCAGGTCCTGGTGCTTGCTGGTCTTTCTTGGGCGCCCTGGAGCCTTTTTGGCAACAATGGAACCTCTCTCCTTGAAGTTCTTGATGATGCGATAGATTGTTGACTGAGTGCCATCTTTCTAGCTGCAATACTCTTCCCTGTTAGGCCATTTTTGTGCAGTGCAATGATGACTGCACATGTTTCTTTTAGAGATAACCATGGTTAACAGAAGAGAAACAATGATGCCAAGCACCAGCCTCCTTTTAAAGTGTCCAGTGGTGTCATTCTTACTTAATCATGACAGATTGATCTCCAGCCCTGTCCTCATCAACACCCACACCTGTGTTAATGGAGCAATCACTGAAACAATATTAGCTGGTCCTTTTAAGGCAGGGCTGCAATGATGTTGAAATGTGTTTTGGGGGATAAAGTTCATTTTCTAGGCAAATATTGACTTTGCAAGTAATTTCTGTTTAAGCTGATCACTCTTTATAACATTCTGGAGTATATGCAAATTGCCATTATAAAAACTGAAGCAGTAGACTTTGTAAAAATTAATATTTGTATCATTCTCAAAACTTTTGGCCATGACTGTATATTAACTCTGGTGTACATCACAGGGCAGGATGTTGTCTGTCCTGACGCGCATTTTGGCGTGCCTTCATCCATGGATGATGTCATCATTGTAGAACAGATTATATTAGACCCCCACCAATCACTAGAGGCCGAATTTAGAAGCCAGTGTTGAATTCCCCCGCAGCGCCACCACAGGAAAAAATAAGTATTACATGGTGCCAATTAAAGTAAATTAATGGCCTATATCACACACTTAATAAAAGCTATAGACACCTTCGGGGGCAATTTTTTGTGTGAATACAATTTACTAATTTTGGGCTAAAACTACGTTTTTCAATTGGTCTTTATTAAAGTGGTTCTCTGCCTTTTTGTAACTGATGATCTATCCTTTGGATAGGTCATCAGCATCAGATCAACAAGGGTCTGACACCCAGGACCCCCACTGATCATCTGTTTAAAAAGACAGCGGTCAGATGTTTTCTTTAGTTCTTGACCAAGTTTGCAGACACTGCAGCAGGGATTTTGGCCCACTCCTCCATACAGATCTTCTGTTGCTAGGTTACATTGAGTTTCAGCTCGCTCTAAATATTTTCAATTGGGTTTAAGTCTGAAGACTGGCTAGGCCACTCCAGGACCTTGAAATGCTTCTTACGGAGCCACTTCTTAGTTGCCCTGGTGGTGTGTTTCAGGTCATTGTCATGCTGGAAGACCCAGCCATGACCCATCTTCAATGCTCATACTGAGAGTTCGCCAAAATCTCGAGATACATGGCCCTATGTCCCCTTTGCAGAAAAGCACCTCCAAAGTATGATGTTTCCACCCCCATGCTTCACGGTTAAGACGGTGTTCTCGGGGTTGTACTCATCCTTCTTCTTCCTCCAAACATGGTGAGTGGAGTTGATACCAAAAAGTTCAATTTTGGTCTCATCTGACCACATGAACTTCTCTGATTCTTCCTCTGGATCATCCAGATGGTCATTGGCGAACTTCAAACAGGCCTGGACATGTGCTGGGGTGAGCAGGGGGAACTTATGTGCCCTGCAGGATTTTAATCCATGACGGTGTAGTGTGTTACTAATGGTAATCTTTGAGACTGTGGTCCCAGCTCTCTTCAGGTCATTGACCAGGTCCTCCCGTGTAGTTCTGGACAGATTCCTGACCTTTCTCAGAATCATCCTTACCCTATGAGGAGAGATCTTGCATGTAGCCCCAGACCGAGGAAGATTGACAGTCATCTTGTGTTTCTTCCAATCTCTAATAATTGCACCAACAGTTGTCTCCTTCTCACCAAGCTGCTTACCTATTGTCCTGTAGCCCATCCCAGCCTTGTGCAGGTCTACAGTGTTGTCCCTGGTGTCCTTACACAGCTCGTTGGTCTTGACCATGATGGAGAGGTTGGAGTGTGATTAAGTATGTGGACAGGTGTCTTTTATACAGGTAACGAGTTCAAACAGGTGCAATTAATACAGGTAATGAGCGCAGAGGAGGAGGGCTTCTTAAAGAAAAACTAACAGGTCTGTGAGAGCCAGAATCCTTGCTGCTTGATAGGTGATCAAATACTTATTTCATGCAATACAATGCTAATTAATTATTTAAAAATCATTCTGTGTGATTTTCTGGATTTTTTTAGATTCTGTCTCTCACAGTTGAAGTGTACCTACAATAAAAATTACAGACCTCTCCATTCTTTGTAGGCGGAAAAACTTGCAAAATCGCTGTTGTATCAAATACTTATTTTCCCCACTGTACCTGTAGAAATTACGTAATATCAGAAATCTAGAGGCAATGGAAATGATCCCCTCTGTCTCGCAATGAATTTCTCTTAAGGTGGAGTTTCCCTTTAAAAAAACCCAATCTGTTTTCTGTTCAAAGCTCCTTTTATTCTTAGTTAACTCCCCCAATTAGTTAAATTAATCTTCCGATATTTGGATTTGTCTGAAATATTTTTCTTTTGCTCCTCTGGCAGCAGTCTCCAGATAACTCATTATTTTGCTAAGTGTGTTCATTACACTTGATATATTACAATCTCCTAGCATTACATGGCATCATGTATTCAGGCAAATTGTAATAGATTAATGGAAGTCTGGGCCTGGCCAAGATATTACTTGTACAGTAAATTGGAAGAAGGATTTAATAGCCCGTGATAAGATTTAGTATGATAGTTTTACAACTGTGAAACGCGTTGGTGCATCGCATTTGTTGTCTGCCGCTAGGGGAATTCTACCACTATTGCAGAGGCTCAATGGATCAATTTGGTCTTAGTGGTACCTTGATGGTTTGCTATGATTTTAATTGGGGTGCGAGGCTTTCTGTGCATAATTAGAAATAACTAATTAAATAATAATAATTATATATAAAATGAAATACTAATACATAAAATGGAATATTTACCATTATGTTTTTTTAGCTAATTAATTTCTAAACATGTCTTCATAGTGTTTGCAGTTTGGTATTCCTGATACACAACTGAAGAGCTACAATTTCCCTCCATAGACATAGAATTAAATAATAATATTCTGGCTGCCACCACTAGAGGGAGCTTAAGAGTTTACTGCATACTGTGGCATTATAGAGCTCTAAATAGACACAATATTTCATACGCTCCCTCTAGTGGTGGCTGCAGGTAGTCCAAATTTTATAATTGAGTCTATGCAGAGGATTTGGAGCTTGGTAACAGTAGAACAGAGCTCTGACTGCGATAAACATATAGTAAATATTAATCAGCATAGACTTTTGGATGGATATCTGGTTTAAAGCAATACCGCACAACATTTTCTGGTCCAAAGGCCATGTTGTAATATTGATACACCCCCAAGGACTGTAATAAAAAAAAAATGGTCAAATCATAAAAAGGTTGCAGGCAAATTGCATTGCTGTGTTGGTCTATGACGGCAAATTGTGAGCAAAGATGCAACAGTGTCACAGTAGGTCACATGTTACATTGTGACTCCACGCAGTGCAACGTTTCGGCCTTTATACCATGAGATACATGTCACCAACTATGTACCCCCGGCCTAAAACTTAAAGGGGTGTTACTGTCTGAGATATTTATGGCATGTCAGGTGCAGGTTCCACTTCCAGGACACCCACCTGTTGGAGTGATGGGGGTCTCCTTCCTCAGTTAGTACTCCGGAGACTAGGCGTACATGTGGCTCTCGCATTGGACTGCTATAACTTCACCATTGTGACATCACTGTGTGCATTATCCCTGTGCATTAGGAAAACCAACATCATCATAAGCTTCTCATAGTCATGCTACTGAAGGTGCTCATGATGGAGTGGGGCCCCATTCTAAGTTTTGCTATGGGGCCCCATCGGTCCTTGTTACGTTATGGGTGCTGTGATAACTGCTTAGCATGTCACAACTACCATGGAGAGAGGCTTATGCATGGGAAGCCACCTCTAACTCATATACTCCTTTCTGGATTGCCAAACAGGGGTCAATGGGCCTCCAGTCTCCCAAAATATGAGGTTCATGGAGAATACACACACAAACATGAATCCCTCAGCCAGACCTCAAATATCTTTTTTTATTTTAAAGGCACATATGGTGCCCTTGGTTCTCATGTTAACAGTGAAATTCTGAAAGTACAACCTTATTACACAGCTTTCAACATTGTCCTGTATCGCCATCTGGTGGCCAAACTGAAAAAATACATAACTATAGCTTTTTGAAGGCAGCAGCTCGTAATTGTTCTAGATGTCTTTGCATTTAGAAGTCACGGATTTTGCATGGACCTAAAGCTCTGGAGAATCTGAAGAACGGACTTGTAACATATATTATGTACTTTGAAAGAAAGTATAACCACGCAGGTGTTTATAAGTCATTGTTATAGGTCTACGTAGCAAAGTGTAAAGGATGAGAATAAAATTCATTGTAGAAAATATTATTAAAGAAGTTTGGACAGTTCCTTTTGCTTTGTGGAATCCCTTGATCATAAGCGATCAGCAACTGCAGGGGAAACCTTGTACAAAGCATTCGGTTTCCCTACAGTGCCACCACTGGAGAAATGAGGAATTACGCTATTCTCATTGAAACCAATAGGATGTCTGTGTAATGCATGGATGATTTAACCTATAAAAGTGTTTCTCATTTCTCCAAAATTAGAATGATGGTGGAAGTAATGATTGCTTTATGTTCTCTCTAGATACATTCGAACCATGTACCTGGGCATTCAGAGCCAGAGGCAAAAAGAACATCAGCGTCGGTTTTATTGGGCTATGATGTATGAATATGCAGATGTCAACATGTTACGCCTCCTGGAGACCTTCCTTGAGAGCGCTCCCCAACTGGTGCTACAACTCTGCATAATGATACAGAAGAACCGTGCGGACACACTTCCATGTAAGTAGATGACATTACACCAGTTACTGTCAAGGGGCAAGAGCAAGATGTTGGGGGTTAGGTGATTCCAAAATAAGCAGCCATTTTAAAAATTGTCAAAGAAAAAACACAAATGTCCTGGGAAACCATATACCTTATGTATATATCACTAGAATATCCCTTATAGGATGTGTACACTTTTGCAACAATGTATTTTATTGCCCTGGTGCACTTAAAAATGAAGCAACTTTGCAGATCTTATGTAGATGTATGCTCAGGCACTTAACCCCTTCCCACTGCCTGCCATAATACATAGTACGTCATGGTGATGGTTTAGGAGCTGGACCTGCACCATCGTTTGCAAGTGTCGGCTATGTTAAACAGCAGACACCAGGCTCTCACTGCCGGGATCAGAGTTATCGCAGCAGTTTAACCCCTCAGATGCTGCAATCAATAGCGACTGCAGTATCTAAGCAGTTAGCCAGAGGGTGGGATCTCCCTGTGCCCTCCAATCAGCACCCCATGAACGCAATGGTGGGAAGTAGAGTACTTGGCATGGCAGTCGGTGGCCTTCTGAACGGCCCCAGGCCTGCCATGTCTTGGCCGCTAATAAATCCTGCCTATAGCAATAAAATAAAATGTGTTGCAAAAGTGTTCAGAGCGTTCAGATCAAGCAAGCACTGCTCTGGAGCATCACAATGAATAAAATCCGAATAAATTTTGTAATATATACAATATAACACTTTAGTCACTGAAAAATGAAAACAAAAAAATTTCCAAAATGATTAGAGAAAACCTTTAAACCTGCGTTTTAAAGGTGATTTAAAGGGATTTTCCCACTGTAGCCTATGCCCTGTTCCCTGTGGGCGCAAATGATGCTCCACTTACCCTGCCATCGGACGTCCTGGTGGTCGACATCCTCTCTGTGCTGCTGCCTCCGTGCTCCTGCCTGATGTTCCCTTAGGACACACAGGTATTCACTTCTGGCCTCTTAAAGGACCAGTGCATATGCTCCAAAATCCTTCCCCAGCCAATGGCTGAAGGTCCCTGAGTATTTAAAGCACTCTCTCCAGCAGAAAGGGTGCCTGAGCTTTAGGTTCCCTGTTGACCAAAGGTATTCTGAAGGTGTCCTGCTGGTGGGCACCTGCACTTTAAAGCCCAAGTTCAGTTCAGTTCATGTTTAAGTTAACCCAGTCTGTCTACCCTGTCTGTGCTTCAGTCTGTCTACCTAGTGTTTGCCTCATTACTACTATGCCCACAAGTTTTTCCTGTGTCTGTATTAACTGTGCACTGCCTGGATCTTAAAAAAACCCAGCATTCTAGTCTTGGTGACTGTTCAGACTATAACTGCGGCTTTCCTGCACTTTTGGTGCATTTTCTGAACCTTGAGCTTTTAGTGTTTGCACCAGAGTCTCTGATCCCAAAGGGTCAGCTGTTAACTACACTTGGACTATGACAGGAGGTAGCGGTCTGGTTGCTTTCCTGCAATAAAGTCCAGATCCCTGTATAGGGGTTAAAGGGTGATTACCAGGGGATCAACGGAATAACCCCCCTAGGGATTAGCCCAAAGCCAAACTGGTTAATTAGAATATTGGGTTCACACTTGCTGATCCATAACAAGTTCAGGCCATGGACGCTGCTGGCCCAGCCCAAGTGAACTTATCAGAGGTTTCTCAAGAGCTTGAAAACCAGCATGCAAGTCAGAAACAAATAATGTCCTATTTACATCATGTATCTATCTGACTACAACTGCAGCCACTGCACCGCTCCTGCAAGTTGTCTCTTCCGGAGGTCCTGCACCCAGATTGTCCCCACCATGCTATGATGGTGATCCACAGTCTTTCCGTGGATTTCTGAACTTATGTGCAATTCCTGTCTGAACGGGCCAAAGTGGCCTTCATAGTCTCTCATCTGGGTGGAGAGTCCCTAGCATGGGCGAATCGTTTACAGGAGAGGAATGGATCAATTACAAATAAAACTGCAACTCTTCTTGGCCTTTTTTTGCAGAATTTTTGAAGAACCGAGGTGTGCCTCCTCCAAAGCATCCTCACTACTATGCCACCACCAAAGCTAATGCACACAACCACATTTTTTGCGCATCGCACACTGACCTATTCACTTCTATTGGGTGGCAAAATGCAGACAGCACATGAATGTCATCTATGCGTTTCGATTCCATGCGTCCGTTCCACAAATTATAGAACATGTCCTATTCTTGTCCGTTTCTACAATAGGGCCTGAGGAAAGTACAGGATGCACACAGCCAACATCCATTTTTCGCAAATCCTCGGTTTGTGGGCTGCAAAACGGCAACGCATGCATGAGCCCTTACTGTGGGCCAATACGCAATCCGATTTGGAACCTTGGCCTCAGTAATGGCCTGAAATGAAGAGGCACAAGTAGCAACCTTCTGGGAGGAACTATGCAGAAGAATAGAAGAACAGAAGACATCCCTACCTCACTAGATGCCTTAGTAACCCTGGCCACAAAAACTGACATGCGGTTCTGGGAACGACCTAAGGAGATAGGGATAGAAAGAAGACCCATCCGTCTAACACATAAATATAAAAAAATCCTTCTCCTTCATTGTCTGCACCTGAACTGATGCAGGTGGATAGGGTAAGGCTGTCTAAAGAGGAACGTGGACACAGATGTGCCAAAGGACTTTATCTATATTGTGGTGGTGAAGGTAATTTTGCCTGCACTTGTCCCAAGAAGCTGGAAAATGTCAAAGCCTAGGGTAGTTGAAGAGGCGACCCTGGGCACACCTTTGACTTTGCCCGTGACTACTCTGTCTACCTCCTTGATTGTGGTTAGTCAGGTTGTTTCCTGCATCAGGCTGTGGTGGATATTACGATATCTGTTCACGTGTTCCATTGTATGCCGCGTGGGATGGTTGCCGCCGGATATGTGTAGGTGTATATCCATGGCTATGTGTTAATGTGGCAGTGCATATCCGCCACTGTCTTGAGTTCTTTGTCAGTTTTGGATGTGTCTCTTGAGTGCTATAACCTTCCTAGGTTTTGCATTCATGTCATGTCTGTCTTGTCTGTTGTATCATGTTTTGCCTTGAACTGTTTGGAATCTGCCTATGTCCTTGTCATAGTAATTGCCTTAGTCTGTATGGAGCTTCAGTCTGTCTGATTGTCCTAGTGCATTTTCCGGCATGTCTGTAGTGTCTGAATAGTGTCCAGTTCCTGAAGTCCTTCTTGACCAATCTGTTTTGCCTGCATTCCAGTTCCTGGTGTCCATCTTGCCAAGTCTGCTATGTCTGTACAGAGTCCTAGTTCCAGTAGTCCATTCCTGTAGTTCGTGTCTCCTAGTGCATGAAGTCTGGGCTCCTGATCTGTTCGTCTGCCAGTGGTCCGTGTCTTGTCTGTTGCCTACATTTGTGTTTGCCTTGGATTTGCCTGTGCTCTGGTTCTGAATCATGCTATGCCAGTGCTCCTGGTGCTTTGCACCAGAGCTTCTAAGTCCAAGAGTTAGCTGCCAAGTGTACCGGGACAATCCCAGTAGGTAGTGGTCTGATCGCTAACCCACAGCGAACTCCACATCCCTATATAGGGTATAAAGGGTGAATACTGAGGAAGTGCCAGAATAACGCCCTTAAGATTTGGCCCAATGTCAAACTGGTTATTTGGCACAGTGGTTCCACAACCATTGTCAGTGCGCCTGATCCATAACAGTGGATCAGTACTGGAAACCAGTTTGACGTCTCAAGAAACCCTTGGTTGCAATATCAGTTGGCTCTCTCTGAGTTCGTACCAAACATTTGGACTTACAATTTGGAGCTCTCCGCTCTGAAAAGATATAATTTATGGTGCTTCCAGAATTGTCTAATTCTCTTATGTTTGGGCTGCCTTGGCTCCGAAAACAAAATCATGTCCTCAGTTGGAATTCTGGACACATTCTTCATTGTGGACTAGTTTGTCAAAAAAATGACTAACCTCAGTTCACCGTGCTCGACCTCCACTTGTGTCTAAGAACTTGAAGGATCTGCCTGTTGCTTGCCACAAATTTGCCAATGTCTTTGACAAGAAGGCGGCAGAGACCCTATCCTTCACACCAATCCTATGACTGTCCTGATTCCTGGATCCTCATCTCAAGCGTTGTCAGAGTATGTTAAGGAAAATTTGGACAGGGTGTTTATCAGAAAGTTATCTTCTCCAGCTGGTGCTGGATTCTTTTTTGTAATTAAAAACATCCATGTATCGATTACAGAGGTCTCAATAATATTACCACAATAAACAAGTATCAGTGAAGCCAAAATTTTTACCAAACTGGATCTGCGCAAAGTCTACAATTTAATCCAGATCCGCCAAGGCGATGAATGGAAAGCAGCCTTCAACACCCGAGGTGGGCACTATGAATACCTGGTGATGCCCTTTGGATTGAGCATGCCCACATTGAGCATGTGCAGCGTGTGCTCCAGAGATTGAGAATCGCCTTTACACAAAATTAAAAAAATGCGTTTTTAGAAAAATCTTCATTTCTGTTCCTTGGGTACATCATTTATGACCAAGGTCTTCCTATGGACCCCCTAAAATTGTCAGCTGTATTGAACTGGCCCAATCCATCTGGCTTGAAAGCAATTCAACTTTTTTTTTTAGGTTTTGTAAATTAATATCGAAATTTATTCCTTATTTTTCTTTTCTCACAGCACCCATCTCAGCCTTGATCATAAGGGAGTAAATGCTAAAAAAAATGGACTTCTAAAACAGAAACTACTTTCTTGTTAGCTTTTTCTTCGGCTCCATTGCCCAGATGCCAATGCGCAATTCTCTGTAGTAGTTGATGCATCTTCTACGGGAGCTGGGATGGTCCTAACTCAAAAATCTTCTTCTGGCTGGATGATAACATGCGTTTTTTCTTCCAAGACCTTTACTTCTTCTGAAGATAACTACTCTATTGATGATCGAGGATTGTTAGCCATCAAAATGGCTCTGGAAGAGTGGCGGTATCTTCTTGAAGGAGCCAGTAACCCAGTGGTAATTTTCACAGACCATAAAAACTTGACAAATCTCCAGTCTGTATGGAGCCTTAACCCCCATCAAGCCAAATGGTCCTTGTTTTTTGCTCAATTTAATTTTCTCTTTCATTTCCATGCCGCAGGCAAAAATGTAGAAACTGACACCCTTTCAATGAGCATGTTCAAGGATGTACAAGACTATGTTTCAGCTTTTTCTACATGTGCCCAAAAAAAAACACCAAGACAAAAACCCGCTGGCCTTCTTCTGCCTCTTCCAGTTCCTGAGGTTCCCTGCCTACACATTGCTACGAATTTTATTATGGACTTGCCATTTTCTTCTGCTTGTATAGTTATACTATATGGGTAGCAGATGTTAGTTTTTCAGAAAGTGTACACTTTATACCAATGCCTGGCCGGGCGTTTTGCTTCTCAAGTTGTTCATACTTCATATTATTTGTCCACATGGCTTCCCACAACATATCATGGCTGACAGAGGTGTTTTTGATTTACTTCATAGTTCTGGAAGGTAGTCTGCAAACTCCCGGAAGTATCTTTGGATTTTTCATCTGCATATCATCCCCAATCTAATGAGGGTTGAACATGTCAATCAGGTTTTTACCAATTTCCTATACCATTTCACCAATGAACATCAAGATGACTTGGTTGAACTGTTAACTTAGGCAAATTTTCTCATAATAATCATGTCAGCGAGTCCACAGGTAAATCTCCAGTTTTTGTTGTATATGGCCATCATCCCTCTACCTGTTTCTGCCTCCTCAGGAGTTCCAGTGGCTAATGTTTCAGTGGAGAATTTTTCTAGAATCTGGCAGGAAACTGAAACCGCCTTGAAAAAAGCCTCTTTTCAGATGAAGACATTTCCAGACTGGAAGAGTAAAAATCCTTCTCAGTTTTCTCCAGTGATAAGGTATGGCTTTCGTCAAAATAAATTAAGCTTAAAGTATCATCCTACAAACTGGTTCCTTGTTTCCGACCATTTGAAATTATCAAGAAAATCAATCCTGTCTGTTATAACTTAAAACGTCCTGCATCACTGCGAGTACCAAATTCTTTTCATGTGTCTCTACTCATTCCAGTGGTCTTCAATGGATTCTGTAAGGTTCTGCATAAGTCTTTTCTCCTATCAGTTCTGAAGATCCATCAAGAATATTCTTGGAATAAAAAAAGGCAATGGCAAAACATATTTTCTGGTGGACTGTGAAGGCTATGGTCCAGAGGAAAGGCCTTGGGAACCAAGGGAGAATATTGATGCTTCTCTTCTGTTAAAGAAATTTCTGCAAAAGACCAGCCTTAAGAAGATGGAGTATGGGGAGAAGAGAGTACTGTTAGGTCTGTGGTCCGTGCTTACCATCTGCTGCTTCCATGTTCCTGTCTGATGCTTCCTTATCCTTCCCCAACCAATGGGTATTTAAGGCACCAAGTTCAGTTCAGTTTGTGTTTAAGTTAACCCAGTCTGTCTACACTGTGCTCCAGTCAAGTCCCCAAATTGCCTGCCTCAAGTTTGCCTCATCACTACTCCACCCGCAAGTCTTTCCTGTGTCTGCATTAACTGTGCGCTAGTCTAGTCCAGTCTTGGTGACTGTTCAGACTGGATCCATGTTACAGCCCACTCACAGTGGGTAGCGGGAAATGCAACTATGCAGGAAGAATAAGTAAAGGGACTTCTGCACTTTAGTTCTCAAGATCATCGGGGGGGCCCAGAGATCAGACCCCTATCAATCATAAGTTATGGCCTATCCTACTGTTACATCATAGTCAATGGCCTGCAGAGATTGGAAGCTTCAGCCATGAAACAGACAATTTTGACTGTTTTAGGTCAACTGATCGTGTTTCTTTGGGGTTAACAAAATCATTGGCTATTAAGTTGCTAAAGTCTGGCAAGATTCTAGGAGAGATTGGCATTATAAACCTGACCAAGGCCTTCACATCTCATTTAATCAAGCTTTTCAATAGTATCAGAAAAGAAGAACAATCAGGTCTACAGTATTTAAATGCATTTGTAATTGAACCAAACCATACAAACCTACATGTACCAAACCTACAAGAAACAAACAACTTGAGAATTACAGACCTTGCTTCAATCAATACAGACCTGAAGAACCTCAAGTAAGAGAGTTACCTACGTCTGAGCAAAACTTTGAACAGGACTTTAATAAATAGTTATTTAGTTGGTAAGGTTGGAAAAACACACAGGCCCTTGAAGTCCAACCTAAAATCTTACAGTGTGGAAGGCAAAAAAAAACAAAAAACTTGTGAAGCAGAAATTAATTGCTCCATATTAAGAGAGAAAAAATCCTTCCAAATATGACATGAGAATAAATCCTTGGATCAATGCCCCATCTCCTGAAATCTAGTATTCATAAACTACAAGATTTTTACATTCAACAAGTCATCCAGACCCTTCTGTTCAATGTATCGACCTTCACAACCTTCTGTGGTAGAGAGCTCCATAGACTCACTGCTTTTATAGTAAAGAATCCTTGCCTGTGATGATGGTGAACCTTCTTTCCTCTAGACGTACAAGACGCTCCCTTTTGAAGTTCAAGGCATAAAAAGATCATCAACAAGATCTCTGTACTGCGCAGGTTAGGGATACCTTGGTTGGTTGGACAGGATTGGTGGAGCCAAGATGACAGCTCTAACAAAACAGTTGTGATTGTGAACATGCCACAAGTCCATATTTTAGTTTCACGGCAAATGATCTCAAGACTTAAGAAATATTATTATACCTCTTGCTTAAAGAGTTTGTCTGTTCAGAGACAACGTCATTCAAAGAGGTAGCAATCCCAGCGATCAAGCATGTATGTACATGGCCATCTCTACTGAGGTCTATGAGAGTTATGGAGCCAGCTACTGTACTTCCCTAGACTTCATAAGAGAGAGTCGGGGTATAGCTAATGGGTTATAGGCCCAGGTAAAAGGGCTCAGCTTGGACCCCCAACTTGTACACCATCCTCATTTGAGCAGACCTTGCCCTCACCTGTGAACTAATATGCAGCCTTTATGTACACTACCTCCTTCCATCCAAGCTACTCTTTACACAGCCTTTCATACACAGGAAATTGGGAACCAATTTATAAAATCGGGCCAAGTGAGTTCTCCTTAGCTCCACCAGCTGCCACCACCACCCACATAAAGTACGTTTATGGCTGTGACTCACCCTGCATCGCGGGATCTCTTAAGTGAACCATTGATGCATGTAGAGTGGCCTGGTAAGCATTGGTGAGGGGGACTTGTGAGCTCCTTGCTTAGAGGCACAGTTGCAACTGTGACCACTGAGACCCATATAACTACACTACTGGACAGAGCCACATGCATGGTGCTCATGGACAGCTCCCCTCTACCCCTTTTCACTTGGACAGCATCAACCAAATATCAGGCCCTGTTGGGACACTACCAATGTAAATAGTGACAGCCATGGTTGTATAATGTTGCCTGGGGTGGATCAGAAGAAATGGCCTGTGGAGTAATGGTAAGTAGTGTTGGCTCCTATTGGCATAACGAAAAAATACTGGGCCTCACAGCAATTTTTTGAATCCCCCCCCCCCCGCAACTTCTTCACAGCCCTCTCCGCCCATGCAGCCCCCACTCCTGTGGCCCTACACATGCATATGTAGACCTGAAGCCCTCAAGCCCCATTCCTTTCCCTAGAGCCAAGTATGCCTAGAGAGTAAAAAGATGCAATATGTTTTTGTGCTTTCCGCTTTACTTATGATTTTTTTTTATGTTTATTGTGTGGCATATTGTAATGCCTCTGTATCCACGTGTCTTCTGTTTTTAACAAAACAAAAAATAGACCCTGTCATACTTACACATGCTGAAAATCAAAATTCAATCATGCAGTCAACGTTCCTCTAGGCAGAAATCAGAGAACTGCGTGTGAAAATGTGATAGTCTGGTGACAAACCGAGCCGCAGGGATAATGGATGAGGTGTGGGTATCTCCTCTCATCAGAGTGGTATGGTGTGTAGTCATAAAAAGCACACCGAAACAAGAAAAATACAAAAATCTATGTAGCTCTCTCTCAGTAGAAAACCTATTGTAAAAGCAAGAGCAGCATGAAATTCCTAAGTCGGTTCGGTTATCCAGCCAACTAGAAAGACTAGGTTAGAATCCAGTGGTGGTGGGCTGTTGGGTATATTTCCTATATTTGTAATTACTTACCGTATTTTTCGCTTTATAAGACGCACCCGAAGATAAGATGCACCCCAGATTTTAGAGTAGGAAAATGAGAAAAAAATATTTTTCATCAGACCTCATATCAGACGCCTCATAAATTTCAGGACATCACAACAGACCCCCATCAGACCTCAGATCAGCCCAGTGTGCCCCCATCAGACCTCAGATCAGCCCATTGTGCCCCCATCAGACCTCAGAACAGCCCAGTGTGCCCCCATCAGACCTCAGATCAGCCCATTGTGCCCCATCAGACCTCAGAACAGCCCAGTGAGCCCCCATCAGACCTCAGATCAGCCCATTGTCCCCCCAACAGACCTCAGGGCAACCCACTGTGCCCCCATCAGACCTCACATCAGCCCACTGTGCCCCCATCAGACCTCAGAACACCCCAGTGTGCCCCCATCAGACCTCAGATCAGCCCATTGTGCCCCCATCAGACCTCAGATCAGCCCAGTGTGCCCCCATCAGACCTCAGATCAGCTTATTGTGCCCCCATCAGACCTCAGATCAGCCCAGTGTGCCCCCATCAGACCTCAGATCAGGCCATTGTGCCCCCATCAGACATCAGATCAGCTTATTGTGTCCCCATCAGACCTCAGATCAGCCCAGTGTGCCCCCATCAGACCTCAGATCAGCCCATTGTGTCCCCATCAGACCTCAGAACACCCCAGTGTGCCCCCATCAGATCTCAGATCAGCCCATTGTGCCCCCATCAGTCCTCAGATCAGCCCAGTGTGCCCCCATCAGACCTCAGATCAGCCCATTGTGCCCCCATCAGACCTCAGATCATCCCATTGTGCCCCCATCAGACCTCAGATCAGCCAACCCAGCCCCATAACAATAAAATAAAAAGCTCTCTTACCTGTCCGGCTCCACTCCGGGTCCGGCGCTGCACTGTCACCTGACTGTGTCAGGTCATAGTGCGCACACTACGTCCTGATGCTGTACGCAGTCAGAACAGTGCAGCGCTGGCCCGGGAAGCCAGAGGAGCGCCGGAGCGGAGCCACGGCGCAGGACAGGTAAGAGAGGTTTTTATTTTATTGTTATGGGCCTCAGAACACCCCAGTGTGCCCCCATCAGACCTCAGATCAGCCCATAGTGCCCCCATCAGACCTCAGATCAGCTTATTGTGCCCTCATCAGATATCAGATCAGCTTATTGTGCCCCCATCAGACCTCAGATCAGCCCAATGTGCCCCCATCAGACCTCAGATCAGCCCAGTGTGCCCCCATCAGACCTCAGATCAGCCCAGTGTGCCCCATCAGACCTCAGATCAGCCCATTGTGCCGCCATCAGACCTCAGATCAGCCCAGTGTGCCCCCATCAGACCTCAGATCAGCCCATTGTGCCGCCATCAGACCTCAGATCAGCCCAGTGTGACCCCATCAGACCTCAGATCAGCCCATTGTGCCCCTATCAGACCTCAGATCAGCCCATTGTGCCCCCATCAGACCTCAGATCAGCCCACCCAGTCCCATAACAATAAAATAAAAACCTCTCTTACCTGTCTGCGCCGTGGGTCCGCTCCGGGTCCGGCGCTCCTCTGGCTTCTAAGGCCTGTGCTGCACTGTCACCTGACTGCGTGAAGCGTCAGGTCATAGTGTGCACACTACGTCCCGACGCTGTATGCAGTCAGGACAGTGCAGCGCCCGCCCGGGAAGCCAGAGGAGTGCTGAACCTGGAGCGGACCCACGGCGCAGGACAGGTAAGAGAGGTTTTTATTTTATTGTTATGGGGCTGGGTGGGCTGATCTGAGGTCTGATGGGGGTGCCGCAGCTAAAACATACAAGTGAGCGCTTCCAGAGATTATCCATGGTGAGAATACCAGTAGAAGCCAATTCAAGCAGATGAAGGATACATCCAAAAAACAAGCCACGGTAGGTACACAGAGTGTTAATGGGCCAGGCATGACTAGCCTGCACTGCAACCCTCCCAGCACAGCCATGCACAAAATTTTGGCTGGGTAAACTCCTGACGATGAGCTTCTGTTGTCATCTTCCAATTGTACAGAACAGGCTGAATTGATCCCATCTTGTTACTTCACATACAGTCCGGTGTAGGATTGGACAATGTTAGCCAGTCTTTGTCATTTCTAAGGTTACTGTAACCTTAAAACATTTTCCATGGTAGAGCTTTACCAAGCACAAGGTATGTAGCCAGAGATATATTAGATCCAGTGATCAGTTAATGTTTAGTTTCCCTGCAGCGCCACCACTGGAGAAATTAAGCATTACATGGTGTTCATTCATATCGTTGTGTAATGCAGGACAGGACAGGTCTCCCAGGATTTCCACTCTTGGAAATGAGAATCATGAACATAGGAACCCTCTTGTATCGCCTAGTAGGGTATATGATGATTATTTTTCTAAGCTGGAGAACTCTTTAGATGTTGTTTGACACAGAAACTAAAAAAAGTGAATGTATGAGTTATTTTTCTATTCTATATTTTTTATAACCTTCTATTTTTTTGAATACTTTATGGCAGGTGTTTCCTCTGTGGCTTCCCTGATGTCCCTAGCTTGGGTGCTAGCTTCCTATCACAAGCTCCTACGGGACTCCCGGGATGATAAGAAGAGCATGAGCTACAGAGGGGCACTTATTCATCTCTTCTGGCGACTCTTCACCATATCATCCCGAGTTATATCTTTTGCCCTCTTTGCTTCAATCTTCCAGCTCTACTTTGGGATCTTTGTAGTAGTCCACTGGTGTGTCATGGCCTTCTGGATCATTCATGGTGGGACAGACTTCTGTATGTCCAAATGGGAGGAGGTCCTCTTCAACATGGTGGTAGGCATTGTGTACATTTTTTGCTGGTTTAACGTCAAGGAAGGCCGGACTCGATATAGAATGTTTGCTTATTACACTGTTATTCTGACAGAGAATGCTGCCTTGACGTTCCTATGGTATCTCTACAGAGACCCTAACACAACTGACTCCTATGCCGTGCCAGCACTGTGTTGTGTTTTTCTTAGTTTCGCAGCCGGGATCGCATTCATGCTTCTATACTATGGGGTGCTGCATCCCATGGGGCCACGAGCTAAGATATTTGCCAGCTCCTGTTGCGCCGAGCTGCTCTGGGGCATTCCTTTGCCCCCTGATGTTGAGCCCATGGCACCCCAAACCCCTGGGCACCGGGGGGCCCAGGCAACGCCTACCAGAGCAGTGGCGGAGCAACAGGATGATCTAGCAGCTGACACATGCTTGCCCGTTTTCCAGGTGAGACCAATGGTGCCATCCACTCCATCTGGGCGCCCCTATTACCCAGAGGGGCCCCTCATAAAGATCGACATGCCAAGAAAACGATACCCAGCTTGGGATGCTCATTTTGTTGACAGACGATTGAGAAGGACTATCAACATTCTTCAATATGTCACACCCACAGCTGTAGGTATAAGATATAGAGACGGTCCTCTCTTGTACGAGCTTCTCCAGTACGAGTCTTCTCTCTAATGCTCCAACCCCAGAGGAACCTTATTTTTGTTTACGAGAAACACAGCTCATTGAAAAAACACAAAGAGAGAGCTTCTCCTAAGCTTCATTTATGGTCGCTATATGTATACAAAGATATTCTCTATGTTTTGTAAGTAAAAACAAAAAAAAACGAGGACTAACCTTTGGTGTTTTACACACGAGAAACAGTATTAAAGCATCCATGCTACTATCCAGGGTGGAGAAAAGAAGTCTCTGCTCTGTATTTTATACATTATACACCAAGTGTAGAGAATTCATGGGACTGGTGCTGATAGAACAAACTAACCTTCAACTGCCTTATGCCCTTTGGTGCTGAGTTTCATTAACTACTGTCACCTCTCTAATGCAAAACTGGTGGTTATTCAGTCAAGAAAGAGATGAAGCCTTTTTTTTTTTCATCTGGCTACTTTTACGAGGGTCGGGCGCAACGCTGAGACGGAACGCGGCCCACGTGTCGTCTCACACCAGGGATATCCAGCAGGACCACCCGCCTCTTGCCTTAACCCTTTCACTGCTGGCCTCTCCCGCAACAGCCAAAGGGTTAAAAAGGCAACGGGACCTTGGGAAAGGCGCTATGTGATGGTCAGCTGTATTCTGCTTGCACTGAATTCACATAGTAATACCATTTTTACTTCCAAAAACCATAAAAAAAAAAAAAAAACAACAGTTGACCTTCGATCAAACACCAAAAAAAAAAAAAAAAAACAGTTACACTCAACACACGAAACAAAAATCAGTAATAATTAAACTCAGCATGGTAGCAAAAAGAATGAAGACAATTTAAAGGCACAATACTTGGTTGGTGACTGTAAAAATTCTATTTCTTCAAATTTCCCATTTTCTAAGCACGGTGTGTTACAAATATCCACTAAAGTCCGATTTGTGTCTCATGTTCAATCTGAGCCTTAAGGTGATCTTTAGTGCTATTCTACTTTTTTTTTTTTTTCGTTTTGTCTTAGGACAGTAAAAAAAAAAAAAAATCTATATCTAGGTTATTTTCCTGTAACGGAGATACAATTACTGGTGCTTTGTACTTCTTTCAGTTGTGATTGGCTAAAACCGTTCACATGGTGCATTCTAGAACTGCGGTGAAATCGTTCTCCTTTGTAAAGTGTGTATATCACGGAAAATGAATGAGACAGCTGCTAGATTTTTCTTTTTTCTTTTTCTTTTTTTAATTTCACCCGCAGTTCTATAAGATAATATCTCTTTCCGTAAAGCTTGACAAACAGTACTGTGTTTTAATTTAATCAAACTGATATTTTTGAAATGTTTTTAAATTTTTTTTATTTTCTCTTGCTCATTTATGTTTTGTTTTCTCAGACATGTGCACAAAATATTCATTTATGGTGTATAAAAAAAAATGTTGAAGTATTTTTGTTTCACAAAACCTACACCTCAATAGACGATATTACGCATTCTAGAGTATTGCTCCTTTAAACGGCCATCTTGTTTCGAGGCATCGTTTCCCACATTCGCTCTACTTGGCAGAAAAAAAAAAGTATAACGTTATATAAATATATATATATACATATATAGAGAAAGAGTATATTTAAGTAAATACTGTTAGTCTTTTCTGTGTGTGCAGTTGAAAGGAGTTTGTTTTCTTTAATTTTTTGGTTTTCCTTGCCAAAAAAAAAGAAATAAGTTTCATAGCTCAAGCCAATGTTGAGCTGAGTTAGGGAGATGTTCAACATTGGGTGTTGCAATGAACTTATACCTATTTTTGCTTTATTTTTTATGTTTTTTACCCTCTATTGTCCTAGTTATTCAACAGTGTGATGCAATGGTGAGATTATGAAAAGTGAATAACTTTTTGTGTTCAAAAAGTATACAAAAACACATTTTCAAAAAGGGATTATGGGAATTTATTCACCATTGAAGTACGGCTGCGTCACAAAAAAAAGTAGCCTGTGTACCAAAAACAAATAAAAATTTGAATCAAATAGTTTTACTTTAAGTCAAACATTTCTAATTTCCAAATTTCAAAAAGTTCTATCAAATTGCCCAAAATCCCAAGAAAAGATTGTTTTAATTTTTTTAGCTACCATTTTGTTGTAAAGATTTCACTTTTATAACGTGTCTGTCTGTTGTTGTCTTTGTGGGAGTGATTTTTATTTTTTTTTTTTTTTTTTTATTATTTATTTTTGCAAATTCACCAGGGACTGTTTTTGAATACTTCAGTGCAATACAGTGAGAGAAAAAAATAAAGGAAATAACTTATGAAAGACTGAAATAATAGTGGTTTTCTAGACCTCTGCATTTGCGATCAGCTGAATTAAAGGGGCCCAGTCACTGTTAAACAGGCACGACTTCATACTTTTAGTAGCGGCTATGCCTAGTATTACAACCATTACAGCTCAGTGCCTCACATGAATGGGACAGAGCCGCAATACCAGATGCAGTCCATACTAAAAGTATAGAGCTGTGACTGCTATTTTGTGAGGGGGATGCTGTGCTCACCCAGCTGATCGGCAAGACCCCACCGGATACTGATGGTCGATCCTAATAAGAGGCCATCAATTTTCTAATTTTCATAAAAAGAAAAACTAACGTAGTGATAATAACCTTAAGGGCATGTTCATATTTGACTTTCCCGCTATTTTACTTTTTGACTTTTTTCCTAATAATCAAAGTAAAATATTTTCCTGTAAATTTTAACAAAATACATGTAAAATAACATGAAAACATAACCTTAATTGAAAGAAAAAAACAGATCTACTTATCATTTGATGAGGAATTATAAACTTGACTAGCAAATATTAACTTTTTTTGTAATATTTAAATTCTTGTTTTTTTAAGATTCTGATGTAGGCCTGGTGCTTTTTGATTGGCTGTCGAGGTTTTTGACTGGCTGTCACATCATAGTACTAGCAGCCGATTAAACCGGTTAGAGGATGTCTTTGAAATTGTGTTATATTCCTCAACTGTCTGTAGATTTTAGAATAACTCCTTAAAGAGAGTCTCCAGGCAAAACTGAAACACTGTGTTATGGCCTGAAGGGAAAGAGTATGACACAAGGATTGAGAACATTAGCTGATGCTCCACCTCCTCAGGCATTACGTAGTGCAACATTTTTGTCCAGACAATTCCTTTAAGTGCATAAAAGGGGGCGTTTCTGAAGCATACATATTTCTCTTCCCCTTTTTGCAATATTATTAGTTAAGACTCTCTTTATATGTTTATGTTAATAAACTGAAATTAATCCTGATGGGACGTAATGACTTATAATGGGGTCAGTTAGGGTTCGACTGGGGGCTTCGATGTATTTGATGGCAAGAGTACCTTTGCAGACTACATTGTTTTTGCTATGAAAAAATAACACAGCCCCTACAGGACGGAGCCTAGCATTTGACACATGCCTTGGATGATTTAAAGTGTAACAATCTTTTTTTTTTTTTTTTTGTAATGTATAGGGGAAATGATACTGACCATTTTTGTAATATACATTAATTATTAAAATTGTACATTTCTATTACAAAATGGCTCTAAAGTGGCCCATTTTGAGCCTTAGCAACGCTTCTCTGTCTTCTGTTTACATAACACAGTCAGTGTTGAGCAAGTTTCCACAGATATGGAAACAGAAGACAGAGGAGCATTGCGAAGGCTCAAAATGGGCCACTTTAGAGCTATTTTTCTAATAGAAATGTACAATTTCAGTAATTAATATATATTACAAAAATGGTCAGTGTCACTGCCCCTACACATTACAAAAATAAAAAAAACAATTACAGTTACAATTTAAAGAATCAAAATCAGACATTATACAGTATATTACAATCTATTTCTAACACAGCTAGAACAACCCATGTACCTCATATGGATCCACAGACCTCCCCATTCTCGCTCCAATTGCTCTGCTAAGTTTTCTTCAGGCAGGCAGCTCAGGAGGCGTGTCTTCTCAGGGGCTGTGTTCTTTCTTCTGCTGCTTTCTCCTTGTAACTGTACAGCTGGTGGTAGTTGAAGGATGGAACTGAGCATGTGCGACCACTTCAGTAGGTGACCGCACACATTATTATACAAATTAAACACCAGGAGCTCCAATATAATGAAGTGCAGAGAATGTCTCACCACTCACAACATATTTTTGTAACAGGAAATAACATTTAATGGTGGCCCAACCCCTTTAAATAATAATAGGCTATGACTTTAATGATGATTAAATTATCATAAATAATAGTCAGATAAATCAGACCACGTTACAATTATATCCCCAAAAAAATCAAAAATGTTCATTCTGAAAATCAGATATTATATTACAGTTTATTAGTTGTTTTATGGTTATCAGTGATTAAAATAATTGAATATGTTTTTCAGCAGAATAGGAAATGTCTATATAGCATCGAAGCTTAGGAGTGAAAGTACTGATCATATATACAAATGATATATATTGACCAGTTCTACTGGTTACGCAGATTGGTCATTGGGTGCATACAGATGTGGATGTTACAAAATGACCTTTTTCGGAAATTTTTATATTTTTGGTGAAGCAAGTTTCACATTTAATAACTCCTTAGTAAGACCATGCTGATTATATAGGTTATATGAATAACAACTTACACATATTTGAATATTAGAAGTAGTTTTATGGGCGACAGACAACAATTGCCTATATATATGTAAAAAAAAAATCCACAATAGACATTTATATTTTTTTCTACCTCGTTAGTATAATGCATATGCCCAAATATCCAAATGCCAAACCCTCAATAAGATTAGAATATACTACTCCATGCTGTAGACTTGTACATTTGGTGTGTTCTCCTTACACATTTTATGTTGATGGCTACGTCACAAATAAATTTATTCCTCCGGCTGGTCTAAAGTTTTATGTGCCAAGGTCTCTAACATAGTAATATAGTAACATAGTTTATAAGGCCAAAAAAAGCCCTCTGTCCATCCAGTTCGGCCTGTTATCCTGCAAGTTGATCCAGAGGAAGGCAAAAAAACCCTGTGAGGTAGAAGCCAATTTTCCCCACTTTAGGGAAAAAAATTCCTTCCCGACTCCAATCAGGCATCAGAATAACTCTCTGGATCAACGACCCCTCTCTAGTAACTATAACCTGTAATATTATTATCCTCCAGAAATACATCCAGGCCCCTCTTGAACTCTTTTAGTGAACTTACCATCACCACCTCCTCAGGCAGAGAGTTCCATAGTCTCACTGCTCTTGCCCTGTCAATCAATGAAACATGAGGGCGTGGATTGAGGTGGGCAAACAGAGCCTCTAGGAGCAGGGGCAATGCCCCCCTCTGCTCCTAGAGGCTAATTAGCATATAATAAAAGTTTAATTTAAACAAAAACAGGGGCAGTGAGGAGAAAATAAATGACATAGCATCAGGTGACATGTTTCATAGGGAAAAATGTAGTGACAGAAACCCTTTAAAATATAATATTCTAGCTGCCTACAGTCACCACTAGGGGGAGCTTACTGCTCTACAATGAACTCTACATTAAAACTGTATGCTGTAAGGTCTTAAAGTGGATCCATCAGCTTAAGGACAATGTAATACAGTTACAGGTCTGTACTACTATCAATCAAAAAATTGGCACATTTCTGTGCCTTTTGGCTACTAGCAGTATGGGCTTGTAGCTGTATTATTCTGCCCTTACCTAGGGCAGCATATTAATCTGCCAGATTTGCTTTAAAGGGGTTCTGCCACCGTTAAATGTGATTTCAATATAATTCAGCATGAAAAACTAACTACGTTTAGTAATTTACTTTCTGTTACAAAAACTCTCCAGTTGAGAGATATTCTCTTCACTTTGTTGTAATAGCGCCCTCCAGTGTTTAATCTGTATAGTAATGTGCATGTCCACCTACTGAGTTGGATGAGCATGGTCGCACATGCTCAGTTCCATCCTTCAATTGCCACCAGCCACATCTACTGTTAGAAGCTCTGACAGGTACAGAAAAGACATACCCCCTGAGCTGTGATAGGGCAAGAGCTGCAACAGAAAGGGTGCGTCCTCTGAGAAAGGACTTGCCCCGCCCTGAGCTGTCAGCCTGAAGAAAATCTAGCAGAGCACCTGGAGCAATGATATGAGAAATCTCTGGATTCATGTGAGGTACAGGCCTGTATTTCATGTACTATATGATGTCTGTTTTTTTCATGTTTTACAATAATCATACAATAAAACTTTTTGAGCACCCTCTAGTGGTGACAGCAAACAGCTAGAATTTTAGAATTGACTTCTATGTTTATACAGGGGTTTGGAGCTCGGCTTCAGGAAACAGAGCTCCTAGCTGCTCTATAAATATATTAATAAATTAATTTGCACAACATTTTGGACCTCAAAAAGGCATGGATTTACAAGTAGGCCTATGGTTAAAAGTAGACTTCCGACCAAACTGTAATCTTAGAAACAAACGTCTTGCTTCTTGAATAAAACAAAGTCATTTGAGATGTTTCTTATTGAACATCGTTTTTTTGTATTACTTGTAGTACCATGTGTCACCACTCTTGGAGACAAGTACTTTCCATAGGCTCGAACAGTGTCTCCAGCTTTACTCTACTGGTGCGACCCTTCCTTTAATTATTTTAAATAAAGCCTGTCCTTCAACACATCTTAAGGTGCTATGACCATATAAACTTCAGGCCGATTCCTTGATCATTTACTTGTGAATTCTTACTTTACGGAAGACTTGACGCTAGATATGGAATTTGTAGATACTTGTTGTGAATTACATTCAAGTTTCTTGAAAAGTTGGTTAAAAACAAGACAAACAATAGTCTATTATGCATGGGATGGACTTGGAGTGAGGCTATTTCTTTGGTTGTGGTCGAATGTCTAGAGCTGTGGCACAATTGAGATTTTATGTATAGCGTATTCCGACTTGGAATTTCTGGTTATAGAAGCCATTTTGGGCACTGGGCAACTTCTGTCAATCTATACTGCTGCTGTATTAGATTGTTTGTAAAGTTGCCTCATCAATATTGCTTATGTTTAGGCTGTATCTACTGTATTGTTAGGCTGAATCCTACCAAAATTCCTAAAATACCTGCTACCATAGAGCTCGTAGAACTGGTACACTACAGTGTTGGTGATCTTCTAAATGGGGAAAAGATGCAGCACTATTTTAAGTCCTGCAGGCTACAACCATAGTAGAGCGCTTTTCATCATTTATGATTTTTAGGTATGGCCCCAATATCTATTGGTCGAGCACTGGTAATGGATATAACTATTTTTCGAACCAGTTTTATATTGCCGTAATGTATCTTCCACAGAAAATTAAATAAATTTTGTACAGTCGGTTCATTTTGTGTGTGCAGCACCTATGCAGAACTATGTGTCTTACTGGTTACCTATTACAAACAAACCCTGTGTGTAATATGATCCTGCAATCATATGTTGTCCACTCCTTCACTATTGATGGCCTACCATCAGGATAGGCCATTAATATCTAACCTGTGGGGGTCCGACACGCAACAACCCTTCCCATCAGCTGTTTCAGAGTAGATGGAAGTTGGCATCAGAACCACACAGTTCTGTCCACTGTGAAGTGGATGGAGCTGGTAGAGCCTTGTTCCATCCACTACACAATGGACTTTGTAATTCAATTGTCGACTTCCAGCACTACTCAGGAGCTACTCAGTTGATCAGCAGGCATGTCAGATCAGCAGAGATAAGATACTGAGGATAGGCCATCAGTAATAAAGGAGTAGGCAAGCCCTTTAAGGCCTTGTACACATAGAAATTGTCACAAACAACCGTTTTCAGTGGCAGCAGCAAGCCAACTTATGTATGAGGGGGCCTCCTAACTATGCCCTGACAGATGATATTGAGGAGAAGAAGGATCAGGAATGTTGAACTTCCATGTCCAATGCTTTTGTTCTCAAGGAAGATAAGCTGCCACCACAGGTATTTACGGAGAAGCCAAGAGGAAGAACTGTTGAGAGGGCATTCAGTTTACAGCTTTTGAAGATATATGGGCACCTTTCTACAGACAGTAGAAGGGGGACAGAGAGAATAAAGCCCCTTAGGTATAGTTCAGGAGACCCACTCTCTTGTATTTCTTTGAAATAAGGACCAGATCTTGGCACAAGGGAAAGGGGAAACATTTTCTTAGAGCATTTCCCTTCCTTCTTGTTCCGAGATTTGATCTAGCCTCTCGCCACAAAATTCGTACAGAAGTTTGTCCCAAACATGAAGTACAAGAAATTACACATAGAGTCTGTTTGTAGACTATGGTCATGGAGACGTACATGTGGATAGGAGCTGTATACAGTCAAGACTATCTGCAAATTTTTGCATTATTTAAAGTGTAGAAAGCCTTTTAAAATGGGAAACATAGATTTACTTGAGATTTAGCCACATCAAGGGCTAGACTTATTTCCATCCAAATTCTGTCACCTTGTAAGACTAACAGTGTGAATTTGTATGATGTAAAATTCACCATTAAACGTAGGCTAGCCATAGACATCAAAGGTCAACCCGTCATCTCAAAAACAACCTGTCACCGAAATGAGATGTTACTGAGATAATTCCCCTTAAATTGTAAGAGTTGAGTCCCAATTTACTATTAAAGTAAAGCTTATTCTCGCGAATGATTATTGTCCACCCATTAACAGCCAAGTAACAAATGGCCAGATAGATCCTCAACCATGGGTATTGATCATTCATGTAAAAAATTGGGCTAAATATTTTTTTAAAAATTGTAAATCACAATATACTTTCATCTCTATGGCCAGCTTCATGCTGAAGTCTTCTGGGGTTTTTTGGAATTTGTTGGTTCACTGTTTGATAGCTAATTGTGTTATAAGGGTCTTCTAGAAAAACATTTACAGACACGTTCTTGAACAACTTTTTATCCTGTGGTCTTTACCAGTGTTGCATTCAGAATTAACTTGGTGATAAGGCACTGACGGACTATATGATGATATTTTGGCACATCTGTTTTTGAGTTTTGAAGGCACTGATAATTTGGTTATAAATGGACAAGATATGTGAATACTTTATTTTGTAAGGTGGCAAGCTTGGCAGATTTATTTGAAACTGTAAATAAAATCAGCAATGCTCTTCACTGTACCATCATTCTTAAAGGATCTATAACAGGTTCAAAAGATTATTTTTCCAAACCTACTTTAGCATCTGTGAAGTTTACATGGGGATTATCATTTTGGACAGCAAGACTATCATTGTAGACTGCCACCAAATACACCGGAAACCTGGGCGAAAGCAAGGCAGAGCTTAGCTTACACAACTTAGCTTTTACTTGACTATATTTTAGTTTTGGCTTGCAAAAAATGTTACTACTGGTTTGGTTAGAGTGTATTCCTGACCAATTACAAGCTTCCTGACAACTTTCTAGTTCTAACTGACCATCCCCAAAAGACAACTGTTGGCCAAACTGTCTGATTTATTGTGGGATTAACCAACATTTAAATGTGTATTGGACAGCCCAATGATTCCCAGTTGTCTGGTCAAGAGGACCATCTGGCATGTTAGAGTTCATCACTCTTGAGCCTTTTTTACCCTGGGAGGTACAGTAGGTGTCTGGGGAGGACAAAGGTGTCTGGCAGCAATTTAAGGTGGTTAAACCCATTATATGAATGTGGGTAAAAAACACCAACTTCTTCTGGACAGGTTGACCCTCTAATGTGTACAGCTTCTGACTCTCATACGATGGCAGATGGAAAGAAGAGTCAGAAATGTCTGATTTCAATATGCTTGATCCTTTTGTTCTCAAGAAGCTGTCTGCTGGCGGCTATTTCCTCTCATACTATTGACAGTGTATATATGCTTGGCAGTCCCTATGGTTGGGAGGAATAGCTGTCAACCGAACAAGCAGCTGACAGCTATGCACCCTTTATTTTCCACTCTCCATTGAAATAAATATAAATTCTTGACAGTTCCAAGAGATAACTGTTGGCAAATGAGCATTGGCTGTCAACTATATATGTATATACATATGGCCAACATTTGAATTATATTGAGATATCGCTGTGGTTTTATCTGGTTTAAATACCTACCAGACAGGGGCGTAACTACCATAGCCGCAGACCATGCAACTGCTATGGCGCCCAGTTGGGATCCTCTCCTCTTCTACTAGGGGTGAAAACTTGGTCAGGACTCTACCCTCTAAAGAAACAACTTTTAGCAAATGAGGCAGTGGAAAAAATGGCCCAAGGGTCATTGAAAAGGGTTTAGGCGGAAACTCTTCTGTCCTGTTGTGGGTGGGCCTGGTTTGATCCTTGCCATGGGGCCTTTATTTCTCTTTGTACGCCACTGCCACCACAGCATCATGGGACAGCGTTATAGTGTTTGACTTCATTTGTCCAGTCCAGCATATGATTTGTTACCAAATAGGGAAGGGCTCAAGTGTAAAAACTTTGATCTCAGACGACTGACCAATGGTCGTTGCCTTACAAGCTCTCCCTGGTGTAAGTCTGTGAGTAACCTAAAGGTAACTTTTAACTATCAACCTTATGAGTCAAACATCATTTAATGCGATATTTAAGGGCATTTAGACCATTAGGAAAATTACTGTTTAGCATAAAATTACATAAAGCATATTAGGCAGTTCATTAGAGGTTGGATAGAAAATTACTGGCAGTGGGCTCAGAGAGTATTAAAAAAATAAAAGAACCTATACTCTCATCGCCAATCCACACTACTCCCGTTCCAACGCTATTTGGGTCCTCCCTGGTACTTTTTGGCCATGACTCAACACACAGGAAATGACCAGTGGCTGAGTGTTCATTTCCTGTGTGTCAAGATGGGACCAGGAACTTCAATGGAGAAATCCATTCTCACCTGCTGCTCGACGGTCCATTCCACCTCCATGGCTGCTGGGCTGTCTTCCCTGGACTTCTGGTCCCTGTCTGTAAACTTCCTACACGGACATGCTCATGTGCACCGCTGCAGCCAATGACTGGAAGACATGTCCACAAGCGGCACATCACTGTTGGATCATATGCCATTTGGGGTCATTGTTCAGGGCAGTTATTGGCTGAAGCAGCACATGTGGCCCCATACCTGCAGAAGTTGACAGAGAGGGGCCAAAAAGTCCAGTGAAGAGAGCCAGGGAGCTGGAAAGGAGAGGTGGGTAGCAGGTGAATATGGATTTCTCCAAGTATTTTGGGCTGGGGCCAAATTTGGGGAAAAAAAACAGGGCAACTCCTTTAACACAGGCATAGTCTTTACATTTTCTGTAAGTGCTTGCTAATAAGCATAGCAGACCACACGATGATAGTCACTTTGAGAAGACCTGGCCATCCCGTTATTACAAGCATACCACATATTGTATCTTTTTGGTACCTTGCCCTTCCCTGAGTCAATGCCAAAATTGGAATACTTTACTTAGATAAGCCAAGTACTCTGCAGAAGCTAGGTTCAGTAAGTGATTTATTTCCACTTTAATGGAACATAGATATTGATAGAAGTGGAGTTTTAAGATTTGGAATTTCATGGTATCATTATAGTAGTCAGTTTTATGGATTCATACAACCTCCTCATAGACCTCTGTGAGGCTCTTATGCCATAGATTTCATTCATGGGCACACTGACATTTCAAAATAATCCACCAAAAAATATGTGGAATTCTCATAGAGGACAAATCCTTATGTCCTCTACGAAGCAATATGGCGGTACATTGTGTGCCTACTGCTCTGTAGTACATGCGCTTCCACATAGGCTTTGTGTACATGGCTCTGCCATGTCCATGAGATCTAATACTCATAAATCATAAAACAGGAGACCATGGAACATTCCCAAAAGAAACATTTTTGAGCAGCTTCCCTTCTCCATGCACTGACTGGTACAAAAACATCCAGTGTGACCAAGGATCTTCCAAGTTAATCTCATAAGGGTTATAGGAATATCTTTTGGTTGTTTGGGGGCTATGTAAATCCAGTACCAAACCAACTGTCCAAAAAACAGCTAGTAATAGACTACCAATGGACTGGTCTCACTAGAAGTTTTATTTCATTTGGGTTTTTGCATCTAGATTTTATGTTTTATTGGCAAAATTAAAGGCATTGATGCTCTAAATTGCTATTTTCTGAGCACATTTTATTGTTTTATTTCAAAAGCACAAACTCACCAGCAGTCGCCATCTTCACATTTGGCAGAGTAAATTACATTTAGGTATCACTTAGGATAATCAGGTACAGTAGATACCGTCAGTAAACTCCTTGTGGACTATTATGTAAGAAAAAACGCAAAGGATGTTTAACTGGTACAAATCTAAAATTGTGATTCACTCGGTTGAACATATTTTCAGGAATGCTAATGAAATCCAGTACAAATTGTGGCCACAAACTCCTTTAAGAGGTTTATCCACTTTGGACAAAATTTGTATATTAGAAGGATCTCCCTACAATCATCTTGTGCAGATCCCTAGTGATCTAGAGGAAGAACCTGGAAGCAGGTGTTAAATTCTCCCACAGCACCACTGCAGGTGAAATGAGGTATTGCACCTTTCACATTAATAGGCCTTCTATTTGGTGATACCAGGGCCTGCAGAATGAAAACTGCGCTTTAGAGTCATGAGGGTCCTGAATGGGAGAACCCTTTTATTACATCAGAATGTGATTTATTAATCAATGAAATAGTTTTTCTAACCTACCCTATTAAATTATGACCATGTAACACATATTAATCATGACTTTGGTAAACTATTAATGCATAAGCTCTAGAAGGCATTGTGACTCCTGATTTTTGTTTGGCCCCTAATAGGATCTGACAGCGTTTTTGTCTACTTCCCTGGACCTGACCATATTGCAAGCTCGTAGAAGAACAATCATTAACAGTTCTAGACTTAAAAACCTCTTAAATCTCCAGCACAAAAACAGAATATCAGTCATCTGATTTTCATGGTGCCTTTCAAACTGGTGCTTCACATCTTTTCATCTCGCATAAACCAAGGTGGCCATTTTCAATTATGTTGTCTACGAGGTGCCAGGTACTTCAAGTATTTCAAGTTACACATCAGTGATTCAAGTGTTTTTCTCAATGCATGCTACCATAGGTAAAGGATAAATCCAACTTCCGCTGATCATTGTAATTGATCTTTACTTTAATTAGACCCTTAAAGGGCTTTTCCTTGATTTTTTTTACATCTAGCTTTCTTATTAGTGAAGAATAAGAAGGCTTCCCCAATATATGTTATACAAATTATGACCTATCTCCCTCCGTACGGTGCCCACTTGTCTTAAACCTTGTCTCATTATGGCAAAAGGTCCATACATGTCCCAGTCTCTCACTGTCTGTGCAATGTTACGGGCCATATACAGGAGTCCTTTACATGGTACTGAATGTTTGAGGGGTGGCATGAGGGCCCCTCAACATTTACCGTACATGCAGAATATCTCAGGTCAGTGGGTGCTGTAGAGAGGAAAGGAGGGCATTTGAGTTATAACATGTCTTCTTCACTTAAAGGGGTTTTCCAGTAATTGGTCATTTTTAGTTAGGCCCCACAACGTGTTGGACCTAATGAAAGGATCATACTCACCTGCTATCTGCCACTGTAGTCCTGTGTCATGGCTCTGTGGATCACGTGTGTTGCTCCCGCATGGTGACATGTCCCAAGCAGAAGATCACTGCTGGGTCACGTGCTGCTTGAGGACACATTACCACTGAGGCCTGTCACTGACTTCAACAGCATACCTGAACCTGTTCATATCCAACCAGAAGTAAACAATCCAGGGACCAGAAGATCACCAAACAGAGCCAGGACCGGAGCAGCAGTGAGCAGGTGACTATAAATCTTTCATTAGATCAAGCAAGCTACAAGGCCTAACTAAAACACAACCAAGTCCTGGAAAACCACTTTCATAGGTGGCATACATTGACAAAAAATAGCCTTGAAGTACCTAAAGAGTCATAATGGCCAGGTCCTGCACAATTTGATGCATCTTTGGCGTGACACTCAAACTCCAGTAAAATTAAATAGGGACCAAGGTGCTTGCAGGACTGTTCTGCAAATTCTTCCCTAATATTCATTGGAAAGGTTGCCAGACTCAAATCAGAGGATGCTCAGATGGAGCTACTTAAGTCTTCTCTACCTGGGATCATGCAACTAATGTCATAGTGTGACTCTAACCGTATGGTATATCCAAGGGCTTTCCTTTTCACTACATGTCTCAGCAATTTGACTGATTTTGGGACTGCAACCTGTGTTGACTGAATTACAGCAGACTTATGTCCTTCTCAAGGCTGGGTATGCCCTGGTGCTTCAGTAACAGGTCAACATGCCTGCGATATCGGGTTGTTCCTTTTATGACATCGGTTCCACCCTCCACAGCTACTGTATAGTAGCCACATTGTTTTGCACACCATGCATACGGTGCTACATGGTGCTTTTGCTAGGGACTGAAGAGGTACAATGTCACGTTTAGTTAACCTTTCAAAACTCAGACCTAGGCAGTAATACTCTCAGGTACACCCAACCTCGTGGCAAACATCAGCATTGTCTATTTGCCAATCAAAGCCTGTTCCAAATGATCAAATTACAAAACAGTTGGCAGGTGCTATCCCTAAGCCTTAAGCTTTAAGAGAACATCTCCAGGAACCTTTGACTTCAGGATGTCTCTATACTTAGAAGACTTTACCTTGCCTCCATGACATGACCAATGAACATGATATATGGTTCTAATATATATTAACTACTTCCACCTGTACATAATTCTAATCGTTCACATCTAATAAACAATATACAACACCGCCATCGGCAATGTACAAGGCCAAACCTGAACATTGCAAAGCTTAAAAGTATGGTAGGGTACCTGGTGTGCTTTAGAGACAGACTAAAGGTCATCTCCATCTTGCGGGAGATTTCTTCAGGTGGCTTTAAGGCTGTTTAGGCTGCTTTCTTGTAGCTGAAACCCCTGCATTTGGATTATCTTTCCATCTGTAATTCCATTTAGATAAATAGCATTATTGGGAATGTTATTTACAGTAAAATCAACTAGCATGGAGACAGCTCCTAGAAAGTAGCCACAGCTCCTTTACACCTGTCCAAAGCAATCTTCACTAGGTCCTGGCCACCTGAGAAGAGTCCTGGTTATTCATGAATTCCAGCTCTCCCTGCCCACCTGCTGATGATTGACAGTCTTCTACCTAGTTTTCTCCCTTTCTCTCTAGGAGAGAACTGTCAATCATCAGCAGTTGGGCGGAGGGAGCAGGGGATTAGGAGCAACCATGACTCTTCTCAGGTAGATTTGATTCTTTTCAAGGCCTGTGCAGCAATGATTATGATGCTGGTTCTCAGCAACCACTTACTTTTAGCTCATGAGTGACACACCGCTGAAATCAGCATTTCTGTCACTATTTTATGCTTCCCTCAGTGAGATCACCATAAAGTTGATGACAGGTTCCCTTTAAGTTACAAAGTGTGCTGGCCAATACGCATGGTGCCCATCTTGTAGGCTAGAAAGGGAAGGTGTATTCGATAGACTGATATGGCCACATACACCTAGACTTGTATGGTTAAATATGGAATTAAGTCATATTATTTGATACCATAAGGTCCAGGAAGAGTTTCCCTACTCTATTAATAGTTGGACATTTAATGTTAAAGGGTTAGAAACTCCATCCAAACATTATACATGTAAATAAGCAAATCTTCAAAAATTCTGTTCCCCATTGATTCTCCAGAAGAAAATCATGATTGGAAATCTCAGAACTAGGAAAACTATTTTACAATGTCTAATAATTATGTAAAGTATATGTTCACCAGTGAGCACAATTTTATAGTGAATTAGAATGACTTTATACATACATTACATTACTCATCCTGTACTGATCCTGAGTTACATCCTGTATTATACTCCAGAGCTACACTCACTATTCTGCTGGTGCAGTCACTGTGTACATACATTACTTATCCTGTACCTATCCTGAGTTACATCCTGTTTTATACTCCAGAGCTGCACTCACTATTCTGCTGGTGCAGTCACTGTGTACATACATTACTTATCCTGTACTGATCCTGAGTTACATCCTGTTTTATACTCCAGAGCTGCACTCACTATTCTGCTGGTGCAGTCACTGTGTATATACATTACTTATCCTGTACTGATCCTGAGTTACATCCTGTATTATACTCCAGAGCTGCACTCACTATTCTGCTTGTGGAGTCACTGTGTACATACATAACTTACCATGTACTGATCCTGAGTTATATCCAGTATTATACTCCAGAGCTGCACTCACTAATCTGCTGGTGGAGTCACTGTGTATATACATTGCATACGCCCATTGGACTGCAGTTGTGCTTGGTCACAGTTCAGCCCCATTCATGTGACCCATGAACCTGATGTCACTGGCCTGGGGAGAGGCACATGATCGCTGCAATCTCTTCAAACAACTGATCAGTGGGTGTGCCAGGAGTCTGACCCCCACTGATCAGATACTGATGGACCTCTCCTGACAACAGGCTATCAGTATTAAACTCTTGGAAAAACCCTTTAATATTGATGGCCTATCCTCAGTATAGACTATCAATCTCTGATTTGCGGGGATCCAACACCCCACACCTCTGATGATCAGCTGTTTCAGTGTAGCTCTGGCCCCAGGAGTCAGTTGCCAGAACTACGCAGCTCTGTCTATTGTTCAATGCACACAGCTGTGTAGATCCAGTGCCAACTTCCAGTACCATAGATACTCTGAAGCAACTGATTAGTGGAGGTGCAGGGTGTTGGAGCCCCATCAATCTCATACTGATGGCCTGAGGACAGCAAATCCTGGAATACCCCTTTAAGGTCTAAAACTTCCACAACTATAGATATTTGAGGGATAATGGTGCAATAAATATGGAGCAAGTCTCTCACACAGTTACGTACATGAGCCCTAACAAGTGTACTGTCTTGCGTTTTGTTGAGTATGGTTTTTATTGTGATTTTTATTTTGTGTGTGTTTTTATAATCTGTGTATATGTGTATGCTTTCACTAAAAAGAAGCCTCTTACTTTATGGTTTATCTTCTAGAATCATGTGTTGAAAGTACCAATACTCATTGTAGGACTTTATAATTCAAAATCAAAGGGATTGGTCATCCGTATTTTCACGCTGTATGTTATGCCTCTCTGATATCGAAATGCGCCATTAGGCTCTGTTTTTATATATGCTGCTCAAGGCAATACGGACAGTATTAAAAGTTCTTTTTATCTGCACACAGCTGAGTCAGCCACCTTGTACCCGATACGTAGACGATGCAATTATGGTGCCATGGCATGCTCAGGGCTTGATTTACTTGTCAGAGCCATTGCAATGTCCTGTCTAACAAAGGACCAATATTCCTAAGATTTAAAAATGTTCTTATTGATTTCTCATAGGCGTCAGTCTTGTGAAAATTTCTGGGACCACAAAATGGCTATGTCCTTTGTGCGGAGACAAGAGCACTTTTAATTTGTCTATTTGTGCCACAGCACTTTCTTCAAAAGGACCTAAACCTCTGGTGAAACCACGACCGTGCAGTGTTGCTTCTCAGAGAGGATCCAAGTAAAGTACTGTATATGGCATCTGTATTCTCCACATGCTGGAGAAGATGGGATCAGATCAGATGACTCCCGACCGTGCAGAACACTCTGAGAAGTGCTTCTGTATGATCGTGGTTTCCCAATCACAGTAATTTTTTGTAATTTCAGAAAGTACACGCCACTAGTCACCAATATATTTCACAGAAGAAGTGGACGTTAAAAACATAAACTGTATTTGCAACACGTGCAACGCACTTACAAAGGAAAAGGGGGGTGGGTGAACAAATAATTTAAAAAATGTTCAAAAATAACTCAAAATCAGCGGACATCAGCAGTGCCACAGAGAGGGTTATTCAGAACAAATGACTGAATAAATCACATAAATCCACACGTTACCATTCAGTTCTGTGGTCAGATTAGTGATTAAATCTAACCTATCTAAAAGCGCCCAATACTAACAAAGGCTAACACTGCGTCATCGCTCGACGCGTTTCGTAACCCTACTCATCAGGAGCAATTAACAGTGTAATAAATAGTATAGCCTGTAACAGCGTAACCACTCTGGTGGTGAGTGACGGCGCCTCCGGCACTATGACGGCAGTCTCTTGAATCCTTTGCACACACAGCTAGTGAGTCTAACCTATCTATATAGGGGTACTGGCAACATATAGGTGTCCACCGGTGGCTCATACTATCCACTGACACCATTGATTTCATATGTTGGCCTATCAGATATAACAACCCGTATATTACCCCTAGTGTTGGGTACTGTTTTAATCACTAATCTGACCACGGAACTGAATGGTAACGTGTGCATTTATGTGATTTATTCAGTCATTTGTTCTGAATAACCCTCTCTGTGGCACTGCTGACGTCCGCTAATTTTGGGTTATTTTTGAACATTTTTTTATTTGTTCACCCACCCCCCTTTTCCTTTGTAAGTGCGTTGCACTTGTTGCAAATGATCGTGGTTTCATCAAAGGTTTAGGTCCCCTTTAATATCCACATTCAAAACTATGCAATATCTTATATGGGATCACTCTCAAATAACCAGCTGGATTCTTAAAGTGTTCATCCACCTAACTAAAAAAAAAAAAAAAAAATCAACCTGAACAAAGCCCACACTGCACAATGGAAAAACGTCAACTGTGGTCCCAAGCCATATACCGTTATCACCTCCACCACCGCCAATGGCAGAAAGGAGAAAAGCTTCCCGGATGCCCAATAAAAAAAAATGTCTCTAATGTTACATATATTCACGTATAAATGTTTATTGGGTGGAGATGCCCTTTAAATACATGCAATACATAAAAATGCTGCTAGCACATAGATATCAAATATATTTATATGGAATTTTTTAATATAGTTCCCGACCTCCGGTAATAAAAACTTAGAAAAAAATATTTGGCAGCACTCATACCCAAGACTTCTGTCTGATATTGTAGCTCGGCCCCATTCACTTGAATGTGGGGAGGTGCAATACCCAGCACAATCCACAGACAAAAGTAGCCCTGCTTTTAGAGGGGGGAACAGTCCTATTTTTCATAATCGTAAACAATCCCTTTAAGAAACATCTGAAATTCTTAATTTGTATTTGACAAAAATGACGATTTCCATGGTAACAGTTTAATATACACCTGGCTCAACATAAAATGTTCTTATTTCATCAACACAAATTGATATACATTGGAATAAAGGCTATCGACACCCCTGGGGTGGGGTTATAGAATGTAAGTATTTTTTCCTAAAAATCAGTTTTGTAGTTGGGTTTTAGTAAAACGTTTGCAATGTTTGGCTTCTGCAGCTTCTATATATTGCAGTACATAGCAAGACGCACAATGCCTTTCACAGTCAAATCCATCAAAGAGTTAATTTGATGGGTCATTCTACAGATTCTCTATTTCCCTTCCTGGATGATAAAGTCTGATTTGATCTGAGCTTTTATTTGACCATAACTGAGGTAGTCTCTCTGATTTGACTGTGAATGGCACTCTGCAGCTTGCTCTGCACTGTTATACATAGAAGTCTCAGAAGCCAGACATTGCAAACTTTTTAATAAAACCCAAATCTAAAAATTATTTTTATCCAAAACACATGCATTTCAGTAAATAAAGGATGCACCTAAAATATGGGTGTACTAACTGAGTGGGGTCTATTTCCATGAAGGATTCCCTTTAAAGATTGGTGAGCATTTATATGGACTTGTTTGGAAGCTACTGTGATATTATAGTGAGTGAATCATTTTTGTCTGGCAGATGAGTGAAGGTTGAAACCTAATGTTTCTAGACAGAGGTGTGGGGGAGGGCTCCTGCTGTTTCCAGTTGCCTTACAGATGGGTTTGTGAGAAGGGCTAAAAATTGACGATCTCCTGAAACACACAGAGTTTTTACTGCAATATGAGAATGAATAGCATGAAATTAGAGAAGGATATTAAAGGGGTTATCCAAGTTATATTTATTGATGACCTATCCTTAGGACAGGTCATCAATATCAGATCAGAGGGGGCCTGGCACCCGGCACCCCCGCCGATGAGCTGTTTGAAGAGGAGGCACGTGCCGTGCCAGCGCTGCCTCCTCTTCATTGTTTACCTGCTCGCCGTAACATCAGTAGCAGTGAGCAGGTGTAATTATACCCAAGCCGCCCCATTCATTTCAATGGGACAGTTCATTCCTTTACACTTGTATAGGAATGAGCCGTCCCATTGAAATGAATGGGAAGGTTAGGTGTAATTACACCTTCTCACTGCCACTGGTGTTACGGCGGGCAGGTAAACAATGAAAAGGAGGCAGCACTGGCACGGAGCGCGCCTCCTCTTCAAACAGCTGAGAATAGGTCATCAATAAATATAACTTGGATAAGCCCTTTAAGAGAGGAATTGCTGGGATTTTTTTTACTTTTTGGGTATTTTTTAAAGTGTTGCTTTACCTCAATGTGATCCACTTCTGGGGATTTTCAAATGATCAATTTAAAAACTGAAATTCTGACATCATATAATACATGGCAATCTCAAAACTAGAACCAGCCCTGTACCTCTCATGAATCCAGAGATCTCCCCATTCATTTCTCCAATTGCTCTGCTAGATTTTTTTCAAATTGGCAGCTCATGTCTTTTGTGCTGCAGCTCTCTCCCTATCACAGCTCAGGTGGCATGTCCTTTCTCAGGGGGCATGTTTTTTCTGCTGCAGCTTTCTCTAGATAAAGCTAGATATAGCTTGTGGCAGTTGAAGAATGGAACTGAGCATGTGTGTCCACCTCAGCGATGTTACTGAGGTGGACAGAGAAATAAGGAAATGAACAAACAGCAGGTAGCGCTGTACAGATACATTTTATCAACTCAGTGGCTATATACAATGTTTAATTACATGAAATTACAAAAGTATTCTGATTCAGGTGCTGCTTGTGCTGCTTTGAAAAATATAGAATATTTTTTTGGGGTGACAACCCCTTCTGAAATTTCTAATATTTGTACATGTCCAACTATGGCTTTTTCTTTTACACTACAGGTATGTTGTTAAAACAGTCCAGTTTTTAGTAGTTGTGAGCATACCCCTCCATGACATGGAACGTTCCCCCGACACCAGACTCTAATGAACAACTTTTGACTTTACTTCTTTTTAGTAGACTTAGTAGACATCAGTCAAAAACTTACAAAGGAAATATAAACATTTTAATTTCCTATCTAAACAAAATAATAGCACAGAATTTTAAGCACAAAAAAAAAATCAGCAAATAAAGATTTTTTTAATGTTATTTTAATCATACATATTGAGATAGTAAGTTGAGCCAAACTTGTGTAATTATGCTTCCGGGTCCCTCATTGTTCTGTATCTACCTCACCTTTATTAGTTTGGTTTCTTGTGAATAAACAGTAACTGTAGATATAAATGGACATAACTATAGATAGATACACAAATATATATTTTTTTGTTTTGGCAATAAACTACAATGCTAAGGACAGAAAACATAAAATCCTCATAATTATGTTGACTGACAGAGAAAGAAAAATCTATATTAAGACTGTGAAATAAAAAGCATTATTTGGGAGTTTTTCTCCCGGTTGTCGGAGGTTGTCCGTTGTATAATTATTTTTTAATACAGGTGTTTTATTGCAGATATACAAAGCGTAACAATATATATTATACTCTCTCCACCCTCTCCAGTATCGATGCTGCTTAAAAAAATGTGTACAGAATACATAATATGAAAGTTTCACATGCACCCGCAAATTACATGGAAACGTTGTATTTTAGGAATTAGTGGGCACACGCGTATGATGATGATAGCCTTTGTGCGTTATATGAATGTAAAAATGTACATATAATATTCTCATTTAAATTAAAGTTAGATCTTTATATTCTTGATCTTACTTGGAATTTTTTGGATTTATTTTTCTCTCCTCCAAGAAGGAAGAAAAGTTGCCCATATCGGACAAACCAGAGACTCTTTCAAAAGGAGAAGACGAATATATGTAGACAGTTGTTTCGAGGTACCACCCAAGCTACTTCAATGGGATCTTATCCAGTCAACCAGTACCCTGCTCTATACTGACGAGGGGCAAATACGCTAAAACAGCTCCTTCTGGAGAAGTCTCTGGTTTGACCGATATATGAGAAATATGTCTTCCTTTTTTCCATGGAGCATGACCTGTACATATGTCTCCATACACTAACTGGATCTCTTCAATGAGAATCAGGACCTTGACTTGGATTTATCTTGAAGGCCTAAAAAGTGTGTGTTTTTTTAAACTCATACAAATCAATTAATCCTATAATTACTCTATATCAGGACATTTACTGTAACTGAGATGACCTTAAAGGGGTCGGCCCATGTCACAAATTGGTGGCATATCACTAGAATATGCCACCGATGTCAGATAGGTGTGGGTCCCATCTCTAGAACCCATATATACCTCTAGAACAGGGCCTACAAAGTGAACAAGGATGCACCGAGCAAGAGCGGCCATCCTCCATTCACTTCTATCCGAGTGCTGGCTCAGCTATTTCCAGAACTCCCATAGGGGTGAATAGAGAGGTGGCCGAGAGGTGGTAGTTCTGGAAATAGGCAAATGCACTCGCTTGGCTCTTTTGGAACTCCCAGAGAAGTGAATGGAAATCCAGCCCATGTGAGATGCGCTCTCCTTTGCTTTGGGGCCCCATTCTAGAGGTGGGTCCAAGAGGTGGCACTTGCACCCATCTGACATTGGTGGCAAATACTAGCAATATGCCATTAATGTGTGAGATGGACTAACACCTTTAAATATATAATTTGAGTCTATAGAAAGACTATAGCTAGCAAGAAGATGATAGATAGATAGATAGATAGATAGATAGATAGATAGATAGATAGATAGATAGATAGAAAATTTGAATTATATATTTAAAGTGAACCTCCACCTTTAATGATAATGTAATTTTCAGGTCCAATATTCTATGCTCATTCATTTCTTAATATATGTTTTTTAGCTCATTTCTATAAACATCAAATTCAATAATAACATTCTAGCTGTCTGCAGCCATCACTGGGGGGAGCTTATGAGCGTAATGCCCGCTGTGTTATTATTGTGTCATGTATAAACTGTGTACAGAAAGCTCCCTCAAATGGTGACTATAGGTAGCCAAAATGTTATTATTTAACTCTATGGTTATGCAAGGGATTTGGGGCTTGGTCTTAGAAAATACAGAGATCTGACCCCTATAAAAATATATGTAAAAAAATTACATATTATATTTTTCCATGAAAATGGGGCTAGGTTGAACATTCACTTTAAGGTTATCTCAATTTGTTTTATTTAACTATTATTTTATATTATTCAGCAGAAACGTTAAAATGTTACGGTCATTTCAGTTTAAAGAGTATTCTAAGCAAAGCTCTAATTGAGCATTGCTAAGGAGAGTCTGTCTTCAGTTTGTCTTCAGCCTAACAAGTTAGATAGACAAGGTGATGGGCAGTGGTATTTAGGGCACATGTACATAGTCAGGGACTGGGGTGGTGACGAGAGGCAGGCTGGTAGCCTCTGTATTTTACGCACAGGCATCTTCAGTTCTCAGTAAGATGCTGAAGACTGAAGACAGACTCTCCTTAGTAAAGCTGCTAGAGCTTCACCAAGGTTACTCTTACATACTCTACATAATGTTTTCTGGAACAAAGAAAGATCTTTCCTTGAAGAAGCAAAAATCTTTAACATCCCTGTCCCTACACTATATTAAAATTAACTGAAAGGACAGTTATGCCTTAACTGTTTACAAAACTAACACTTATATAGGTCAAAAAGAAAATGCATCCTAAGAATAACAACCTAGATGTAGTGTATGTAGAAGGAGGCAGTTTTGTAAAAAAATTCAGGGGGGGGCACTTTTGTATGGAAACCATTGCCGAACCCTATGCTTTTTACTATCATGAGGGAAGATTAACGTTCTGGTTTTCATTCTAATTGTTGTATATGAAATAATTACAAGCAGCTATAGCCTGACAAGCAGGACTGTATTATGCTGTCAGACAATACTGGCGGCTGCACCGGGTTCTACAAAGGACAGTTTCAAATTTAGAGTATTGTTAAAATAATGGATAAACGGAAAATATTTATTGATGTTTTTTTAAGAAAAAACAAAATAATTTATGTCGTTGTGGCACTGTGAACATCTTTGGAAATAGGATTGTGATTTTAAGAAGTGTGTAACTTGTAAACAATGTGTAAATAACGATCCGATGGAAGTGGTTGTTGGCGAGACTCGGAGATTTCTATCTCGAGTTGTCATTTTCAATGTTTTCTTCAATTAGACTTGACCATCAAATAATCAGATTTTCTTTTTTTACTGTGTAGTATACAGTGGACTCACATACCACTTATTTAAAAGGAGGGTCAAAATTTTTGAGAATTGCATCATGAAAATGTAATAATAATTATGTAAAATATTGTTTGGGGTAAAATGATCAGTTTAACAAAGTTTTCAAAAGTTTTGTCACTCTGAGACTTCAAATATTGCCTTCAATTTTTCTCCTAGATACGTATAATAAAGGACAAGTAGATTCATAGCACAATGCTTAGGCAAATACACATTTTTTTTTTATTTCAATTTTTACATTTTAATTTTTTCATTTTTACAATTTTGGGTGTAGAAATTTGGGAAAGAAAACCTTTTTTAAAAAAAAAAATGTAAAAAAAATCTTTATTTTATAAAATCAAATACATAATTTGAGATGTATCTATTTTATTTTAACTGTAACTATAACTTTATTAAATCTGTAACTATAAATCATGCCTAATGGTCTTTTTGTGACACTTTTTGTGATGTTAGGTAATAAAGATAAAAAAAATTTTATCCAGATTTTGGGTAAAGATTCATAGAGTTGCATTATTTGAGAGCACTTGTTGAATGTATTCATTATTGTTAGATTTACTTTTTTAACTCACTATGTAAATGGTTAACAAAGCACATGGCAGGTTATTGTATAAACGGTATAAAAAAATGAAATCTGTGCAACTTTTTTAAATTTAATTTTACAAAAAGTTAAAAACATGGCAATAAATCCAGTGGGTTCCCCAACTGAACATGTAATCCACTGGTTCAGAAATATATTTTTTCTTGCTGTCTAGAAAAATTCCATGTTTTAGTTCCAACATTGCAATACTCAAATTATGCAACTTCTAGATCAGTGGTCTCCAACTGGAGGCTCTCCATCTGCTGCAAAACTATGACTCCTATCTAGTCTTGGACTACCAACCTTGATTAGGATAAGGATGCGTTCACATATGCCCAGTGATTCAGCGTAGTTTCCCTCTGGTGCAGGATCGTAAAGCATAAACTATATTTTTTTTTTTATTTTGTCCACCTGAGGCTACGGTGCACCAGATTAGAAAAAAAAACACACAAAAAAGATTAAAAAAAAAACATCCTGCACAATGTGATAAATAAATATGCAGATGTGTATGGCTACATTTAAAAAGCAATATCACTGAAAATAATGCACTAACACAATAGATGCAAATATTATATATAAACTAAGCCCTCATTCCGATATGATAAAATCTGAGATTCTGAGCCATCTGTGCCCGCCTACCAGCGAGAAGGTGATCTCAGTCAGGTGCACCAAATAGCCAAATTGTCATCAGTTGTGTCCATCGTAGGCATAAGGCAACTTGCTAGATACAACTAATATACATGAATCCAACACTTAGCTAGGATACAAACTATAGAACATGAACTATAGGCTGAAATTGATGAGTAGACACAACTTTATTTTATTTTTTAATTTTTATTTTTAATTTTTGCATTTTTTAAAACTGATTTGCTAATAATGTTATGTTCTTACAGATTGTATTACGCCAGAGACCAATAAGACTAATTTCAGGCTTTTTTGAGACATGCCCAACATTTAGGTTGCTCAGAGTGACAAAACTGAGACAATTTAGTGAAAGTGTGGCCTGCATGTTGGCAATGTGTGAGAAATGAAGAAAAAATCGCGTGTGTTTGTGTAACTGTTGAAAATCTTTTCCGTGTCTGTAAGCTGTAGATACATTTTATTGAATTGCACCTGTTACATACAAAGGGGAGGTGGCCATTTTTTAAATTTTTGTTGGAAAACACAGCCTTTGTTCCTTTAGTGACGTCATCATGTAGCTCACTAATGTCATTGGTTCCAACAGAAACAATTGGCTGTGTACACGCATATATGGCCCGCAAAAAAAAACAACTATCCCGTTTTTTTTCTGTCAGGGTGGATTTTAACCGTTATTGTGCTGGGGTCCTCTTCAACTGGTGCAAACAACACTTTAACATCAGGGAGCTGCCTCTATTCAGTGATAAGCTAGCAGTGTTACTGTAATACACACATCTTATACTGTAATGAACCTTGCACTGTAAAGGTTAGTATTAGATAATATCTTAAGACTAGTTTTTTGTATTTTTATTATATCTAAAAACTGTAACATTTTTGTACATTGTAATTATTATGATGAGATTTTATTTTATTTTTTTGGTTCACCCCGCCCCCTCCCTCCCCCGAGGTATTAAATTTGTGCGTTACAAGACATCATACGATAAAAAAAGGGTGTTTAATAACATGGTGCAAATCTAATTAGCGTGTAATAGGTATGGCGCCTATCAGACATATCTTCTGGCTACACCACTCGGTGCTACCGTCACCTGACAGGGTGCTATGATTTGAAATGGACCTTTGCTACTTGTATCATGATATTAAATAGCCATCTGTGTTAGTTCAGTTCTTCAATTTCGGGTGCTACACTTGTCTTCGAGGAGGACACATGGTTGGCAGAGGTCTTTATATTTAGCTCTTCTAAATGATCTGAAATCCAGATCCTTCAGTTAAAAAAATAACCTGATTTACAATGTATTCAAAAAGTTTAGTAGTCCGGTCCCTTTCTTTTTTTGTTAGTGTGATATCTATATATAAATTTGACCTGTAGTCAAAACTTTGAATCATATTTCAGGACAGCTATAGTACATTATAATCCATTCTATAGATCCATCCTGTCGATTTTTATTCATTTATTGCTATTTTTGGAAGGGAGCAATTTATCCATACAATGTTATTAGGGAGTAGAGAGGTCAGATATGTTACTAGTTCAGATTTCATTCATTTGAACTATTTTTATGCTTTACAGTCATTATTTTAGTCATTTTAGAAACAATTACTTAAGGGGTTCTCCGCTTTGGTCAATCCCAGTGTGTTAGAAGTTCCCCTTTTGACAATACCTCACTCACAAAATATTTCCCTGATTTGGGGAAATGTAGAAGTAAATGTTTTATTTCCCTACAGCGCCCCCACAGGGAAAAGTAAGCATTACACAGTGCTCATTTGTATCATTAGATTGTCTGTGTGATTCAGGTCCTCCAGAGAGAAAGAGAGGCGCTCTTTGTAATGGCTCTCCTGTTTGGGGAAGAGATGAGGATCCTGAAAAGATGACCCCCCCCCCATCTATTCACTCCATTTTCCCTAATAGGGTGTTTGAAAATGGGTTTTCTAATCTAGACAACCCCTTTAAAGGGTCACTGAGATTTCAGAGAACTTTGGATAGGTCATAAAGACATATCAAAAGTTTTGAGCACTGAGCCCCCCTCCGATTGCTAGTACAAGGAGAGAGAGGCACTCAGATATCAGGCTCTCTACCCTAATGGCAGGAGAGCAAGATGGTCCCATAGACTTTCTATTGAGTTCGACTCAATTCCTCTCCTGCAGTGAGGAGAGAGAGCGTAATATTGTTTCTCTCTCCGTGTTCTTGCAATTTTTGGGGGTCTCAACGTTCAGACTCTCACCAATTAGAACTCTGATATGTCTCCATGAACACTCAGTGACCCTATAATGTGCTACTTCTGGTAGTGATTGGCTCATTGTGTATACTACCATTAATAAAATTGTATACTATTTATACTTTTTACCATAAAAAAAACATAAAATTCAACCATTTTCTTCTAAACACAACCTCATACATAATATAATTCATATTCATAGATAGATAGTTGGTTGTCTGCATTTTCAAATCTGTATATATAATGTATGGAGAAGACTGTTTTTACATTTGGGGGGTGGGGAATCCAGTGCGGCTACACAAGTGGCCGGTGAGGAAGGAACTAGGGTACAGTTCCATGTTTGTAAATGTACCCTAGTGTCTCTATGCCTTTATAGAGATGTCACCTTAGGCCTAGTTCACACTTCAGTGATTTAGTGGTTTCCATGAGTGACCTGGAGCCAAAACAAGGTGTGGGTCAAAAACACAGAAAAGGTGCAAAACTTTCCATTATACATTATCACTGTGTAGGCTCCACTTCTGGTTTTAGGTCACAGTCACTGACTGAAATCACTAATCCAACACTGACCAAATCACTGAAGTGTGAACTAGGCCTAAATTGGCCAAAACAGAAAGAAGGAACTTCCTAATATTTATAGGGCTAAATATTCAAAAGCATAATTCAATTTGCTTTTTGTTGTTGTTTTATACACTTTTTAACCAGCTTTTAGGTTTCTTGCAATAAGTAGACAAACTTTAAAGAGAATCTGTCAGCAGTTTTGGCTACGCAAAACTGCTAACAGCCCTAGGTAGGAGCTGGGGAGAGCAGGAAAAACATAACTTTACAGCGTTTTTTTTTTATCAGGAATATGAACTTTTCCGCTCTCTGCATTGACCTGCTTCACAGTCCCTCCTTTTTGCTCTGTGACTGGTCTCCTGGTTAGATGCTACAGCTGTCACTCAGAGGAGAGGGGTTGTGCAGAAGCTCAGTGTAGAAAGCACTATACTGTGATGCTCCATCTCCAGAGCAATTTAGGAACACAATCTGGCAGAATAAAAGTTCATGTTCACACTGCTCCTGATAGTAAAAAGATATGTTTGCCCTGCTCTCCCCATCGCCTGCCAGGCACTGTCTGTAGATCTGCATGGTCAAAACTGTTGGCAGACTCTTAACGCTCATAATTTCTAATCATCGATACTATTCAACTTCAGAGGCATTTCTGCAATAAATGGGATGGGTTATGTTTTTGAGAAAAAAATATGCATCATTAGAAAAATAAATAACACTTAAACTACTTTAGTTGGTAAAATATACTAAAGTTGGTAAAATCCTGGCCACAAGCATAGAGGGTTATAGGTATTTTTAATCCCATTCTTATGAAGGTAATCACTTAAGGGCTATGGACAGCTTTGACATGGAAAAAAAATATTTTTACATGTTACACTGAGTTACAAAATATTGTAGTAAGTTTCAAGCTGCTATCTCCATTTGTTCATTCAGTGTTCAGACCATCTGACATGCAGTTTGGAACCTGCTCCAACTTTTACACTTTTCTTATGTGAATGTGTATCTCCCAGTAATACATGCTAGATGTGAGACATGTGTGTCCAGAATGCTGCTGTCCTCACTAGCTCTCATGTATTAGCACAGTTTTATTTCTATAATGGTGCTCCCTTTTACAGCAGTGTGTGATTCCCCCTTCTTCACCCTGCACAGTCTGCTCTGTCTCTCTCTCAAAAGATACACAGCCTGTATGATCTGTCTTCCCTGAAGACTTAAAGGGGTTGGCCCATCTCAGATGTTGATGTCATATCACTAGGATAAGCCATTAAAGTCAGATCTGTAACCCGCACCTATCTTCAGAAGCGGCCACCTGAGGTAAAGGAGAGAACACTATGCTGTTCCAAAAATAGCCAAGTGACTGTGCTCTGCTGTTTTCAGACATCCCATACAGTGAATGGAGAGCCCACCGCGCATGCATGACCACCTCTCCATTCATCTCTATGGGACCACCAGAAATAGTCAGTGCTCAGCTATTTTTGTAACTCAGATAGCTATGAATGGAGGGTGGCCTTGCTTGTTTTGGAGATAGGAGTGGGTCCCAGAGATGGAACCTGCACCTAACTGACTCTGATGGCATATTGTAGAGTTATACCAGCAAGGTCTGAAATGAGACAACCCTTTAAATGTTTTACCCCCCCTCTTCACACTCTGATTTGTTGTATACAATTCCCTCAACCTCCCTGCTGCTATCTCTAACACTGATATGGACAGAGCAGACAGAGTTGGGACAGTGTACTGTCAGATATGTGTTACAAGCAATAGGTCAGCCAACCCGGTGAAGGCACTGCACAGGCTCTACAACAACACAATGATAGGAAATACTTAATGAATACTATCTAGAAAACTGCTTAATTTTTCATTTAGGAAGCAAACAATAAAAAATCATTGCAAAGGGGTCCATAGCCTTTAACTCTAATGGTTAAAATTTAATAGTCCAAGAAAATTTTTGGTTGAATGCTGAAGCTATTGATACATAAATAGAGTAATCAGGAGATAACTCTGGATCTATACATTCGGTCCTGCCAAATTTACCATGGGTGGCAAAATATACTTTACTTGGTTCTAGCTGAATTACTGACTTTTGGCCTGACTTTGTTGAATACTGCAATTTGTGTTAAAAAGTAGCAAATCCTAAAAATGTAATTGGTATAACAAAGCTGAGCAAATCAATCTGCCCAATTCTGTTTCACCCAAGCCCCCATTTCCATAGAATATAAAGGGTGAATTTATGAATTGATTATTTGCTTTGATTAATGGATAGAGACCCTCCAGAATTGTCATATTTGGTTTGCCAAATGTACAGTATTTGGGGGGAGGGGGGGGCGCAAGTTAATTTACAAGTCAGGCAAATAAATTGTTTTTTCTCTATATAATGTTCACAGCTGACTAGTAACTGAGGTTACAAGTCATTAATATTATTAAAAAGGCTGTAACCCAATTTATTTCATTTTATAAGCTCCTAAGTGTCCGCCACCACCTACGTCAGCACAATTTATTACATGTGTGAGTGCTTTATTAGTAATCTTGTTGCCTATAATTTACAGGAGCCTACAGATGCATATATCTCACTTTGTTTGCTTAAAAGTGCCTGGATCACTCTGATTTGTGAGCCCTTTTGGCAAGCATAAGGTTTAAGCCATTTTCTGTAATAAACTCATATTTGTTACATTTGTTTTTTTGGTATTTTTTTTATTCCCGTTTTAAGCTTCCAGCCACAACATGTATTTTATAATTTTTTTTTTATTTTTTACTCCAGATGTCCAATGTTCTGTTGTCCAGATTATGTATAAAATATGTATATGATGTATCTGATTATTAGCAGCCCATGGCTGTAATTTAACCAGTATAATTAATGAAAAAAAAATGCATAATGTTGGTGTTTAAAAATAAAAAAAAATAATAAAATGTTACAAAAAAATAAAATGTTTGTGTAATCTTGCATGGTAAAAATGTACTTAGTGCATTGAGAAATGTTGTTTAGGTCTTTGTGAAAGGATGGATTGTTTTTATTTTATTTTATTTTTTTATAATTTTATTTTATGTGATTGATTTGTTAATCAAGGTCCCCACTCTTTTCCTCTGAAATATATGTTTTTTTATTTTCTGGGCATACTTTATTATGATTTATATTATTATTATTATTTTTTTCATTCAGATTCCAGCATATTATAAACTATGTGTAATAATGTTCCTTAAAACCAGGTTGTGGTCATTTTGTCTGTCTAGCATTGTGATGAGTAACGAAAATGAAATCGACAAATGTATTTTAGTTTTCATCTGGTAAATGTTTGTTAAGTGGTTGGGTATGGCCTAGTTATAAACCTGATGAAAATAAAATGGGGTCCATTGTGGGCCAAGTCATAAAGCTGATGAAAATAAAACGGGGTCCATTGTGGGCCTAGTCATAAAGCTGATAAAAATAAAACGGGGTTCTTTGTGGGCCTAGTCATAAAGCTGATGAAAATATAACGGGGTCCATTGTGAGCCTAGTCATAAAGCTGATGAAAATAAAACGGGGTCCATTGTGGGCCTAGTCATAAAGCTGATGAAAATAAAATGGGGTCCATTGTGGGCCTAGTCATAAAGCTGATGAAAATATAACGGGGTCCATTGTGGGCCTAGTCATAAAGCTGATGAAAATAAAACAGGGTCCATTGTGGGCCTAGTCATAAAGCTGATGAAAATAAAATGGGGTCCATTGCGGGCCTAGTCATAAAGCTGATGAAAACAATATGGGGTCCATTGTGGGCCTAGTTATAAAGCTGATGAAAAAAAACGGTTTTGTCAGTTGTCTTGTATGGTGTCAAATTTCCATGAAGGTGCACTACAGAGAAAAAAATTCCATCTGTTTCCTTAGGGTTGCATTGTTGTCGGCCGTGGACCCATTGACAAATTGCTCAAGTAAACTATGTCGAAATCTGAGAAGACCTTCAGTAGCTCATCTACAAATCACAAAAACCCAGACAAACCTTTTAGACAACCACAGTGGTTAGCTCTTCTTAGCCCACCAAAAGGGTCAATATAACTTTCATACTATGTGGTCTACACTAATCTGTGCCACAGATCATAAATGCATTTAGATTAAGAGTGTAAAGGTCAGAAATCAGAAATCATTTAGGTCCCATAAGGAGAAAACATAAAGAGTAGTGACATTTATCTTGACTCGTAGTCACATTAGTACAATTCACAGTTCAAAATGGCCGTCTTACAACTATGACTAGGATAGGCTATTGTTCTCATTTATGTGGTAAAGAACTCTCATGGTTCTCACCAAACTGTACTGATCTAGGAACCACTTTCCAATGACAGACGTTTTTCTTGCCCTGATCTGTGACAGCAAACATTAGAAAGCTACCAGTGATCAGCCAAATGTATATCTATTTTCTAATAGATGATTACATTTAAAAGTTTTATAATCACTACTTGCATGTCAAAGATGCCATTTTAATACTTTTCAAAAAATACATGTATGAGTTTACAATTCAGAGTTTAGATTTATAAAGTGTCCCCATACGTCAATCAGACAGGACTATTCTGTCTGCTCATGAAATACCATATTAAAGAGGTAGCCCAAGATTAGAAAAAACATGGCTGCTTTCTTTTAGAAAGGTCACCACATCTGTCCAGGGTTCATGTGTGCTACTGCAGAACTATTCACTTCCTTGAAGCTAAGCTGCAATACTAAACTCACCCCATGGACAAGTGTGGCTTACAGGAACATCAGGGAGATCACGACGATCTACTTGTTGGGATGGCTGAGACGATCAATAGTGATCCTGGTATGGCATTGCACCCCTTATCCTCCTTACCCCTCCAAAAACTCCTGATTACTAGACAAATGTGCCATGCCCCATGCCCCTTAAGCTCCTGATAACTTCACTCTTTCTCTTTCGTAAGCCTGGTTGCATTCAGTGGCCGACAATGCCTTTACCAAGACCCAGGGGCGGATTGTGAACTTAAAGTGGCCCTGGAAATAATACTAGAAGTGGCCCCATTTTGTAGTCGGTCCAAATTGATGGAAGGCAGTGCCAACACAAGTAGACAGGGCCAGCAGTACCATATTGTGGCACATTATACCACCCCAACAGAGCCAAATACCACAGTCCATGACCAAATACTGTCCCTATCAGCACAAAATACAGACCCAAAAACTTGCACTGAACGGCTGTGAAGAGGGCTCAGGCGGCCCCTTGGGCATTGGCCCACCGGGAAATTTCCCTGTAAGGTCTATGGCCAATCCGCTCCTGCCAAGACCTCTTACAGCTACAGCAGCAACAAAAACATTAAAAAAAAATGTTAAAAAGTTCTTTGAGAGTAGGGAGGCAAAACATTTTTTAAAAAATCAGTGGCCAAAAATACCATGGGGTGTTCTAGCTGTCAACAAGCAACCGTGGTGGAATGAGGACATGTATAAATGAAAAAAAAAAAAAATCACCATCCTTTATAACTGGGCCTCTCCTAATTTTTTTTTTTTTGTCTGCGTCTATAGATTGTCCTTATTTGTAAATCGTGTTAATGATGAAATCCTAGACTGCCAGGGGTATGCACTATGAAATATCTAAACTGTACCCTTGAGAAGTATGGGGTTAACATAATATTAGGAGGTTAGCATCTTGTTTATGGTAGATATGTTCTTTTTTTATTATTTATTAATGCTTTTTTATGGTTAAAAAAAGTTCTCCATTAACTCTTCTAGCGGAAGTCAGTGGCCGTCTTCCCTGACAAAATGAATGTATGTATATTGTATGCGCAGACTTGACAGAAAGATTCGAAGGAGAAATCGGGAGGGGTTTTTTTTGTAAAGTCTGTTTCTTTTATATATCAGTTTGACATTTCTATTTTACTACCATTTGCGTGGTTTTGGGGAACCCAGGTAGCGTCAAGAGATCATGCCAAAACGAGCCGAAAAAAAAAAAAGAAAAAAGAAAAGATGTTGTTATTTCAACTTTTCTTCCATTCATCATCTTTCAAATACTTTCAATGTCATTTTAAGTGTTTTATTGAAACATGTGCTGACAAAAAAAGCAGTCATCTTGACAACAGATTTATACATGAATCAGAAAAAATTTATTTGAATTTTGTACCTTTCCATTTTAATACATTATAATGTACTGACTTAACTGAAAAATATAAATGATTCATTTTAATAAAACCTGTGTGTTAGTTTTTTTTTAATTAAAATTGATAAGTGTTCTCATTGTGATAATCTGGTGATTCTCAACTGGTGGCCCTCATGGGCTGGATCTGATGCCCGCAGGGGAAGGCAAGTATTTTCAGAGGGTTCTCTTACTTATCTTCAGGATAGGTAAACAATATCAGATCAGTGCGGTTCCACTACTCCCACCAATCAGCTGTTTCTGGCAGCCATCGGTGCTGAAAACTATACAGTAGACTGAAGTTTCCATACACTATACAGTTTCCGACACCAGCGTACTGCAGCTCGGATCCCATTCACTATAATAGCAGTGAGCTGCACCGGGCATGGCCAATACACAGTGGATGGAACCTTCTGCTTTTGGCTCAGTCCATTGTACAGTTTGTAGCTCTGTTGGCTGCCCGAAACAGCTGATTGGTGGAGGTGCATGGTGTCCAACTCCCACAGATCTAGTAAAAAACAAAATGCAACAGCACTCTGCAAACACAAACAATAAAGTAAGTACAGTACATATAGTAATGGTATCTTCACTATATACACGATACTAACGCTACGTTGTAAATGTGAGATTCTTGGCAAATACTTCTCTACAAAATTATTTGTGCCCGTCTGCCAAACGTCAAGGCGATCTGATATCGATGACCTATCCTGAAGATGTCAACACTAACTAAAAACCAAACAAGTATATACATCTGTTGCTATTTTATTATTAGCTTGCGGTTTGTGTTCCTTCCATATCTTGGAACAGATCTTGGAAGATCTCAATCATCCCAGAGAAGACTATCCCTCTAGATAAATACGATATACATGAAAGTACACCATAACATAGATTACTTAAATTTTCACCAAATTTATGGAAGTTGTACATGTGGCACAATATATTTGATGCGACTCACTAGACATTTGTCTTCTTTGTCCCACCTCATGCCTGGTGTACATGTACACCAACATTTTGCACCAAAATATGGCACACGTCGTAATAAATTTCGAGATCTTTACTACTCCACACACCCGTTTTCTAAACACTATTCAAAGTTGGGGTCTGTGTAAAGGAGGTCAAGCTATCCCATTACAGACCTCAAGCCAGACGATCAGATACTCCTCCCTACACTTCCCACCACTCCTGGGTGAAGTGGAAAGTGCAGAAAGGCAGAAGGGAGTAGGTGGGGTGCCTGGGAAATATGCCTTTTTTTCTAGGAGTCTCCCAGACATTCTCCCAGATAGTTGGCAAGTATGAATAAAATGGACGAAACAGTAATTTTCCAAAGACAAATTTTAGGGTGGCTGCACGTGGTTTTTACAGCAGATCTGTGTTGCAGTTTTTATTAACCTCTCACACTCCAGGTGTTCATCTTCACCACAGAAACACAGATGCATAAGCGATTGTGTAGCTGTAAGGGCTCGTTCACACAACCGTATTTTACTTTCCGTGTCCGTTCCGTTTTTGTTTTCTTTTGTGGACCGTATGCGGAACCATTCATTTCAATGGGTCTGCAAAAAAAAACAGAAGGTCTTCCGTCAGCATTCCGTTTCCGTATGTCTATATTTCCGTTCCGCAAGATTATGAGTCTTGTCCTATTATTGTCCGCATCACGGACAAGGATAATACCGTTCTATTAGGGGCCAGCTGTTCCGTTCTGCAAAATACGGAATGCACATGGATGTCATCCGTATTTTTTGCGGATCCGTTTTTTTGCAGACCGCAAAATACATATGGTCGTGTGAATGAGCCCTAAGGCTGAATGCCCAGATATACGGTAAGTCAAAACCAGACAGCAGAGGGTAAAGAAGGCAGAAGCAGTAGTTAAACCATTTTTTCTTCATGACTGCTATATACATACTGTAGCACTAAATGATGTGTTTAAGGATAATTCCTGTATTACTTACTTGGCTGTTCAGGTGCTCATTGGGTATCCTTCACTACATCAAAGCTGCTGGGTCTTCGACCATCAAGATTTTCTCAAATTACAAGAAAAATTCAGAATTGAGGATCAGTTTAGATTCTGTAAAAGAAATCTGTTATAATAGCAATTGAAATGACCAATCCCAACCAACCAAAGCCTGATCCCTAACCTGACCCAGAAACTCTGCAAACATCACAGCAAAATGCACAGAATTGCAAATATGACTCATAGTTCTATTTAAAGGGGCAACCCCTTTTGCAATGCAACAACTGTGGTGATTTGGCAAACGGCCAAGCCAGACAATCACTCTTCAGTGGACACTGCAAGTTCACTAGAGCAGAACCCACATGCTTCACAGAGGGATCCTAGGTGAGTGGTCCCTCGTTATGTTAACAATATCCATAATAGGGCATATGGACTGGGGTTGTCTTCATCAGATAAGCATTGAATTCTAACATTAAGCTGTTTTCCCTTAGTCCTAACAGCAGCACAATAATGCTGTATTGTTGCCCCCATGTACTAGTAGGACAGAAGAAACTTTTAATTTAATCAAATTAATTACTAATTAATTAGAGACCCCGAAGCCCAAATAAGGATATCTAGCCCCTCCTACTGTGATTTCATTATAAATAAGTAACAAACTTAAGGTGGGAAGTGTGTGCTGCTGTTAAGACTAAGGGAAAACAGATTAAAGGGAACCTGTCATCTCCGAAACACCCCCTGAACTAGATTAAGCGGTGTATAGTGTAAGTGATGCTGAATCCAAATATGTAAGTTTTATCTTCATACTCACTTCCGTTCCGACGCTGTGCTCCCACAAACCAGCAGTAAAATGCACTCACTGGACTCTTCTTTGTGTCCTCTGCATTATGTGAGTGAGCACCGGAGTCCAGTGAGTGCATTTTACTGCTGGTTTGTGGGAGCACAGCGTCGGAATGGAAGTGAGTATGAAGATAAAACTTACATATTTGGATTCAGCATCACTTACACTATACACCGCTTACTCTAGTTCAGGGGGTGTTTCGGAGATGACAGGTTCCCTTTAACATTAGAAATCAACGCTTCCCTTATGTTCTACCCAGCAGCACAATAATGGGGAATCAACAAGAAGTATTCTCATAGGGAGGGCCCTTTTGTGTCTTTTCCGAGAACTGAAAATGTCACATACAGTGCGAGCTCCATGCTGTACATCAAATCTGATCCAGCAGGATCAGAATTCATCAGCCAAAGAGATGGACTCTTCTCTAGCAGAGGAGCTGTAACAAAATTTTGCAGATCTTTCATCCAGTCTAATGGCAACCATAAATAAATAAACCTCCCCAGGGTATGTAAGGCGGCTCTTAAAGTAGAACTCCCGCAAAAATGTTTATTCTCTGACTTGTTAGAAAGGTGCATGATGTAATCTTTAGTGAATGTAATCTTCTTATCAGAGACTGTAATTGAGAGTTATCCCCTCTCTTCTTATTGTAGCTGGGTCATGTGACCAACTCCCTGACCTCCAACTGACCCAGGACAGGAAGCCAGTTACTGCTCTATTCATTTCTATGAGACTGAAAGTGAGGCTCCCATAGGAATGCATAGAGAAATAGACTTCCTGTCCACACATAAGATGCCATGTGAGTTGGTGAGTCTGGTTGCTGGTCACATGACACAGATGAGAAACATCAGGGAGATATAACTCAAAAATGCAGCCACTGGTAAGAAAATGACAGTCACTGCAGATTACATCATGTACATTTCTAGCAGGACATGGAATAACATTTTTTGCGGGAGTTCTTCTTTAAGCTCTTTGTTCCTTCCAGAACTTCCTGATCTCTTTATTCCAGGTTAAATAGATTTTAGGACATCTCGAAAGATCTAGTGAACGGAGATTACATTTCTCATTAGAAGAAAGCCCAGGACTGACACTAGAAGGAGAAGACCTGATTACAATTTACCAAAGAACAATCCTTTGGAGTAAAGAATGGTAATAGCATTCGCAAAATCTTGTCAGGGAGGAATCTGAAGTAGGGATCCACTGATAACAAGACTAGGATCTCCCTCTTCTAATGGCAGATGTCATGCCCAGGAGGAAATAACCTTTTAAGAGGCAATTTTTGTTTATGATTGCATTTTACTCATTTTGGCTAAAAATCATATTTTCAATTGGCCTTTATTAAAAATATTGAGCCGTTCTGTCACAAAGGGTTAACTGTTTCTCTAACTGTGTGACTGGTACTTTCACTTTGTGTCATCTAATAAATCTTATCTGTAAATTACTAAAAGGTCATAAACACTTATTTAAGCCACATTCTTATCAGTAAGATAAGAACTGACCTACAATGAGTGCATTGTACAATGAGTGTCAGAGAGCAGATATAAGGAGCCTGTCAGCTCCTCAACTGACGGAAAAGAGAAAATTCAGAAGCTGCTATTAGAGCATCTCAGCTGTTAAAATAAAAAAGGGCTTCATATTTTTAAAGAGGACCTTTCACCGTCCTGACATTACCATATAAATAGTTGGCAGGGTAGGGCATACTGATGGCATGTCATACATACAGCTTATTATTTTTTCTATGCGCTGCTCCCTTCCCCCGCTGTGCCCCCCATTCTGGTTTCCCGCCTGATATGTAAATCCATACCATCGGTACAGGGAGAAGATGGCCATGTTTCTCACGGGGTGCCTCCTTCTTCCTGGCTGTGAGCTGTCCAATTGCATCCGAGAGCGTCACAGCCAGGGAGACAAAAGCTCACCTTCTCCCTGGCTGTGATGCTCCGTTGCGATTGGCCATGCTCACAGGCAGGGAGAAGGAGATGTCCCTTGAGAAACACAGCCGTCTCCTCCTCCCTGTACCGATTGTATGGATTTACATACCAGGCGGGAAACCAGAACGGGGGGCACAGCGGGGGAACAGAGCAGCGTATGGAAAAATTATAAGCTATATCACATACCATCAGTATGCCTTGCCAGGTATTTATATGGTAATGTCAGGACAGTGAAAGGTCCTCTTTAATAAAGACCAATTGAAAAAAATGATTTTTAGCTCATAATAAGTACAATGCAATAAAACAATATTGCCCCAAAAGTCTACATAGCCTTTAAGTGGGACCTCATCCATAGGTTCGAAGGGAGATAATCTAATTTAATGGAGAATGTTGTAACTAGCAAATTTCTAAATCACTTCATACGGTATAAAAACATACCTGCATCCACCTGAAAATAAGCTGTAAAGTCATTGCCACGAGGCACTTCCACCTAATTTGCAGTCCACTGCCTGTTGTCAGGCAAGCTCCTTCCCTAGTAACAGAGACACACAAAACAGTTCACAGGAAGTGTGGTGGGGAGGGGTAGTGTCAGGGATAGCTGAGCCTGATAAAGAACCGCTTCTGTGCTGCTTCTGAAGATTATAGGAGCATCCTGCCTTTCTGTAAGTGTGATTTTCCCCTCCTTATCTGCTCTGTGAGCCCTAGAGCTGAAGACAAACATAATGGGAAGTAAGCGAAAAGATGTCACTGCACTAACTAATGGCAGATTACTCAGAAGTGAGATGCCCCCTGCTTGTGAGAGAAATGTATCTAGCTGTACAGCTGAAAAGAGAAATAATTAGGCTGAATAGGACATTAGGGAAGTCCAAAGACCTATTCCTTCACAGTTATGATTGTACAAAGAAGCACAAATGTTTTTGGAAAACTCAGGTATGCTTTAAACCTTTTAGGACTAAGGCTAAGTCTTATTTTGACACAGATCTGAGTATGGAAGGTCACATCTTACCAAAACTTTCATGAATGTTTTTTCATCAAGGACTCTGATGACAAGGATAAGTAAGACTGCCTAGAGGAGAGGAAGATAATCGCATTAGTGCAAACAAACTAAACAGCTTCAAAGGTTCAGAAACCAGTATAGGGTTAAAGGGGTTTTCCCGAGATCTTTATACTGATGACTTTTCCTCTGGATAGGTCATCAGTATCTGATCCGTGGGGGTCAGACACCTGGGACCTCCGCCGACCAGCTGTATGAGAAGGCACTGGCACTCCTGTGAGCAGTTTACCAAGCACAGCGCTGTACATAGTATAGAGGATGTACTTGGTTCACTTCAATGGGGCTGAGCGCAATACCAAGCACAGTCGCTATACAATGTACGGCGCTGTGTTTGGTAAACTGCAAGAAGGCTGCAGGGCTCACAGGAGCACCAGTACCTTCTCAAACAGCTGATCAGCGGGAATCCCGGGTGTCACACCCCCACCGATCAGATACTGATGACCTATCCTGAGGATAGGTCATCAGTAAAAAAAAATCTCTGAAAACCTTTTTAATCCAACCCCTTATACATCTCCCAGAACAATGTAGGCTAATGAACAAAAAAACAGAAACCTACTAGAACACAGGGGTAGAAATACCCCATAATTTCACTGCGGTTAGGACTTAAGGAAACCCCTTTTAGGATACATCCAAATAAGAATCCATGGGTTTTGCTGCTGAACAGCAACAAAATCGATGACTAATTCCACATGAGTTATATGTGAATTTTCTGCAGAATTCACCTAGGGGTCAACTCCAAGGCGGAAATCCGCAATATATCCTTAAAGGGATTCTGTCAGCAGCATTTCACATATTGAGTTATTTATACCATTGGATTCGGCCAGTTATAAGCAGTTCTAAATTGTAATTGTTATAGGTCACAGAGGCAGTTTTTGTGGTAAAAAAACGATTTTTAGTAGCTGTCACTCACTGTAAATAAGGAGCCCAAGGGGAGTTCCCAACCGTTGAAGGAGCCCGGGCTCGGCGATTCCTTGGAGCCCAGGCACGCCCACCTACTTAATATTCACTTCACTGACTCGCTCAGTGAAGCTCCGGCTCGGACGAAATCCCGCACATGCGCAGTACATCCAGAGGCCTGCACCCGTGCAGTCTGGAGTCTAGGAGCTGGGGCAGAGCTCGGGAGCGAAGTAGCAAGAACTTAGCAGCAGGGATCAAGTAAATATGATTTCGAGGGTCTGTCGAAAAGGTTTCCAAGGGTGAACATTTGTATATTCCCTGTGTAAGAGTGTATACAGCGATAGCTGTCAGTCACTGATAGCTGTACTTGTGGGAGTTGATATCAGTGATTGATAACATTCTCTGTACATGGAGTGGTGTTATCAGTGATTGATAGCATTTTCTGTGTAAGTGTGTATACAGAGATAGCTGTCAGTCACTGATAGCTGTACACAGGGAGGTGTTATCAGTGATTGAAAGCATTCTCTGTGTAAGTATGTGTACAGAGATAGCTGTCAGTCACTGATAGCTGTACATGGGGAGGTGTTATCAGTGATTGATAGCATTTTCTGTGTAAAGTGTGTATACAGAGATAGCTGTCAGTCACTGGTAGCTGTACACGGGGAGGTGTTATCAGTGATTTAAAGCATTTTCTGTGTAAGTGTGTATACAGAGATAGCTGTCAGTCACTGATAGCTGTACATGGGGAGGTTTTATCAGTGATTGATAGCATTTTCTGTGTAAGTGTGTATACAGAGATAGATGTCAAGCACTGATAGCTGTACACGGGGAGGTGTTATCAGTGATTGATAGCATTTTCTGTGTAAGTGTGTATACAGAGATAGCTGTCAGTCACTGATAGCTGTACATGGGGAGGTGTTATCAGTGATTAATAGCATTTTCTGTGTAAAGTGTGTATACAGAGATAGCTGTCAGTCACTGGTAGCTGTACACGGGGAGGTGTTATCAGTGATTTAAAGCATTTTCTGTGTAAGTGTGTATACAGAGATAGCTGTCAGTCACTGATAGCTGTACATGGGGAGGTTTTATCAGTGATTGATAGCATTTTCTGTGTAAGTGTGTATACAGAGATAGATGTCAAGCACTGATAGCTGTACACGGGGAGGTGTTATCAGTGATTGATAGCATTCTCTGTGTAAGTGTGTATACAGAGATAGCTGTCAGTCACTGATAGCTGTACATGGGGAGGTGTTATCAGTGATTGATAGCATTTTCTGTGTAAAGTGTGTATACAGAGATAGCTGTCAGTCACTGGTAGCTGTACACGGGGAGGTGTTATCAGTGATTTAAAGCATTTTCTGTGTAAGTGTGTATACAGAGATAGCTGTCAGTCACTGATAGCTGTACATGGGGAGGTTTTATCAGTGATTGATAGCATTTTCTGTGTAAGTGTGTATACAGAGATAGATGTCAAGCACTGATAGCTGTACACGGGGAGGTGTTATCAGTGATTGATAGCATTCTCTGTGTAAGTGTGTATACAGAGATAGCTGTCAGTCACTGATAGCTGTACATGGGGAGGTGTTATCAGTGATTGATAGCATTTTCTGTGTAAAGTGTGTATACAGAGATAGCTGTCAGTCACTGGTAGCTGTACACGGGGAGGTGTTATCAGTGATTTAAAGCATTTTCTGTGTAAGTGTGTATACAGAGATAGCTGTCAGTCACTGGTAGCTGTACACAGGGAGGTGTTATCAGTGATTGAAAGCATTCTCTGTGTAAGTATGTGTACAGAGATGGCTGTCAGTCACTGATAGCTGTACACAGGGTGGTGTTATCAGTGATTGAAAGCATTTTCTGTGTAAGTGTGTATACAGAGATAGCTGTCAGTCACTGATAGCTGTACATGGGGAGGTGTTATCAGAGATTGATAGCATTCTCTGTGTAAGTGTGTATACAGAGATAGCTGCCAGTCACTGATAGTTGTACATGGGGAGGTTTTATCAGTGATTGATAGCATTTTCTGTGTAAGTGTGTATACAGAGATAGATGTCAGTCACTGATAGCTGTACACAGGGAAGTGTTATCAGTGATTGAAAGCATTTTCTGTGTAAGTGTGTATACAGAGATAGCTGTCAGTCACTGATAACTGTACACAGAGGAGGTATTATCAGTGATTAATAGCATTTTTTGATAGGAGGGTGTTATTCTGGCGGCTCCCTGGAATTCACCCTTTAACTCATGTACAGGGATGTGGACTTTACTGCGGTTTTGCAACCAGACTGCTACCACCTGAAACGCTAGTGCAAAGCATCAGAGACACAGGAATGGCACGATTTAGAACCAGGAAGAACACAGGCAATCCAAGGAAACACGTAATACAAACATTAGACAAAACATGGAGCACTGGCAGATGGACACACTACAAGAACCCAGACATACAGATACAGGAACCTAGACACACAGACGAAGCAAATAAGTATGCAGTAACTTGGAAACATGGACAACAGGAACTTGGACACTATTCAGACATAGCAGATGCATGATTAAAACCTTAGCAAGACAGAAAACAGACCCAGAACTCTCTAGGACACAGTTCAGAAAAACTGGCACAGGAACAGACATAATCCAGAATACACAAACAGAAAGCTCTATACAGACTCTAGAAGAGCTCAAACTAAGGCTAGAACTCAGGCAGGGTCAACCAGAACGATCCAGACTCAAACGTGAGATATAAGCTCCAACACAGGGCACAGACAGACTCCCAACAGATCCAAGCAAAACATAAAAGACATGACATAACTACACAACCAGGGCAGGTCACAGCACTCAAGAGACATTCACCAAACTGATACAGAACTCAGGACTGTGTAGTAGACTTAACAAACTGATTAGTCGAACAGATGCAGATGCAAAGTGATAGACCGCTGAAATTAACAGGTCTATCTGTCACGATACGGGGAGTAGTGAGCCCTAACTTGAGCCCCAAACTCTGTCCCTGCCTACTTACACCGACCCGTCCTATGTAACGGCGCGTAACTGGGTGACAATCCCTAACCTGAATAAGTGCTGGGGCATAAAGGGAAGGAGAACAAGAGAAAAATACAACAAACAAAGACAGAACACAAACACAATATCGGAGGGTCAGCAAGCCAGGAAGTCACATCAAAACCAGGGGAGGGAGCAAAAGCAAGGTCAAAAATACACAGCCAAAGTCCAAAACACAGTAGTCACAATGAGGATTAGCAAGCGCTAGCACTGGAGGTATAGACCAGTCTCAGGCAACCTGTGGCTGGCAGGCTGCCTGTTTAAATAGGGCTCCAAGTAGGTCATGTGACGAGGCGGCGTCACATGACTTAACTCCAAAAGTGAAACAGGAAGTGCTGGCTTCTTTGCCAGTAGTCAGAGGTAGGTCACGTGACGTGGCCAGCGTCACGTGACCTATAGCACACATATTCATAGCTGAAGACTGACTGAACGCGCGCCGGGTCCTCCCCGCCCCTGTTGTCATGGAGACGAGCTCGCACATCTCGTCCTCACTCCTCAACAACAGTGAGGGCACACTCAGTGAGGGCAGCATAGTGCAGATGACAGGATCCTTTTAAATGTCCATGATTGGAGTTATCTCCATTCATTGACACTGCTGATGGGTATCTGCTGTGTAAAGCTGAGTGGACTCCATTTCTAAAGACCTGACATCCACCACACATATACGGTTGACGTCAGACAACCACTTTAGGCTGCTTTCACACAGAGTAGATTTTGTTGCAGAAATTTCAGCGACTGAAAATCAGTCGCAGAAATCCATGTGGATGTGACTACCAATATGCCTATTTACAGCGGTCCCACCAGTCTCCGTTGTCTCCCGTGCAGCCCAGAGCAGGGACTTGGCTCTCACATAATCGCCAATACGGGCCGTTTAAAGCCTTGCGTGCCGCAGGCAATAGCGTCCACGGCATGTAAACAGTTACAGAGGGAGCAGACTCCCTCTGTACTCCATTGGCAGATTTATTCTGATGTCTGAGCATGAAGGCCGGGGCCTAGTCAATGCCCCAGGCATGCCTCTAGTGCAGGGGTGCACAACCTGCGGCCCGGGGGCCACATGCGGCCCTTGATACCATTCTGTGTGGCCCCATCCATCTGGTAACAGACATGTATGTCCATGTTTTAAGGCTGCTCACATGCATTTTTCATGTATTTCTCCCATTAGATGGGACTCCTGGAACTGTAACTAGACATTAATGGTATACACTGTGTGTTCAATCTGCCATAAATACAGTATTTCAGTTGGTAATACCCCTTTAAATTTTATTTTCGGCCCTTGACGTTGGTTCAGTCGGACAATGTGGCCCCCACCCAGAAAACATTGTGCACCCCTGCTCTAGTGTGTAACAGCAGGCTGTGCTTCTCTGGTGTACCCTAATGGTGACTGTCAGTATAGCACTGACAGTAAAATGTATATTAGAAATGAAGAAAAGATCACTTATGGGACTACTGAAAATTTAAAAAACAAACAAAAAAAAAAAAAAACGTTTTATTAAAGAACTCCCGCACAAATTTTTATTCTCTGACCTGTTAGAAAGGTGCATGATATAATCTGTAGTCAATGTCATTTTCTTATCAGAGTCTGAAGTTGAGAGTTATCCACTCTCTTCTTATTGTAGCTGGGTCATGTGACCAACTCCCTGACCTCCAACTGACCCAGGACAGAAAGACAGTCACTTCTCTATTCATTCCTATGAATTGAAAGTGAGGCTCCCATAGGAATGCATAGAAAATTAGACTTCCTGTCCACACATAAGGTGTTGAGTGAGTTGGTGGGTCTAATTCCTAGTCACATGACACAGATAAGAAACTTCAGGATGATATAATTAAAAAATTCAGCTACTGGTAAGAAAATGACATTCACTACAGATTACATCATGTACACTTCTAGCAGGACATGGAATAAAATTTTTTGCGGGAGTTCTTAAGTAAAAAATTAAAAAAAAACACTTTTTAATTGGAAAAAATTGCAAAAATGTAAAGACCTGCACTATGCAAATATCATGTAATTTATCTTGTATAGTGAATGCCATAAAAAAGCCAGAATTGCTGCTTTTCGCCACCAAAAAAATAGAATATAAAGTGAGCAAAAAGTGTGATATATCCCAAAATGATACCAATGAAAACTACAAGGCATCCCGCAAAAATTAAGCCCTCACACAGCTCTGTAGAAACAAAAATAAAAAAGTTATGGGTCTTTGGATGCTGCCATGCGAAAAGATTTTCTTCTTTCTAAAAAAAATGCTTTTTATTTTGCAAAAGTAGTAACTATTTGGTATCGCTGTAATGATACTGATCCAAAGAATAAAGTTATCATGTTATGTATGCCAAAAAATTAACGTTGCAAAATTTATAATGTAAAAACTCAGTGCCAAAAACAGTTAATAGAACAAGCTACAACTTGTCGCACAAAAAACAAGCCCTCATACAGCTATATACACGGAAAAATAAAAAAGTTATGGCTCTTGGAAGGTGATAACAAACAAATGAAAAAAATCGCTTGGTGATAAAGGCCCAAAACAGGCTGATCACTAAGGGGTTAAAGGATTGGGTCCATTTCCCTTCATTTCACAATTTTTGACCAAACTAAACCTACACCTTGCAGACCACGCCTGATTTTCAAATATGAAAAGTGGCAAAAAGTGCATAAATTTTGCGCATTCCCATTAGACTTTTTTTTTTTTTTTTAAAAAGGGCACATTTTCTGTCCAAAGATGAACATACACACATTAATTAAAGTGGGCCATAAAGGCCATCTGTAGCTTTGTTTCCATAGAAACAATGTTAGAAATGGCACACCGCCTAAAGGGCCTCATGGCAACAGTCTAACACTACATTGCCCATAGCAACCAATCAGAGTGCGGCTTTCATTTTTCCACAGCAAGCTAGAAGAGGACACCTGGACTCTGATTGGTCAAGGATAACACTTCCCTCTACCTGGCTACAGAAACCGGGGAAGAAAAGAGCACGTGCTCACAGTAGACCTGCAGCCACGCCCTGGCATGACGTCATCAGCCCGCCCTTCTCTGGCTGCATCCCACCCCCTCACCGGCGCTATCCTGTGGAAGATTCTCCGCAGTACTGGGCAATAGACTTTGAGAGAGCGGACTACAACAAAATGGCTTCTGCATTGTGGACAGGAATTTAAACTATAGTATTCGCCTGTAGCTCTTTTTTGTGTGTGACGTCACTTTGCTGCGACTGAGCTGAGCTCCACATTGACTGTCAGGAGCACCGAGTTCCCCAGTTGTTGAACACCGGACTGGTGGATCATGGCGATGCTAGCCGAACGTAAGTCTGCTGGTTACCCTGTGCATTGTACTGCTTCCTGCAGAAGAGAGTTGTGTCCTATGTGTATATGGACTCCAGACTGATACATTGTAACGACCCCTCTGCAGGCTTGTTACAGTGTGTCAGCTGCTGATGTGACATTCTACAGCGTAGAGTTCACACAGTGCGTTTCACCCCTGCAGTTTTTAATTACGGCGGATCCATTCTGTAGGGCTATTCCGCCAGCAGTTCTGCCACGGTTTCCATTTGTGTCATAGACATGTCTGTTTCTGGCGCGATTGGAAAAACCACGTGGAGATAATCCCCGTACACGCCGCAGACTCCCATTAAAAACAGTGAGAGGACAGAAATCCGTGGACAGAATCGGTAACCAAACCAGTACCTCAAGCGCCAGAACGTAACTGAATCGGACGGCACCAAACAGACCCCATTGACTGGTATAGGGTCCGTTCTGTTAACATACGGAACGCCATTTTTAATTGGTCCTGTGTGCGTTCAGTTTGTCCATTTTTCCTGCCCATGTGACATCACTACGTCATCTGTGAATGCACCAGAATACCCACCCAGTGTCTCCTAGCAACAGGCCGGAGAGACGGGCCGCACCTGCATGGAGACAGTTTTTTTTTTTTCACTGACCTGTTGACTTAAACAGGCCAGTCCATCATTAAAAAAAACAAAAAAAAAAAACGGATTAAGATGCCACATGCTGAAATTTTCGCTCGACTGTTGAATTGGCCTGTTGATGTGAATGGGTCAGGACCAGAGGTCGCAGGGACGCCCTGCCGCAGCTGTGGAGGGGACGCCCTGCCGCAGCTGTGGAGGGGACGCCCTGCCGCAGCTGTGGAGGGGACGCCCTGCCGCAGCTGTGGAGGGGACGCCCTGCCGCAGCTGTGGAGGGGACGCCCTGCCGCAGCTGTGGAGGGGGCGCCCTGCCGCAGCTGTGGAGGGGGCGCCCTGCCGCAGCTGTGGAGGGGGCGCCCTGCCGCAGCTGTGGAGGGGGCGCCCTGCCGCAGCTGTGGAGGGGGCGCCCTGCCGCAGCTGTGGAGGGGGCGCCCTGCCGCAGCTGTGGAGGGGGCGCCCTGCCGCCGCTGTGGAGGGGGCGCCCTGCCGCCGCTGTGGAGGGGGCGCCTGCCGCCGCTGTGGAGGGGGCGCCCTGCCGCCGCTGTGGAGGGGGCGCCCTGCCGCCGCTGTGGAGGGGACGCCCTGCCGCCGCTGTGGAGGGGACGCCCTGCCGCCGCTGTGGAGGGGACGCCCTGCCGCCGCTGTGGAGGGGACGCCCTCAGCCACCACCGGCCACGGCAGCCAGGGACCTAACAAAATCCCCCAGAACTGCCTTGACTGTCTGTGTAATAGACGGCCTGTCACTGGTATAGCGCTAGGCTATAATACACTAGTGTACACTGTATACCACTGCGTTATAAAAGCCATGGCCCCCAGTGAGAGTTAAAAAATAGTTAAAGGTTAATAAAGTTTATTGCTAAAATATTTTTTTTCTTGATAAAAACTGTTTTTATTTTGTAGAAGTGGTAAAAAGGCTGCAGGGGTGTTCAGAAACTGGTGCTCCAAGGGCTGTGGCCGGCCCCTCAGTGCTCCAACTACCTAATTAGCATATTGTAACAAATGCAGACTGACATGTCCATCGGTCGCTCTTTCCCGCAGCTCGTAGGAAGCAGAAGTGGTCGGTGGATCCGAGAAACAGCGCATGGAGCAAAGACGAATCCAAGTTTGGTCAGAAGATGTTGGAGAAGATGGGCTGGTCCAAAGGCAAGGTGAGGTTCTAGATGTCTGCTGGAGTGGTTTGCCTTAAAGGGGTATTCCCACCTTAGACCTTTATGACCCGTTCAGGGGTTATGATAGATGCGGCTCCGGTGGCCACCAATTCCATAGACGTGACTGCAGGAGCCGCCCTGCCACCTCTTCATCCACTCTTTTCCTGGTGGCCGCCTCCAGGGTGGTCAGGGGTTGGAGGACCTCTGTTCTGGAGAAAGATGTGGCTTCACATTTTTTTGTTTTTTAGCCATGTTCCCTTTAACCCATCTGACACATGAGGATTTACAACAAGACTCGTTGCTGTTAACCTCAGGGATGAAATATAAGGTTTTCAGTGTGGCCACCTTAAAAAGTTTGACCTTAAAGGGGTTGCGCACCTTTTTTTTTTTTCGGGAACCCCCTCCCCCCCCTTGGCCAGACCTTGGGTATACACACCTCCTTCCCTGCACTGGCTCCTCCCCACCTTCTCTCCCTCGCCTTGCTGCTCTCCCAGGATGTAAACTTTCATTTTGATGCCCCTGCAGCCAGTCACTGGCTTCAGCGGTGACCTTGCTCCCCTTGCATCATGTCACATGGTCACGTGACCCACCGCTATGGCTGCAGCGGCGTCAAAATGGAAGTTTACATCCTGGGAGAGAGCAGGGAACTAGCGCCGGAAAGCAGGCAACACAGGTCTGCCCAATGTGATGGGGGGGGGGGGGGGTTCCAAACCCTTCCCTCCCAAAAGGTGCATGGTGTCCCACAAAAAATACTTCACATTTTTTCAAACCAGCCCCTGGATCTGAATATTTTTGTAATTGGATATATTTAAAAATGTATTATAGCCACTGAGCTATTCATTATAATCTATCTGTAGAGCGCCACCTGCTGTTTGCTCTTTCTGATTTCTCTGTCCTGCTCACTGAGATGGCCGCACATGCTCAGTTCCATCCTTCAGCTGCAGCAGAAAGGACACGCCCCCCTAGGCTGCCAGCTTGATATAAATCTAGCAGAGCAATGAATGTGGAGATCTCTGGATCCATGTGAGGTACAGGGCTGGTTCTAGCTTTGTTAGAAAGAGATTGTCATGTCCTATATGATGTCTGATTTTCATTTTTTTACATCAATCACTTGAGAACCCCTTTAAGTGATCTCATTTAGGAGTACCCCCTTGGAAGCTGCAACCGACACTCGCATTCCTTGCGCCAGCGGCTGTTGAGCGTGCCGCTCCATTGTTCTCTGGGACTGCTGGAGATAATTGAGCAGCAGTCCCATGGAAATGAATGTAATGGCAGCGTGCATGTGCGACCGCCGGGGGGCAGACAGGACCCCCCGTTCTTGTCATCATTGGACTGAAAGCAGTAATTGCACTGCGCCGCTGCTGTAATCTAAGCAGCTGATCGGTGGTGGTGCCGGGAGTCGGATAGGTCGTCACTATTGTGACACTGTACTAATATGGTGGCCGGTGTGAAAGCCCGCTGAGACCTCATCTATACGTGACGCCTGCAGTAGAAGAAGCCGCTGCCCCTCGACTGCTGAAGGTGATGACGTCTCCTGCTCTTGTTTTGTAGGGACTCGGTGCTCAGGAGCAGGGATCCACCGAACACATCAAAGTCCAGGTGAAGAACAACACCCTGGGACTGGGAGCGTCCAACAACCACGAGGTACTGACCACCAGAGGAGCCTGTATGGGAGGGAGCATGTATGACCGGATCAGTAAACAGCAGCAATGTCTGTAGTATTGGCCTCCAGGTTTCAGTCATCTCCAGGCTAAACAATCTCCACGCCTGCTGCGCTGATACATTGTAACGAACTATCAGGGCAGGAGAGCGATTTGTGCTGATGTGTTTAGCTCACAGGTGGCTGGACTGGATACAACAGTAACAGACCCTCAGCTTTCAGAAGCATTAGGCCTCATGCACATGAAAAATGGCCGCCTGACCGCCATGTCTATGGGGCTATTCACGTTCTTTTAACGGCCAGTGAATGACGTCCATCCAGAAACAGGACACAGCCAGACGGACCCCATTGAAATCAATGGAAGTGTTTTTTAACAGCCGCTTAGACAGGAGTGGACCTGTCTAAAAACGGGTGCAGTTTAACAATATGGCCGTTCTTAGAACAGGACCTGCGATGTGCGTGATGAAGTAACCACGTGGGAGCGAGCGGTGACATCATCACGCACATTGCAGGTCCTGTTCAATGAAGAGAGGTGAGGTTTTTTTTAAAAAAATATTTTTTAATTTTTTTTTTTTTTTTTTTGCTAAATCAACTATGGGGGCATTATTTACACCATGGGGGAAATTATTTTAGTTGGGGGCAGTAAAAGAAAAAATAGGTGCCCTATGGGGGACTTTGTGTTAGCTGGGGGGGGATACCACCCTGTGGGTGTTCTCAAAAGGGAGGGTCTAGAAATAACTGCCAATCAAATTCATCCATTTTTAATGGACATGAAAAACGGATGCAAAACGGTCATTAAAAAACGGACACACGGCCAGAAAATGGATGCACACACTGATGCAAAATGGCCATGAAAAACTGACGGCGTGTCCGTTTTTCACGGACATTTTTTTTTTTTCACTACATGCACACGACAGTGAAAAAAAAAGTTCATTAAAAAACGGACGTTTTTAACAGACACTTTTATCACTGATGCCTTTCTGAGAAACGGACCCATGCAGTTGTACGGGAGCTGTCGGTCAGTGAAAAACGGACAAGATAGAACAGGTTCTAGTTTTTGACGTCCGTTTTTCACCGTTGTGTGCATGTAGCCGTAGGTCTGTAGAGGTTTTTAGCTGCTTGATATGAACGACAGTAGGCAGGTCTTAAAAATGGAAATTGAAGCACAACCTGTATTGGAAAGTTGTAGAACTTTCTAGTAAGATGACTAAAGGGGTCCTCAGCTTTAAACAGTCCCTACTTGTTAGAAGGGTACATGACAATGTAATGATTAAAGGGGTGCTCCGGTTCAAACAGTCCCTACTGAAGGGTATGTGATAATAGACTGGATCCTGATCCCCAGGGTACATGCTGATAGAGCTTAAAGGGGCAGAGGGTATAGAAAACCTATCTACTTCAAGGCCACGTCCACCTTTGTAAACAAATCTTTTGTTCAGTTTTACCAACTCTTATAACACAAACTACTTTGCAGATTATCTTCATTAACCCTTTCGCGCCCGGAGCTTTTTTCAGTTCTGCATTTTCGTTTTGCGCTCCCTGCCTTCAAACAGCCATAACGCTTTTATTTTTCTGTTCACATAGCTGTATGAGGGCTTGTTTTTTGCGGGACAAGTTGTGCTTTCCAACGCCACCATTTAATATTGCATACGGTGTAGTGGGAAGCGGGAAAAAAATTCCAAACCGGGTGAAATTGCAAAGAAAACGCTATTCCGCTACAGTTCTACGGGTTTCTTATTTACAGCGTTCGATGTGCATTAAAACTGATCCGTTACTTTCATTCTACTGTTCAGTACGAATCCGGCGATACCTAATATGTATAGTTTTTCCTGCGTTTTCATAGTGATAAAATAATTAGAAAGTTGCCCTTTTTTTTTTTTTTTTTTTTTCCCTTGTCAAATCTTGACCCCTATAACTTTTTGGTATTTATGTGTACAGAGCTGTATGGGGGCTCATTGCGGGACGATCTGAAGTTTTTATTGATACCATTCTGGGGTGTGTATGACTTTTTGATCACTTTTTATTTAATTTTTTTTAGAAAAAAAAAAGCGACAAAAAACGGCAAATCGCCATTTGGACGCATTTTTCCGCCACACAATTCGCCGTATTGGAATTTTTTTTTATATATTTTAAAAGTACGGGCGTTTTCGGTCACGGTGATACCCATGATGTCTATATTTATTGTTATTTAGGTATTTATTTTTTACTTATACGGAAAGGGGGGTGATTTGATCTTTTTTATTTTTTATATATTTTTTAACATTTTTTTTTTAATTTTTTTTTTTTACTATTGGAAAGCTCAAATATGGGCTTATATATTGTGGCTTTTTTTTTTCTTTATGAGCAATTATGGATTTTATAGACTCAGAAATCCAAGAATTGCTCATTTCTTATCCTGGCCTGCCATCTAGTGGCCAGAATAAGAATTGCACTTTGAAAACTGTAATCCTCACCAGCGAGGATTACAGTTTTCATATGGCGTACAGACACCCCGATTGGCCACACGGGGTGTCTGTACACCACCCGGAAGCGAATGCTTCCGGGTTGAGACGCAACTAGATGCCGTGATCACATGTGATCACGGCATCTAATCTCAGAAGAAGACGCCACCGATGGCGGTAAGTAGCGGCAAGTCTCTGCTGTTAGAAACAGCAGAGACTTGCCGGCCATGACGCCCGCCGCACCCGCGAGCGGGCGCCATGTGCCCGCATCGCCCCAGCGCCGTACATGTACGGCGCTGGGCGCGAAGGGGTTAAAGAAGCGCTCTCACAACAGTTTTTTATTCTCTGACCTGTTAGAAAGGCGCATGATATAATCTGTAGTGAAGGTGATCCTCTTGCCGGTGACTGTATTTGTGAGTTATAACCTCCCTTCTGATCCTCAGCTGTGTCATGTGACCAGCCCTCTGACTCTCCAACTGACACAGGACAGGAAGTCAGTTACTTCTCTATTTGTTCCTATAAGGGCTCATTCACACGAGCGTGGTTTGGTTCCGCATCACAAAAAATGCGGCGCGGGTGCGGACCCATTTACTTCAATGGGGCCGCAAAAGATGCGGCCAGCACTCCGTTGCTCCGTTCCGTGGCCCCCGCAAAAATTACAAGAATAGGCATTTCTATAATGGGCCGCCCGTTCCGTTCCGCAAATTGCGGAAGGCACACGGGCGGCATCCGTGTTTTGTGGATCGCAAATCGCGCCACATTCGTGTGAACAAGCCTTAAGACTGACATTGAGGCTCCCATAGGAATACATAGAGAAACTGACTACCTGTACACCCATAGGGTGCTGTCACTTGGAGAGTCAGTGCTGGTCACATGACACAGCTGAGGATCAGAAGGGAGGTTTTAACTCAAATACAGTCACTGGTAAGAAGATCACATTCACTGCAGATTATATCATGTACCTTTCTAACAAGTCAGAAAATTAAAATTTTTGTGGGAGTTCTTTAAAAATGTCCTAAAAAAATGATCTTTAAAAATGATCTGTGTCGCCATGGTAACAGACTACAAACAATCCCTGTGCAGTCTGGTCCTGTAGTCGCGTTGCCACCTGTCTATCCCCTACTTGTTTCCTAAAAGTATTAAACGGCGCACTTTGCTTGTAGCCTGTTACCGTGGAGACACATAGATTTGCGCGGGGGCTGTAGATCATAAACAGTAAGAGATTGTCCATTAAGAGTAGTTTCATATTTCATTTAAGGTATGAAATAAAAAGGTTGGGAAGTTGGGTGTTGCCTTTAACCCATTAAAGGGGTGTCCAGGTTCTTGATAGTGTGCACTCATGACCACTGCTGATGGATTCCACGGTGGTCGTAACCATGGAAACAAGCAGTGTATAATGTAATGGAAAAATGAATCCAGCCAGAAAAGGAAGCAATATGGACAATCACAATACATTAGTAAGTGGTTTGTATTAACTTTCTCTACATGATAAATGCCACTTACTGAAGTGAGAGCACTGGGAACGTCGGCGGTAGACCTCCCGAGATCTGTCACGAGTGCTGTGCTCAGGGATGTCCATCTATAATGAAGGGACGTGAGAGCGGCAGAGGTGACTTCAAGCAGCAAGGACTCCGCCTCCTGGACTCTTAATCGCTCGTTTTAAATACAGCGAAGCGGGGATTGAAGTGCTTTTACTGTGAAATGAACCTTCAGAGGAAGTGAATAAGGAGACCACTGGGAACAGGATGAGCAGGATGGTAGTTACTCTGAGGTTTGGGTGTGGACCACATCATGGTAGCAGTTTTCCTTAACCCCTAACTGTTTTGCCCGAGTCTAGCTCGGGCAGTGTGAAAAGTAGCTACCTGGAGGGGGAGGGCTGTTTTAGATCCTGCTACGCCCTAAATGGTGGCAGCTAGAAACATGCAACTGGTCTTGTTCGAAAGCAGACATTCCATGCTTTCAGACAATACCAGACAGCAATCTGTTCAGGACAGAGGGAGATATCACTGATAGGAATCTAGATGCTGTGAATGCAGCTGAAAGTGAAAGTAAAAATAGCGTGATTATTCCCGACTTGATTTCTCCTATGTTGCTTGGACTTTAGCTGTCTTGTATGAAAGCCCGGACTGTCAGCTTTCAAACAAGACCAGTTGCATGTTTCTAGCTGCTACCATTCAGGAGATATCACCATCTAAAGCAGCCCTCCCCCCTCCAGTTAGCTACTTTTCACACTGCCCGAGCTGGACTCGGGCAAAACAGTTGGAGGGTTAAAGGGGTTGTCCTTCAATCCGCTTGCAATAAAGCATAGATCTAGACAGATCCTGCGCCAATGCTCCAGGTCTTGGCCGGGCTACGTTTACCAGCAGCAGCAACACCATACTGACAACACGTGGCTGCTGCAGCAGTGGCTCCAGTGGTGTCTGCTGCAGTGGTCACTAATCCGCCCCTAAAACCGCCCCTTTAACCACTCAGATGCCACTGTGAACAGTGTAGGTGGTTAGACAGGAGGAGGGAACACCCCCTGTCACTCCTGTGGCGCACTGATGGGTTGCCATGACTGCCCTGTGTGTATGCCCATTAGGCCCTGCTGTAGGAAGGACCTACTAGGCTGCCTATGTATACAGAAGTATATCGCTGTATACATGTATGGGGTAAATGGAAGGTCCTCTCTGCCGAATATTTCATTTATCTGGTTTTCTTCATCATTGCAGGATAATTGGATCGCCCATCAAGATGATTTTAACCAGTTGCTGGCCGAGCTGAACGACTGCCATGGTTCAGCGAGCGCAGGTAAAGTCTGGCACAGGTTAGGCTGAGCGCACGGATCGGTTGTTATATACCGGAGCTGGAACAATCCCATAGGAAACGGTGGGGTCTGTACTACACCAGAGGGAAACTAAAACGGGTGGCCGTATGTATGTGAAGCCGGTGTCTCCTGTCAGCAGTGAGTCAGGGCAGGACGTGTACCTTCTTGTCGCAGGCAGCTGGATTCCTCTGCACCATCTTAAGTGTTATTAAAGATATAAATCTTTCCATCATCTGCTGCAGTCAGAGGTTTTTACACCTGAAGAAATGGCACTTTTTTTTTTTTTTAATTGGCTACTGATGTAAATCATCCCCTTCATGTTTCCACCCATAAGCGGTTAAAAGACACATGAGAGTTTAATATTTTCTACCCTCACAATTCCTGATCTCACCTGATATGGGTTATGTAACGTCTTCATGCAGAACACAGATGCAGAATGTTATTATGTAGTTTGCGTATAGAGTAACATCCTGTATTATACTCTAGAGCTGCACTCACTATTCTGCTGGTGGAGTCACTGTGTACATACATTACATTACTTATCCTGTACTGATCCTGAGTTACATCCTGTATTATACTCCAGAGCTGTACTCACTATTCTGCTGGTGGAGTCACTGTGTACATACATTACTTATCCTGTACTGATCCTGAGTTATATCCTGTATTATACTCCAGAGCTGTACTCACTATTCTGCTGGTGGAGTCACTGTGTATGTACATTACTTATCCTGTACTGATCCTGAGTTACATCTTGTATTATACTCCAGAGCTGCACTCACTATTCTGCTGGTGGAGTCACTGTGTACATACATTACTTATCCTGTACTGATCCTGAGTTACATCCTGTATTATACTCCAGAGCTGCACTCACTATTCTGCTGGTGCAGTCACTGTGTACATACATTACATATCCTATACTGATCCTGAGTTACATCCTGTAGTATACTCCAGAGCTGCACTCACTATTCTACTGATGCAGTCACTGTGTACATACATTACTTATCCTGTACTGATCCTGACTTACATCCTGTATTATACTCCACAGCTGTACTCACTATTCTGCTGGTGCAGTCACTGTGTACATACATTACTTATCCTCTACTAATCCTGAGTTACATCCTGTATTATACTCCAGAGCTGCACTCACTATTCTACTGATGCAGTCACTGTGTACATACATTACTTATCCTGTAATGATCCTGAGTGCTAGAGGTTCTAGAGCTTCAGTCTTTAGAGCTGGAATTCCCTGAGAACAGAGCTTATGCTGGTGATTTGCCTTCTGAGAAATACTTACTGTCCCCTCTCATTATAGCAGATCGGCTAAGCCTAAGAGAGGTGTCAACATATTTTGTCTGTTTCCCATATAAATTGGCAGAATTATGTATGCACACGTTTTGTAACGTGTAACTATAACCCAGTTTTTATTTGTATGGAAAATGTTTTCACTGCATGTAATAATTGATTTTGGCCACATGGTGGCAGCATTGTTACACTCTGAAGGTTTGTTTAGCAGCACTGTTGGCTGCAGTTCCTTCATTTACTGCGTTTATATGTGTGTTTATATACACAGTCATAGTCAGTTATTAAAGAGCTTGTTCCATCTCGGACATCGGGGGCATTTCTGTTCTAAGTCTATGTGCAGGACCCAAAGGTGAGACCCACATCTATCAGACGTTCTGTCCGAAATGCGACAACCCCTTTAATCCTACTTACTGCACCAATGCACCTTCCTCCTGACTTCAGGCTTGGTACACATTGTCTCGGGCTTCGAGATTCTTCATTTGGTTATTTATGGCTGTCCCTATGAACCTTCGCCAAGTCCTGTGTACATATTGGATGTGTGTATGTTCCTGCATGTTTACTGGCTGCAGCTGACACAGGATGGGATTAAAGGATGGCTACCGGAGGTGTAGAAGCGGGCCGTTAACCCAGAGGCATCTCTGAGGGCTTATGTGCCCTGGTGCAAAAGTTCAGCTTGGTGCTCCTCTCGCCTATGGCAAAACCAAAATCTCTTCCTGCACGCATCGCACAGATCAGAAATCACGCACATGGGTGTATTGGACATAAATAATGCCGCCATATACTAAACATATAAATAGTTGCGCTATATAAGGTACACAAATAATCCTGCTATATACTGTGCTGCAAATAATGCCTCCATAAGCTGGTGCTTGTTCGGCATCTTCACATTAGTCGCATCACCACAGGCTCTGTCAGCATGATCAACCCTATTAAGCCATACTGCCTGGAAGGACTCATCCTGCTGATTAACATACAGGCAAAATAAAGGTATCGTTTTAAAAAGCTGCAGAGATATCAGCATTTTTATTCATGTGCAAATGAGCATGTTTGATCACCAGGGGACAGGGCTTAATCCTGCTTTTGTAATATTCCCTGTGCGCTGCACCCCTCCCCCCCTTTGATTGACAGGACTAGACATCAGAATGCTGAGGGCAGAGCTTTGTCCTAGCATGTACATATCATATACACTACTTACTGTAGCCTTATCACATTGAGAAAAGTGGATTTCTATGCTTAGAAAGCTAATCTACATATTACTGCTTTATTCACAGGCACAATATATGATTAGAAAGACACATGTAGTATCTGTTAGCATTCTAAGTATAGAAATATCACAGTCCTAAGTATCATAAGACTGTGGCCTGGAGGTAAGGGATCAGCCTTTACATGTTGACACGTTACTGGTTTCTTTGTAATCCTATATTGTGCTTGTGAATAAACCACTAATATGTCTTAGCTTTCTAAGCATAGAAATCCTCTCTTCTGAACATGGTAGGGCTGCAGTAAGTAGTGTATATGATATATACACTATATATATATATATATATATATATATATATATGATGTGTATGATGATGACTTGCCCTGTTAAGGGGAGGGGATAGTGGGTAGGTCACAGGGGGTGTTACATAGCAGTGCTCCAAGGATTCAGCCCTACCCCCTGGTGCTTCAACTTGCTCATTTGCCTTTGAATAAAAATGCAGATATCTATGCAGCTGTTCAACATACAGACAAAAGAAAGGTATAGTTTTAATCAGCATGATGTGCCTTACCAGTCAGTATGCCTGATTTAATAGGGTTGATCATGCTGATAGAGCCTCTTTAAAAGACTAGGGGCGTACGTCCACCCCTCCAAGAAATTAAACCTATAGTTATCCTCTCTCACCACCATTATATTAAAGTGTTTCTGTCACCAGTTTTTTCGGTATGAATCAGGCTGACATTAGAGATGCGCTAATGTCACCTGATTCCAAATATATATCTGTTTTATTTACTGGTGCCCCCATTTTTATATAAAATGAACTTTTATTTTATGCTCATAAGGCCTCTAGGTGCAAGTGGCGTTACCCCTGCTCCTAGAGGCTCTGTTGATTGACAGGCCCAGGCAGAGAAGAAACACTCCATTCACCATAGCTTGCAAGGACCTTCAATGATGTCATTACCATGTGATCAGTCACATGGTTTAGGAGGAGACAGGCTGTTTGTGTGATCCTAACCATGTGACTGATCACATGGTCATGACATCATTGAAGGTCTTTGCAAGCTATGGTGAATGGAGTGTTTCTTCTCTGCCTGGGCCTGTCAATCAACAGAGCCTCTAGGAGCAGGGGTAACACCCCTTGCACCTAGAGGCCTTATTAGCATAAAATAAAAGTTCATTTTATATAAAAATGGGGGCACCAGTAAATAAGAGATATATATTTGGAATCAGGTGACATTAGCGCATCTCTAATGTCAGCCTGATTCATACCGAAAAAACTGGTGACAGAAACCCTTTAAAGTCCAGTTACATCCAGTGACTCACAAGTTACGTCTCCTCTGATTGGAGTTGCATTCACTTTTCCTATCTTTTCAATCCAGCCCAGACCACCATGATGACTTCTTCCAGCCACGACTTGTATCTGCAGAGGCTGTTGCCCAGATATTGTTGGCTCCATGCATTTCCAGGATCCTCTGTACCCCTTTCCAGCCTACCCAAACTGCAACCCACAATTCTGTTGCTCCTGCTTCCCCATTGGACCCTATTACTGTACCTTCTGCTTGTGATGGTGCCCACTACTACTGTATCAGAACCCCTGGAGTCAGAACTGTAGTTACCTTTACCCCCCTCCCCCGAAAACAATACCTACAGTGCTGCCCAAAAACGGACATCGCCCTGTAAACCCCCCCCCCCCCAGGCCTCCCCCTAGGTTTGTGGGCACTGAGAAGATCACAATCTTGGTCCTGGTGTCCTGCAGGACATGGGTCTAAAGCGTCCTGGTAAATGTGACCCCCCCTATAGCTATTTCACCGCATTAACCCTTTTTCTTCCGTTGTGAGAATGGGTGGCACTCGGGGAAGGCGTCATGTTTGGGAGTGACCTATGGGCGTATCAGTTTAATGGGGCTTTGTGGAGGTCACATGACAGGAAGTCCATGCACAGAGCAGTCAGTCTTTTACTGCTGCCATGGAAACCCCAGAGCAAGCACAATACTACCAGTTTTAGGGCGTATCGTTGTCCTGCTACTTTTTTTTTTTTTTTTTTGCCATTGTCCGCTTCATGACCAAGTTCTGCCTCTTCGTTTCTTTTAGCTTCATCTGATGGTGAGAACAAGAAATCCTTTAGTTTGGAAGAAAAGTCGAAATCGTCCAAGAAGCGAGTGCACTACATGAAGTTTGCCAAAGGTAAGTGCGGATCATGGCCGTCAAAACCATGGACCTACGCGCGGCCCCTTTAAGAAATCGCTCATAATGCAGTTCCCTGAGGCAGACCGGGGCGTCAGTATATCAGATCTTTACACCCTCTGTAGAAGCAGAGGGGCACTCTCCCAGTGTCAGGTGCTGTGTAGTGACGGTAACTCACTGTCAGTGTGTTACTGCCTCTGGCGTATTGAGGATTTTGAGGTCGGAAGGGTTTGGGATGCGTTGGTTGAGCGGAGTGACACCCCCCACCCCTTCCTTTCTAATATCATTCCATTAAGATGTGTACTAGGAGACATGGCGGGGTGTAATTACGAGGGGCGGATAATTATGCAGCTCCAGTGTGTTTGGCCCCAGGTCCTACTGACAAGTGCTCTTAAACACACAAGCAATGATGCAATTATCCCCCGGTAATTATAGCCCGCGCCGAAGAGGCCGCTGCATGCTATGATGACTGACTGACAGGTCGTATACAGGCCCCGCTTGGTATATACCATTATATCTCTACGGATTCAACAGGGCAACCGTCAGGGGCGTGCTTGCCATGCCCCAGCACACCCCCGTCCTAATATCATTCCTACCCCTGCCATGTCGTTGATGACCATGGTGCAAGGTTCTAATTTAGGCCCCGCCGAGTGAAATATACCATAGCTGCTCCTACTGACCATGCCGTATATGTCGTATACAGGGCCAGCATACCTTGGTAATATGTCGCGTGCATAATATACGTATATGTCTGTGTATTATATCTTTTTAGTAATGCAGGATATATGTCCTGTATTTGGGCCGTGGGAGGTACCGTGCAGTAATAACCGTAATTTCTGTAATGTATATTACCGGATGGTTGCCAGTAATATACCGTAATATGTCTGTTATGGTATACCGGGACTACCGTCAGTAATATACTTATGTTTTGTACTGTTATACCGCGTACCCTACCGTATATTGTCTATACTGTTTAATATACGTGGTTGTATATAGGGGTACCTGCTGTAATATACCGTATATGGTTCTATATACGGTGCGTAATATGAGAATACCGTATATGTCTGTACTGTATATACCGGAACCGTGCAGTAATATACCGTATATGTCTGTACTGTATATACCGGGAATACCGTGCAGTAATATACCGTATATGTCTGTACTGTATATACCGGGACATACCGTGCAGTAATATGTATATGTCTGTATATATACCGGGGCATACATACCGTGCAGTATGGCTGTTGATATAGTGCAGTATATACCGTATATGTCTGTACTGTATATACCGTCCGTACTGATACATACCGTGCAGTAATATACCGTATATGTCTGTATATTACTCTATATTACCGGGACGTACCGTGCAGTAATATACCGTATATGTCTGTACGTATATACCGGGTCATACCGTGCAGTAATATACCGTAGTATATGTCTGTACTGTATATACCGTGACGTACCGTGGCAGTAATATACCGTATATGTATGTTGTAGTATATACCGGGCGTTTGTGCAGTAATATACCGTAGTCGTACTGTATTATACCGGGACATACCGTGAGTAATATACCGTATATGTCGTACTGTATATAGGACATATAAGTAAATATGTCTGTTGTATATACCGTAGTTTACCGTACCGCCAGTAAGTCTAGTTTGTCTATAGTAATACCGTGATTCAGTAATATATACCGTATATGTCTGTACTGTATATACCGGTATTAGGCTACGTGAGTAATTACCGATATTGTTCTGTATATACCGGGTTACCGTGCAGTATAGTAATATACCGTATATGTCTGTACTGTACCGTGGTGCAGTACCGTATAGTAATATACCGTATATGTCTGTAATTATAATATGGCGAGTATATAAATTAATATTATATTTCTGTACTGTATATACCGGGACATACCGTGCAGTAATGGCAGTAATAGTATTGTGTATGTGTTTATGTACCGTGAGTAAATACCGTATTATCTGTCTGCTGACCATACCGTAAGTAATTACCGTATTATGACTGTACTGTTATACCGGTCATACCGTGAAGTAATATACCGTATATGTCTGTACTGTATATACCGGGTCGTACCGTGCAGTAATATACCGTATATATCGTCACTGGTTACTGTACTATATACCAGGATGTACCGTGCAGTAATATACCGTATATGTCTGTACTGTATATACCGGGGCGTACCGTGCAGTAATATACCGTATATGTCTGTACTGTATATACCGGGACATACCGTGCAGTAATATACCGTATATGTCTGTACTGTATATACCGGGACGTACCGTGCAGTAATATACCGTATATGGTGATGAAGGGACGATTATCGGCTTTCGGGCCCCGGTGGCGGTATTTCTGACACTGCGCAGTGTCAACTGTTCTCTGCTCTTGTGGTAAAAGTGTACGGTGAGTGGAGAAATGTCACCATTGTGAATAAGAGACGTGAAAACCACGGAGACCACGTGCCACTGATGTTAGAGGTGAAGGTGCAGGAGGGCGGACGACACCCTACAGAGGAGCAGATCACCGCCACAATGACCGAGGAGCGACCAGACGTGTGTCTAATGCAACAGATCAGAGAACCTACTGTGTATGGGGCTCCGGAGCAGACGGACGGTCACTGCTCCTCTGATAATGAAGTTACATCAGCAGACAAGGCTTCAGTTCTCGCGGCAGTATCAGAATTGGACCTCGGCTGATCGGTAAAGGGTTGTCTTCTCCGATGAGTCACGTTTTCTGCTTCATGGAACGGATGGACGTTGTCGTGTCAGGAGAGAAACATCAGAGAGGGAACGCCCCTGCAGCCATTGCTGGAAGAACACAAGCTGGTGGGGGCAGCGTTATGGTCTGGGGAAGGTTTTCTTGGCCTTCTCTGGACCACTCATCCATGTGGAAGGCACTTCCAACCGATTTGGGTAAGAATCCATCCTTGCAGATCACGTCCACCCATACATACTGATTGTCTCCCCTGGGGAGGATGCGATCTTCCAGGAAGACAATGCAACATGTGACACGGCTAGAGATGTCTGACATTGGTCAGAAGAGCATGACTAAGACTTCCCAGTACTACCCTGACCCCTAATTCTCCAGACTGGAACCCAATTGAGCATCTGTGGGACCACCTCGATGGTCGTGTTCTCTCTATGGATCCTCCTCCAGCAGCTGTGGGATGCTCTGCAGTCAGCATGGCTCCACATACCTGTGACCACCTACCTGGACCTTATGGAGTCACCCCCAGCTGATCCGGCCCCATTGCGTCTAGTACAGGTTGTGGAATACAGCTGTCACCTGGCTGCAATGACTAAGATTGGAGATAACTCTGATCCCAGTCCTTTAGACAGAAGGAGGCTGCTTCCTCTGTCCATCATACGGCTCCTCCGATCGATTGCTCAGACAGCCTGAGGCCTTATAAAGACTCCCAGGCCTGCTATAGCAGACAGTAAAAAGTAATCCTGATTGGTATTTTATGGTGTGTGGCGAATGCCGTAACGGACAATTTGCCATTGTGTTTGTCACCTCACCCTCCCCAAAAACATTTTGAATAAAAAGTACTTCAACATGGGACAAAAAAGCCAAAAAGTAGATTTTTTTTTTTCAAAAGTTTTTTTTTTTTTTTTTTTTTTTAAAGTAAATAATAAATTTGGTGTCCCCCATTTTTCATTTACGCATAAAACCAAAACCCAGTTTCACCCACAAAGATTTTTTTGTCCCATCTTTCAGTACAGGTTTTGGTAAATCAACCATGTGAACAAAAAAGTCTAAAAGTTATGGCTCTTGGAGAAGAAACCGAAAAGGCAAAAAACAAAATTGGCCTGGTCCTGAAGGGGTTAAAAGGGTTTTCCAAGACTTGTATAGTGATGACCTGTTCTCAGGATAGGTATCTGATCGCGGGGGTCCGACACTCAGGGCCCCCGCCGATCACGACCCCCGCCTGTGGTGAGCACCGCGGCCTTCTCCCCGCTCACCATGCACAGCGCCGTGCATTGTATAGTGGCAGAGCGTGGTATTGCAGCTTCAATGGGACTGAGCTGCTCCTAGGCCATGTGAAGGCTGCAGCGCTACTGCGAGTGCCCGTGCCTTCTCAAACAGCTGATCGGTGGGGGTCCCAGGTGTCAGACCCCCCCTGATCAGAGCCGTTAGGTGTAATGGCAACGCCCACATTGCTCTTATCCAAACTTGCTCCACTGTGCCCTGCACTCATCAGCGTAGCGGAGAGCGGCTCCCGCTGCACTAACCTGTGGCCGTCCGCTCCTGCTGCGTTCAGCGCCCACATGGAAGCGGTGTACAGCGTGATGTTGGCGATACCAAACCTTCGGGGGGCAGTGCCTACCGGCTTCTGTGCGCAGTGGCTCCTGATGCTTACAGCACCCGCATCGATAGTGTGATGTGGACTCCTAACAAGCACCAGGGAGTCCGGCTCCTGTGCCACGTGGTTCCTGCTGCCAAAGCACTTCTGATTCCACCAGTGTCTACAAAAGTAGACCAGTGGGGCGCCATGAAGAGGGCCCAAATGATGGTGATTGAGGACTGCGCGGATATGGGCGACCCCCATCTGTGCACGATCATGGAAGCAGGTGGATTATGGAACATTTAATCAGTGGTTGAGACATAAAGACCCCAGGCTAAGCAGAAACGTTGTCAAACCAGTGTCCACGTATGATCATGACAGCACAGGGGAAGGGCTCAACGACCCGAGGCGTGGCCAAGCGTTCAGAGCACTTTCTCGCTGAATATTGTTGTTTCTACGTCCATGATAAGCCTCTGTGGTAGCGGTGGAGCATAGGACCTGTCAGAGACAGAGGTGGACCGGAGATCCACACCGGTGGTGAAGTCTGGGAGATCATCCGGAGAGTGTAGGCAATAAGTAGTAGCACCGCGCCATATCTGCAGTTGGAACGGGATATCCCCAGGTGTAAGGCCGTCCCTTTTCTTTGAAGGCGGCTGATAATGGGTGCCTTGCAAGAGGCCTGCCAGAAGTTGTATAGGTGCCCCATCAAAATCAAATGTCCCTTTAGCACGAGCAAGCCTCATTATTCCCCCCCCCCCCCCTTCATATCTGGTGATGTACTGGGCTTCTGCTAGGCTGAAGCTTCCACCTAGCAGTGATCCCAGTGACGTCACCGGCACTAAAGGACAGATTTTGGGGCTGCTCTAGCCTGTAAAAGAGGGTAAGGCAGCACTACAGACCACCCATCAGTGCCGGTGACGTCATTGGGATCACTGCTAGGTGGAAGCCTCAGCCTAGCAGTGTAAAAATGTAAGCAAACTGCCCTTGCCTTGCGCAATACAGCGCAGGGCAAGGAAGAGTATCGGAGCGTGATATGCTGAGGGGTGAAGAACGGGTTATATCCGGATTCAGCTCTGAACCCGTACAACACCTTTAATTTAATTAAAATGAACGCAACATATAACGTTGCGTCAAGTAGGTGCCCCAAGGTCACAGTCAGGACCAGTATCTTCTGGAATCCCTCGCACCATTACTTCTCCTGTCTGCATCGTCAACATATCGAAGAAATTCTGTATATGTGACGCGTTTCGAGTTATAGCAATCTGCTGGGAACCTTGTCGTTGCTGTAACGCGTGGGACGCGAACCTTGGATTCTAGGAGGGTAAGCCCCTCTGATCTCAGATTTACAGACCGCAGATGATCTAACCCTCCATATCCTGTTTACTGGGCATAGGCCGCCACTTCCGAGCTCACCTCCGAGCCCTGCGAGAGACCTGGGGTTGGGTTCTTTCGGAAAATCCGGCGTGGGTGAAGGAGACTCTTCCCACTCTGCTCTGCGCAGTAGCTCCGGCCTACTCTAGTCTGCCATTGCTGTGCGCAGGAGAGTTCGCGAATGACACTCTGAATGTTCCATGCCTCCGCTAGGCGCCGTGGTCAGGCCACGCCCCCTCTTTACTGTAAATGTTAATGTATTACGCGCCCAGTGTAAGATAATTGGAACTTAGTGGGGCAGCAATGGGGAACGTTTTTTCCTTTGAGGGGTCATTCATATTTCTTTTTTTAGTTTTGATATAATTTGGGTTAATTGTTATTAATATTATACATTTTTACCTCTATTGGTAAGTGCCGGCAGCCACCTTCAGGTACCGTTATCCCAGCGCTCAGTCCCCGGGACCAGTAGAGACAGTGGTAGCTGAGAGCAGTCCTAGCGATAGGTTTATGTCCTATGAATGTACACAAAGAGCGGTCTCATTCACTGACAGCAAGCATGTATCTTCAAACACGTGATTCGAATTCCTAGGAATGGAGGTCACCTTGCTGCTAGTGTCGGCTGGCGGAGGTGCCGGTGTGCGGGCTGTCTCGGGTGAGGAGTGACACGCCGGGGCGGGTGCTGGTACATATGTCGGCCGCAGTGTTCCCAGCCCGGCCCTCCACCCTTTTTCCACAGGACCGATTGCTTAACTTCAGTTGAGGAAGAAGAAAACCGGTCTGTCGCCCCGGTGGATGAGCCTGGGGTCATGAGTTCAAGCTTGTAAATTTAAAGGGACGTTACCGTGCATGGCACCCGGGGCTCCGAGCACAGATATGTATTTAATAGCTGCGCGGCGTCCATCCCGTCCCGTGTGTTTACACATCCTAATATTCACCTTTCGGGGGTTTGTGTGAAACGTCCGCCTGAGGGTGCTGGGATTGAATTTGGGAGCAGGAAATAATTATATAGTTTTAGACCCAGAGTTGTACAAATCTGTCTCGCTAATAGGTGGGTGGATACGCCGCTGGTGATTGACATGTCAGGTTTCGGGGATTAGAGGAGGGGGGGGGGATAGTCAGGAAGAATAACCCCTGCTATACTGTGATGGTTTCTTCTTAAAGGAACAGTTCTTATTTCTGTGGCGTCAGTTGGGGGGTGCTCTCAGTAATTGGGATGGTCTTCATCAGACCCCTACCCCGGGGCATATGGAGAGGAGTTGCCCTACATCAGGGATCAGCAAACTCCAACTGTTGTGAAACTACAACTCCCAGCATGCTCCTTTCGCTTCTGTGGGAAGCCAAGCAAGTGTGCATGCTGGGAGATGTAGTGCCGGAGGTTTCCGATCCCTGCCCTACATGTTAAAGAAGAAGTCCCGCAAAAAATTTTATTCTCTGACCTGTTAGAAAGGTGCATGATGTAATTGATTGTCATTTTCTTATCAGAGGCTGAAATTGAGAGTTTCCACTCTCTTCTTAGTGTAGCTGGGTCATGTGACCAACTCCCTGACCTCCAACTGACCCAGGACAGGAAGCCAGTCACTTCTCTATTCATTCCTATGAGACTGAAAGTGAGGCTCCCATAGGAATACATAGAGAATTAGACTTCCTGTCCACAAACAGGATGATATAACGTAAAAATTCAGCTACTGGTAAGAAAATGACATTCACTACAGATTACATCATGTACATTTCTAGCAGGACATGGAATGAAATTTTTTGCGGGAGTTCTTCTTTAAGGACATTGACTCTATCACCAAGCTGCCCAGAGAGTTTTGTGAAGGTATAACAACTTTACTATGCTGTACTATGCTTTGTGTTTCAGTTGTTTGCCCCTTCCAAGATCTCTGCTTGCCGCCAGTGAATAGGCGCATTCGTGCTTATGTCACGAGGCTGTAACCTCCGTACAGGTATAATGCTTCTCACAGCTGGGGATTCACCACAGTTGCATCCCCTTTAAGCCATGCTCTGGACTGCAGGCTGATACATGTTGCCTGCACTGATACATTGTAACAAACTGTCGGGACAGGGGAGAGGTTTGTGCTGTGTTTGTCAGATACTCTGCTGTGAGAAGTTCCAGGCCGTGTGTGACGTTGAAATCCACGCCAAATCTGATTGATGACATTCCACCTCCAGCGCAGGTCAATGAGGTTTCCCACTCACTGACAGTTAGCAGAGATAGTACCTCTGGTTTTTGTATTTTTTTGTAAATTTTAAAGGGGTTGTCTCCTCATGGACAATGCGGGCGTATCACTAGGATAGGCCCCCATTGTCTTATAGGTGCGGGTCCCACCTATATCGAGAACGGAGGCCCGAAAGTGAAGCAGGGCCCACTCCGCATGACTCTGCTATTCGCGTCGGCCCCATAGAAATTAATGGTAGCGGGGGCCATGCATGCTCAGTACGCTCCCATTCACTTCTATGGGGAACGCGCTTGGTGGTGGTCGGACCGGAGTCCTCCAGCCACCACCTTGCGGGACTCCCACCTCTGGGACCCAGACCTAAGGACAATGGCGGCACATCCTAGCGATATGCCCCCATTGTCTATGATGAGACAACCCCTTTAAGATATAGGGATTAAGGGTTTTCTGGGCTTCCAGTACGGACAACCTACCTCAGGATAGGTCATCAATATCCAATTGGTGGCGACCAGACACCCAGCACCACCCCGCTCCCCCCCCGCCGATCAGCTTTTCCCTTCGGACTCCAACAGCGGAACCCTAGCCAGAAGCACAGCTCCTTTCATAGCCTTGTGGTCGTGCCCAGTTACCATTCACCTAAATGGAACCTGAGCCGCAGTAACACAGAGTGGCCACTAGACTTTGAATGGCCTGTGTGCCATCACCCCCAGTGCCATGAGTCCTGTGTGCCATCACCCCAGTGCCATGAGTCCTGTGTGCCATCACCCCCAGTGCCATGAGTCCTGTGTGCCATCACCCCCAGTGCCATGAGTCCTGTGTGCCATCACCCCCAGTGCCATGAGTTTTGTGTGCCATCACCCCCAGTGCCATGAGTCCTGTGTGCCATCACCCCCAGTGCCATGAGTTTTGTGTGCCATCACCCCCAGTGCCATGAGTCCTGTGTGCCATCACCCCCAGTGCCATGAGTCCTGTGTGCCATCACCCCCAGTGCCATGAGTTTTGTGTGCCATCACCCCCAGTGCCATGAGTCCTGTGTGCCATCACCCCCAGTGCCATGAGTTTTGTGTGCCATCACCCCCAGTGCCGTGAGTCCTGTGTGCCATCACCCCCAGTGCCGTGAGTCCTGTGTGCCATCACCCCCAGTGCCGTGAGTCCTGTGTGCCATCACCCCCAGTGCCGTGAGTTTTGTGTGCCATCACCCCCAGTGCCGTGAGTTTTGTGTGCCATCACCCCCAGTGCCGTGAGTTTTGTGTGCCATCACCCCCAGTGCCATGAGTTTTGTGTGCCATCACCCCCAGTGCCATGAGTTTTGTGTGCCATCACCCCCAGTGCCCATGAGTTTTGTGTGCCATCACCCCCAGTGCCATGAGTTTTGTGTGCCATCACCCCCAGTGCCATGAGTTTTGTGTGCCATCACCCCCAGTGCCATGAGTTTTGTGTGCCCTCACCCCCAGTGCCATGAGTCCTGTGGGCCCTCACCCCCAGTGCCATGAGTCCTCTGGGCCCTCACCCCCAGTGCCATGAGTCCTCTGGGCCCTCACCCCCAGTGCCATGAGTCCTCTGGGCCCTCACCCCCAGTGCCATGAGTCCTCTGGGCCCTCACCCCCAGTGCCATGAGTCCTCTGGGCCCTCACCCCCAGTGCCATGAGTCCTCTGGGCCCTCACCCCCAGTGCCATGAGTCCTCTGGGCCGTCATCCCCTCCAATGCCAGCGTTCCCTCAGCTCCCCCAACGCCACCATGTCCTGACGGTATGTCAGCGTGCAGGCCAGCGGGTGACGACGGAACGATGAGTAATAACAAGCGCTTCACTCCAGCGCCGTGGTCACATGACACAAACGAATCCACGATGTAAAAAATTTGCTTTGAGGTTTGTTTGTTTTTTTTGTTGTTTTTTTTTGTTGAATTACTCGATTCAATCGTTTCAGCCCTAGTCGGCTCCCCACCCATTGGCTATTGATGGACTATCCTTAGGTAGGTCGTTAATGTAAGGAGCCCAGAAAACCCCTTTAAGTCACATTCTCTCAAATGACATCACACTGTTGCAATATGCAAATTTTTATTACGTTATTTTGTATTGTTTTATCTTTTTATTAGTCTTTTTTTTATACCTTCTCTACAATAATGTCACGTTTCAGCCCCACGAGTAGATGGAATGTGTTTTTCTGCCTGGTACGTGAGTCTTGGGAAGGACGCTTGTTTGTGTTAAGAGTCTGCAGTTCCTTCCCGACCCCGAATCAGGGTTTTGATGAGGAAGTCCATATAGGGTGGAAGAAAGCATTCTTTTGATGTCGACTTGAGAAAATTTAAAACAAAATTGGAATTTCATCTCTAGAAAAGCCATTTATCTTACACTTCCTCCCTCCCGGGCCTCATGGGGCATGTGCGCTCCAGGATGACAATTACCGCTGTATTTTTAACCATACCCCTCTCCGCTCTCGCTGTGAACGATCCCTACTTGTTAGATGGATCCCTGCAATCAGCTGCAATCTGTGGGGGAAACCTAGCAGTAAGTGTTCAGTTTCCCCACAGCGCCACCACAGGGGAAATGAAGTATTACACAGTGGCCATCCATTTCAATGGGTTGTCTGTGGAATGCTGGACAGGAGAAGTCCTCCGGGGCAAGAGAGGCTCGTCTCCAATCTGTCCAAGAGCTGAGGATCTTGAATGGAGGACCCCCAATTTACCAAATGGGTATGTGTAAATGGGTCTCGGGAGGTAAGGGTAGGTTTCCTTTGGTTTTTGTGTGGATGTTGGCTTGAATCTTATGGGTCGACTAATCTGATGATTGGGAAAGGCGTCCCCTGAGGCATCAGGTACACGACTGTATTACAAATCCATTTGGTACGAATCTGTGATGGGTCCATACTGCTCCGCCATGTACCAAACGATGTGCCCTATGGTACGGTGTAATATGGCACAGCTCTATAATCGAGACCCATAGGCACTCCTCGTGCACAAGCCATTTACTATAATAATACAAAAAAACTTTTGTTTTTCTATTTTTTACTGTCTTTTTTTTTTTTCTGTAAAATAGTAAATAGAGAGACCACATGACCATTCATTCTCCTCCTACCAGCCAAACTCTCACCAAGTGGAATGAGGGTTAGGGGACCCCCATTCTGGACATAGGTGCAGGTCCCAGAGGTTGCCGCTGTCCTGTTTAGTAAACTGAGAATTCTGAGTTAAAGGGGTTATCCGCGTTCAATAAGAGACCAGAATAGGCTGCAGTAAAGAACTGATCAGTACTTAACCTAGAAGATCTAGTGCATCTATGTGCAGCTATGGCATCATATAGACAACCTGTCACCACTGCAGCCAATCGCTGGCCTCAGTGAGTCACCAAAGGGACAAGTGATTGGCTGCAGCTATGGCATCATATAGACAACCTGTCACCACTGCAGCCAATCGCTGGCCTCAGTGAGTCACCAAAGGGACAAGTGATTGGCTGCAGCTATGGCATCATATAGACAACCTGTCACCACTGCAGCCAATCGCTGGCCTCAGTGAGTCACCAAAGGGACAGGTGATTGGCTGCAGCCATGGCATCATATAGACAACCTGTCACCACTGCAGCCAATCGCTGGCCTCAGCGAGTCACCAAAGGGACAGGTGATTGGCTGCAGCTATGGCATCATATAGACAACCTGTCATCACTGCAGCCAATCGCTGGCCTCAGCGAGTCACCAAAGGGACAGGTAATTGGCTGCAGCCATGGCATCATATAAACAACCTGTCACCACTGCAGCCAATCGCTGGCCTCAGTGAGTCATCAAAGGGACAGGTGATTGGCTGCAGCCATGGCATCATATAAACAACCTGTCACCACTGCAGCCAATCGCTGGCCTCAGCGAGTCACCAAAGGGACAGGTGATTGGCTGCAGCCATGGCATCATATAGACAACCTGTCACCACTGCAGCCAATCGCTGGCCTCAGCGAGTCACCAAAGGGACAGGTGATTGGCTGCAGCCATGGCATCATATAGACAACCTGTCACCACTGCAGCCAATCGCTGGCCTCAGCGAGTCACCTAAGGGACAGGTGATTAGCTTCAGCTATGGCATCATATAGACAACCTGTCACCACTGCAGCCAATCGCTGGCCTCAGCGAGTCACCTAAGGGACAGGTGATTGGCTGCAGCGGTCACGTGTTATGGTAAACAGAGCCCAGCTGTAAGAACCAGAGTGATGACACTGGATCCACCAGGCAATTACTGCTCACTTCTTTATTGCAGCCTATTCCCCAGGGGTATGTTGTCTCTTACTGAAATCGGACAACCCCTTTAATATTGGGGCTGGGGGGCCTCGGTTCAGGGTGCTAATTTCTTTACCCTTTATAACAGTAAAGAGCTGTTATAAAGGGTGTCTTCATCTCTCTGGAGGACCTGTCCTGTACTGTATTATGAAGACAAGCCATTAGTTTGAAGGAGGACTGTGTAATGCTTCATTTCCCCTGTGGTGGTGCTGCACAGAAAATGAACACTTACTGCCAGGTTCTCCTACAGATTACAGGTGATCACTGGAGGTCCCAGCAGAAGGGCACTTTGTGATCAGCCTGTTGTCAAGGGATCCTTCTAACAATTAGAGACTATACAAAGTGGAGCACCCCTTTAATCCTAGAAAAATATAAACTCGACTTGGAAATTGGAACACCAAGAAGGAAAATTTTTGACATTATGGAAATCGTAGGACTGATTGACATGTTAATGATTTACAAATGATAAAAATGGAAACAAAATAGAACATCTCATTCACAGAAATGTACACACACAACTTAGCAGCTATCAGTGAGGTTACTAATGGATGTCTGAGGAATGTTCTGCCAAACTGAATACACTTGGGCACACAAATCATCAAGATCTGCTGCTGGCAGCAATTGCTGACCAATGACGTTTCAGATGTGCTCAATGAAAGACAAGTCCGGAGAAGCTGCAGGCCATGGTACACATTCACAGTAACACGAGCAACATGTGGCCTGGTATTGTCCTGTTGAGAAACGCCCGTACCACTGGTTCCACGACCAAATTAATGTAACGCCGTACTGTTAGTGTACCTGAAATGAAGACTTCAGGGTTCCGGCTTCCATACATGCCACCGCACACCATAATCCTGGACCTGGGTGATGTTTCCTTGTGATGGCCTCTTCATGGCCTTGCCCACGTGGTCTCCAGAACAATCTAAGGCTATAATTGCATCCGATACAAAAGCGAGACTCCTCCCTAAAGAGGATAGAGCTCCATTGCCGTCTTGCTGTGTAGCATGATAGCCTTTGAGAGCGCAGGTGTGAGGTCAGTGAAACACCTGTAGCTGGAGGTCTAGCTCTACAAATGCCTTCTGATGGTTTATGTGGACACTGTTTGCCGCCCTAGGCTTGGGATGCAACGTCCTCTTTCACTTGCCGTGCAGAATGGATCATTCTTCTAATCAGATGATCCGTCCTTGCAGAGGTTCTCCTCTGTGCACCTCTTGCTGTCATTCCAGTTTGTCGTTGAATAGTTCTGACATCTCGGCCTAGGCGCGTAGCGATCTGCCGGAGTGATAAACCAAAATCTCTTAGTTCAAGGATTCGGTCCCTCTCAGTTTGCGAAAAATGGCGCCTCAACGAACAGGAGGCATCACACAATCATCCTACACGACTTGATTCGAGTTTCAAGGTTTCATGTGGCTAACAGAACTTTGCTTTCAATCTAGTTTGTATGCCCCTCCCACATGCCACAGATTGGAGCTAGGTGCTTGAAAATCTAATCTTCTGCAGATCTTAGTGACAACTGCTACTTCCTCAATTTGCATAAACTTACGGCTTGTCCTTCTTGGTGCCACAATGTCAATGTTGAATGTAGTACAGCATGCCACAGCTGTCTAATATTTTGTGTTTCAGTTCCCAACCCTTTTTCAAAATTCTACTCTCCCATTAGCCTGAGTGGCTACACAGAGATTTATTACTCCTGTCTAATATGTAGACCGTAAAGATGGACATCCTAAAGATGCTGCAGATTTTTGCATCGTTTAATGCTGCATGGAAATTAACAAATACCCGCCCCCTTAGTTTTTGTTTTGGCCGACTCGAGAATGTCAGTGATCGGTTGTCCTCTCCGTTAGAGCAGACGCCGCCTGTTCACTCGTTATTCCGTCCTGAGCATCTGAGCTGAGATTACAGTGATATTTACGTCTTTTACGAGAACAGATGTTGTGCATTCTGGAGCTGTTTTTTCCTTAAATGCAAACCTGTCGTTGAAATTAGAAATTTAAAAAAATACGAAAAAAAAATCTTCACCTAGTTAGCGGAATAAATTCTTCCCTATCAGCACAAGCTGCTCTGTATCTCAGCAGGGAATGATCTTGCCCACGCCAACAAGTCATATGCACCGATCATGACCCCACCTGCCTAGTATTGGGTAGGTCACCGTGTCCCTCCAAAACAGCTCTGGCTGTTGGGAGAGTGGACACCACAAGACCTCTGAAGGTGTCCTGTGTTATCTGGCACCCTGGATGTTAGCAGCAGATCCTTTAAAGAAGAACTCCTGCAAAAATTTTTATTCTCTGACCTGTTAGAAAGGTGCATGATATAATCTGTAGTGATTGTCATTTTCTTATCAGAGGCTAAAATTGAGAGTTTCCACTCTCTTCTTAGTGTAGCTGGGTCATGTGACCAACTCCCTGACCTCCAACTGACCCAGGACAGGAAGCCAGTCACTTCTCTATTCATTCCTATGAGACTGAAAGTGAGGCTCCCATAGGAATGCATAGAAAAGTGGACTTCCTGTCCACACATAAGGTGCTGTGTGAGTTGGTGAGTCTAATTCCTAGTCACATGACACAGATAAGAAACTTCAGGATGATGTAACTCAAAAATTCAGCTACTGGTAAGAAAATGACATTCACTACAGATTACATCATGTACATTTCTAGCAGGACATGGAATAATTTTTTTTTGCGGGAGTTCTTTAGGTCCTGTAACTTGCGAGGTGTGGCCTCCATGGGTCAGAGACACATCAGAAAGTTTTGAGCGCAAATGAATGGATTGCTGATTGGCCGTTGTCCCTCCTTGGACCTTTTTAGGTACTAGCGCCACAAAACCTTCTGTACTGGAGATGCTCTGATCCAGTCTTCTGGTCATCTCAGTTTTGGACTTCTGCCCCTTGACCGGTGTTATTGTAACAAGATGATCCATGTTATTCTAATGCTCCTTTGTGGTTCAGGTATATATCATTGGTCCATGTAATATTTCTGGTGAAAAGATGCCATGATTCTCCACCTGGTGGTGCACTGGTTGACCATTCTCCTGCTCCTTTGGCTTTCTCCTCTGTTGTGTGGCACCCCCTAGACTAGTAACTTGTGTTGAATGGTTCCGTTGTGGGGTGATAATTCAACTTATTAAGGTGGCCATACATCTGACATATAAACGAACATCGGTCTAGCCTGAGTATAGGTCATCAATATCGAATGGGATGAGTAGTTATAATTACAGTACTCTACAAGTGAGATGACACACAAGTAATCTTAAAAAGGAAGCAGCACTCGCACAAGCGTCGCTACCTCTTCAAATTAGGAGGGACCCCCGCCAATCTGAAATATTAAACCACTGCTCAACCTCTTTAAACGGGTAATTTTTGAAAAACTGCATTAAGGCTGCAAGCTGTGAGCCAACCAGAACCCATACCTGTACATAGAACCAGAACCCATACCTGTACATATTACCAGAACCCATACCTGTACATAGAACCAGAACCCATACCTGTACATGTAACCAGAACCCATACCTGTGCATATAACCAGAGCCCATACCTGTACATATTACCAGAACCCATACCTGTACCTATAACCAGAGCCCATACCTATACATATAACCAGAACTTCTACCTATACATAGAACCAGAACCCATACCTGTACATATAACCAGAACCCATACCTGTACATATAACCAGAACTTCTACCTATACATAGAACCAGAACCCATACCTGTACATATAACCAGAACCCATACCTGTACATAGAACCAGAACCCATACCTGTACATAGAACCAGAACCCATACCTGTACATAGAACCAGAGCCCATACCTGTACATAGAACCAGAACCCATACCTGTACATAGAACCAGAGCCCATACCTGTACATATTACCAGAACCCATACCTGTACATATTACCAGAACCCATACCTGTACCTATAACCAGAGCCCATACCTATACATATAACCAGAACTTCTACCTATACATAGAACCAGAACCCATACCTGTACATATAACCAGAACCCATACCTGTACATATAACCAGAACTTCTACCTATACATAGAACCAGAACCCATACCTGTACATATAACCAGAACCCATACCTGTACATAGAACCAGAACCCATACCTGTACATAGAACCAGAACCCATACCTGTACATAGAACCAGAGCCCATACCTGTACATAGAACCAGAGCCCATACCTGTACATAGAACCAGAACCCATACCTGTACATAGAACCAGAACCCATACCTGTACATAAAACCAGAACCCATACCTATAATCAGAACCCATACCTATACATATAACCAGAACCCATACCTGTACATATAACCAGAACCCATACCTATACATATAACCAGAACCCATACCTATACATATAACCAGAACCCATACCTGTACATATAACCAGAACCCATACCTATACATATAACCAGAACCTATACATATAACCAGACCCCATACCTGTACCTATAACCAGACCCCATACCTGTACCTATAACCAGACCCCATACCTGTACATAGAACCAGAACCCATACCTGTACATAGAACCAGAACCCATACCTGTACATAGAACCAGAACCCATACCTGTACATAGAACCAGAACCCATACCTGTACATAGAACCAGAACCCATACCTGTACATAAAACCAGAACCCATACCTGTACATAAAACCAGAACCCATACCTATAATCAGAACCCATACCTATACATATATCCAGAACCCATACCTGTACATATAACCAGAACCCATACCTATACATATAACCAGAACCCATACCTATACATATAACCAGAACCCATACCTATACATATAACCAGAACCCATACCTGTACATATAACCAGAACCCATACCTGTACATATAACCAGAACCCATACCTATACATATAACCAGAACCTATACATATAACCAGACCCCATACCTGTACCTATAACCAGACCCCATACCTGTACCTATAACCAGACCCCATACCTGTACCTATAACCAGACCCCATACCTGTACCTATAACCAGACCCCATACCTGTACCTATAACCAGACCCCATACCTGTACCTATAACCATAACCCATACCTGTACCTATAACCTTAACCCATACCTATACATATAACCAGAACCCATACCTGTACATAGAACCAGAACCCGTACCTGTACATAGAACCAGAACCCGTACCTGTACATAGAACCAGAACCCGTACCTGTACCTAGAACCAGAACCCGTACCTGTACCTAGAACCAGAACTCGTACCTGTACCTAGAACCAGAACCCGTACATGTACCTAGAACCAGAACCTGTACCTAGAACCAGAACCCGTACCTGTACCTAGAACCAGAACCCGTACCTGTACCTAGAACCAGAACCCGTACCTGTACATATAACCAGAACCCGTACCTGTACATAAAACCAGAACCCATACCTAGAATCAGAACCCATACCTATACATAGAACCAGAACCCATACCTGTACATATAACCAGACCCATACCTATAATCAGAACCCATACCTATACATATAACCAGAACCCATACCTATACATATAACCAGAACCTATACATATAACCAGACCCCATACCTATACCTATAACCATAACCCATACCTGTACCTATAACCATAACCCATACCTATACATATAACCATAACCCATACCTGTACCTAGAACCAGGGCCCATACCTGTGCCTAGAACCAGGGCCCATACCTGTGCCTAGAACCAGGGCCCATACCTGTGCCTAGAACCAGGGCCCATACCTGTGCCTAGAACCAGGGCCCATACCTGTGCCTAGAACCAGGGCCCATACCTGTGCCCAGAACCAGGGCCCATACCTGTGCCCAGAACCAGGGCCCATACCTGTGCCCAGAACCAGGGCCCATACCTGTGCCCAGAACCAGGGCCCATACCTGTGCCCAGAACCAGGGCCCATACCTGTGCCCAGAACCAGGGCCCATACCTGTGCCCAGAACCAGGGCCCATACCTGTGCCCAGAACCAGGGCCCATACCTGTACCCATAACCAGGGCCCATACCTGTACCCATAACCAGGGCTTCATTTTACCTTGCAATCCACTTGTCTAGCGCCTGTGTCTAGCCTGAAACACACTGACAGTATCATGGCTCCTGATCTTCCCACACAAAACTACAATCCCCCACAATCCCTAACTTTCCTGCTGTGATTTTTAATGTTTATTGATCGGCTGCCTGATATTCCGGCCCAGACCCATCCCCTCTACTGACCAATCACCAGCACACTGACGCTTCCTTTTTTAGCTAGAGAATTGATAGCAACACACTGAGCATGCTCGACCTGACAGAGGCTCAGAACTACAGGTCGATGCCATGGTAACTTATGAGGAAACACAGTGGGTAGCAGAGGAAGAAAACTACTTATAACTAGTGAACGGTAAATATGTGGAAATTACATTATATGAGGTAATTATTGATGATGAATTTGTCTAAAACATAAGTTATATTTATGGTAACCGGAATACCCCTTTAAGGGAAACTGATTAAGTATCCTCGACCTCTGTATGTGAAGGGTTCCATGAAGGCCTGACTGGAAAACAATTCAGTTGACCATAGCAGACTTAGTCAACAGTATTTACTTCTTGGACCACATGGCAAAGCTGTTTTTGGTATGCCTCTATGTGGAGGAACATCATGAGCCCATAGAACTGTGGAGCACAGTCAGTTACATACACAAGACCTTACAGTAGTTCCAAAAAGTGATCACCTGAGGGCAGTTCCTAGATTAACATAAGGGATCTGGCATCACACCGGTACGAAACGGGATATCCATGACGATATGCGTAAGTCTCCGTGCCTTGATGTGCTGACACGGTGCATTGAATAATTGCAGGTTTAATGAAGACGTTGTAGGATTTTTTACTGTAATTACACTATTGAGCAAAATATCTCCAGCTTGAGGGAAAAAAAATGGTGACAGAAGCGCATTTTAGCATCTGAATTTCTGGAAAGCTCCAGGATTCCTGCCAAGTGGTGACCTGACTCACTTCCTCTGTCTCCACCCTGGCTGCTTCCAGAGGAAAGGTGTATGCACTCTCTCTGATATGGTCACCACTGACTTGGGCACACTGGAATCTGAGTGACGTCACTGCCTCAGATTACATCATCGGCAACCAGCTGGAGTTTAAAAATCCATGTGCAGAATATGTAGAATGTGGAATATGCCTTGGACATTGCTGGAACTAGACCTATACTTACATACACTACTCACAAAAAGTTAGGGATGTTTTGGCTTTCGGGTGACATTTATGGAAAATGTAAAAAGTTCCGGCTCCAGTGATTTTATATCGTGAAAGTCGGGCATTTAAGTAGAAGCAGCGATGGTGATTTCCTCATCTCAAACAATTTTTTGAAACTAAAGCCAGCACCAGTGCTGTGTATACTGCCACAAAAATGTCAGTGTCTCAATAACTTGTCCTGTGGCCTTGAGCATCAATTACAGCTTGACAACGACGTCTCTTGTTGATCGCAAGTCGCCTTATTGTCTGCTGAGGCATGGCATCCCACTCTTCTTGAAGGGCGGCCCTCAGGTCATTGAGGTTCTGGGGTACAGAGTTACGAGCCTCTACACGGTGACTCAGCTGATCCCATAGGTTTTCAATGGGATTCAGGTCTGGAGAAAGTGCAGGCCACTCCATGTGAGGTCCCCCAGTGTCCAGCAGTCGTTCCCTAATTATGCGACCTGGATGAGCTGGTCCATTGTCCTCCATGAAGATGACATTAGGTCTGTGTTGTTCATGCAGAGGCACAATGACTGGATTCATGATGTTCTTCATGTACTATGGGCTTGTCACTGGACCATTCACACAGGGTAAGGCAGTTCTGTATTGACTAGACACACCTGTCCACACTGTAACACCACCATCACCAAAGGCTCGTCTGGTGACAAGAGAGGATGATGCATAGCGCTCTTCTTGACGTCTCCAATATCGTTGGCGGCCATCATTTCTGCTCAGCGTGAATCGACTTTCATCAGTGAACAGCACTGAGGCCCACTGGTCCCTCATCCAGAGTAGATGCTCCCTGGTGCATGCAAGACTATGAAGCCTGTGTCTGGTGGTGTGGTCAGGTACCCTTGGTCGTCTAGCACACAGACCACATTGATTTAAACGGTTTTGAATGGTCTGACGTGACACTTGGGTGCCTCTCACTTCCCTTAAATGTGCCTGGAGTTGTCGCATTCATCATCCAGTTCGGCAGGGCATTTTTCACAATGAAGCGGTCATCAGTGTGGGATGTGGCCAAAGGACGTCCACTTCTCTGCCTTTCTGTGACTCTTCCAGTCTATGTATCTCTGATACAACCTGCTGATGACTCTCTGTGACTCTCTAAGCTCAGTGGCCACTTCCATCTGAGAACATCCTGCTTGAAACCTAGAAGTGGCGAGGTACTGTTGGTCAATTGTTAGGTGTCGTCTTGGTCTCATGGTGTCAAAATGTGAACAGCATGATGAGGAGGACTGTTTAAATACCAATTCTAATTGAACCAGGAAATTAATTAGGCGATTCATGGATACCTGTTCTTTGTTAGAGGGCAAAGGTTAGGGTGCATTTTAGGTTCATCCTTGAAACTTTTTATGAGTAGTGTATACATTAGGAGACATTTACGGTTAGACTTCCATATTTAGAACTCTCGTCCACTCTCATCATGACCGTTTCGAACATATGTGGGACTTTATGGTCATGGCAGGATCTTTTGGAGGGTTATTTTGCCAAGTACCTATTGCAATGCACTGCTCCTTGATGTGTCAATTGCATTTTCCATTGTGGTGGGTTTCAAAGTGGGTTCTGTACAGATGGCACATCCCATGGGTACAAGGAGCAGTCATGGCCCTCACAGGTAGGGTGATTATGGACAACAGCAGCGCATGGACTTATTACTTGTCTTACGTGGTCAATAGAGCCCTGTGGATATGTGTGCCATTTGTGTCCTGAGCTTTTCCCGACATATATACTCCAAACTTAGGCTCCTGTAGAAGCATGGGTACCAGAAGAGGATATGTTACCCCTGTAGTACTAACCCATCGGCACTCATTGTGCTCTGTACAGGGACGGTGCGCATAGCATTGCCAGTTGTGTAAGATTTTAGGCTGTGAATTACATACTTTTGCTATGAATACAGTCAGGTGGAAGGAGGAAATCGGGGACCATCACAATCCCAAAATTGATTGCGTCCACTGGCAAAAAGTCCAGCTTTAGAGGCAAACCGAGGATTGAAGATATACGAGTGTTCGCAGCTCTGGGGAGAGATTTCTCCATGAGCCAAAGTCTGAATGTTTCTCTGACGGAAACAAGTGACCAGAAAATCCTCATTTTGAGCCGCTCCTAGTTCTAAGAGAAAGCTTAAAGAAATTGACAGTAAGGACAGTCCGTGTTTACTTAGAAGGTGTATGAGAAAAGGAAGAAGTGCACTACAGTCGGCTTCAGCAAACAAGATGTAATACGGATTTAGGGCGGTAGTCTCCACCGGGACACCTGCACAGAGGCCCCAACTCGGGAGCAAATTGTTCTCAGGAACTGATTGTAAGGTTGGCAGCTTGAGTATTGGCACTACTTCCATTCCAAGGAGATGGTAGAGACTTCATTATTCGTAACGTACTTGGGGCGACCTGCCATTGTAAGGAAATCTGTCACCTATTTCTACTGTATGTAACTGATGGCAATGCTTTGTAGTGCTGCCCATCATGATTAAAACTATACCTTTGTCTGGGTAATCGATCTTTCAGAACACCAGAAAATAAACTTTCCATGGTACACGAATTAGGTCCAATGTGCCCAGAGGGATGTCACCAAGGGTTCAAGGAGCCCAAGCCTGCCTCTCCCCAGACCCCAAGACCGCCCCTTCACTTGTTCTCAGTACACAAATGAGGTCCAGTGGGATCTCACCAACCCTTCAAGGAGCCCAAGCTTGCCTCTCCCAAGACAGCCCATTCACTTGTTCTCAGTACGCAAATGAAATCCAGAGGGATCTCACCAACGGTTTAAGGAGCCCAAGCTCACCTTTCCCCAGACCCCAAGACCGCCCCTTCACTTGTTCTCAGTACGCAAATGAGGTACAGAGGGATCTCACCAATGGTTCAAGGAGCCCACCTTTCCTCAGACCCCAAGACCGCCCCTTCACTTGTTCCCAGTACGCAAATGAGGTTCAAAGTGCCCAGAGGGATGTCAGCAACAGTTCAAGGAGCCCAAGCCCGCCTCTCCCCAGACCCCAAGCCCGCCTCTCCCTTCACCCCAAGCCCACCTTTACCCAGACTCCAAGACCACCCCTTCACTTGTTCCCAGTACGCAAATGAGGTTCAAAGTGCCTAGAGGGATGTCACCAACGGTTCAAGGAGCCCACACCCGCCTCTCCCCAGATCCCAAGAGTGCCCGTTTACTTCTTCCCAGTACCTCTCCTTGTGCCTTCCAGTCCACCCCTTCCTTTGCGATGTCACGTACTTTTTTTTTTTTTTGGACTCCTTCCATGTCGTTAGCATTTGCTTCGGCAAAAATCTCCGGAGACTTCCCTGTTGTAGTCATTGGAGGTCTCGCCACGCACGCACTACTTACAACAGTGCACTTGCACAATATTTCACCAAGACAAACACTGACGACGTGGGCAGAATTCAAAAGAAGTATGTGACGTCACAGAGGGGGTGGACTGAAAGGAGCAAGGGTGGGGATATGCTGGGACCAAGTGAAGGGGCGTGCTTGAGCTCCTTGAACAGTTGATGACGCCCCACTGGACACTTCGTACCTCATTCGCGTACCAGACAGAGTTCATTTCAGGGTAGGTCCCTTTAAAAATTTAATTGGGAAGGGGGGGCAAAACAATCCTTAGCGTTGATTTCCTTATATAATAAGGAAGCACTTAATATGTACGTAGTTTCAATTCTTCATGGGTTCACGTGGTCCCAGAAACCAGATTCCTCCGACACAGCCCTACGTGACTGAAGGCTGCTTCTCCTGATACGTGTTGGTACGTGACTGTACAATACCCAAGTCCAGTCCCCTTCTTCATCCCAACTCTCCCCACCAGAGAGCATCCTGGGGAATGCTATGGTGGCCGGAAAATCACGAGCCCAAGGGGAAAAAGGGGGATGCTGAGATTTTTAGTTTTTCAACTCATAGAAGGAAGCCATGATATGGGGATTCCATGAGTAAAGCAATGGTTTTTGTTAGGTATCATGATGAGGGAAGGGCGTTTTGGGTGGATTTTTGGTTTGTTTTTTTGCCCTTTGGACAGACCCTTTTCGTTTGCCCTAAAACAGCAGCAACTTGGTGCCCAGTTTCATATGGTTATGTGGTGAAGCCTAAAAACAGCTGAGAAGGAGTCACGAGGAACTGCATGGCTCTGTAAGGACTGTAACCTTGTCATCCCCACCGATCAGCTATTTGTAAGGATCGTGAGTGCTGTAGGCCTCTTCACTGTGTGCCAGGAGCAGTACCGTACCATTTTGCAGTAGCTGGGTGTCACTTGCTGCAGTTGTGTTCCATTCAAGTCAACATGAAAGAGCTGCTTTTAGTGCCACGCATTTCCACTGCAGAAAGTATGGCACTGGTACTGAGGCCAAAGCACTCACCTGAGCCTCGCAGCCCCTTCGCACAGCTGATTGATGGGGGTGCCAGGCGTTGGATCCCGACCATTGGCCATTAATATTAAAGTCCTGGACAACCCCTTTGACCCCATGAAATCAATGGAGGAATAACATGGCATAGATCAGTAGTGCACCACTAATTTGTCACATTGAACCCATGTCAAGGGCCACAACAATTTCGAAAGAGGTTTTACCATTGGTGGCTTATTGAAATAGTTTGCCATAAACGTCTGGTAGGTATGAGTTCCAATTGCAGGACTTTATCAGGAGAATTGGGGGCTTTCATTGTAGTTAATGGAAGACTATAACGGAGAGAGTTGCACACATGCACGGTCACCTCTCTACCTCATCTGTTCCTTTCTGGCATGCCAAACGGGGGTCAGACATCTCCCATTCTCCATAATATAGGTAGTCCCAGAGAAGGCCTCATGGTGCTTCATTACCCACTACCTATCAATCCTCTCTGCCATGAAAAATGCATGTGAGCAGCCACCAGACACAGAGAACCTGACGTTGTCCAGATGTTTGGGGGCTGCATGGAATAGTAGACCACAGGTTGTTCACCACTGGGATAGATGGTCACACCACAAGTTTACAATGGGTATAGATACGTGTCATGGTAAGTTTACATAGTAACATAGTTTATAAGGCCGAAAAAAGCCCTCTGTCCTTCCGTTCTCCCTGTTATCCTGCAAGTTGATCCAGAGGAAGGCAAAAACCCCTGTGAGGTAGAAGCCAATTTTCCCCACTTTAAGGGAAAAAATTCCTTCCCGACTCCAATCAGGCATCAGAATAACTCCCTGGATCAACGACCCCTCTCTAGTAACTATAACCTGTAATATTATTACCCTCCAGAAATACATCCAGGCCCCTCCTGATCTCTTTTAGTGAACTTACCATCACCACCTCCTCAGGCAGAGAGTTCCATAGTCTCACTGCTCTTACCGTAAAGAATCCTCTTCTATGTTTGTGTACAAACCTTCTTTCCTCCAGACGCAGAGGATGTCCCCTCGTCACAGTCACAGTCCTGGGGATAAATAGATGATGGGAGAGATCTCTGTACTGACCCCTCATATATTTATACATAGTTATTACATCTCCCCTCAGTCGTCTTTTTTCTAAAGTTAATAACCCTAATTTTGATAATCTTTCTGGGTACTGTTGTCCACCCATTCCCTCCTCTGAACCCTCTCCAGCTCTGCTATGTCTGCCTTGTTCACAGGAGCCCAGAACTGTCTCTGTAGACTTGCTATTCATCAATCCTATAAAATGTCTCATTCCCAGATAAAGGGGGTTATCCAGGTTTAGAAGACATGGCTGCTTTCTTGTAGAAGCAACGCCAGACCTGTCAACAAGTCATGAGCGGTATTGCACCTCAGGCCCCATTGTCTTCAGTGAGGAAGAGCTGCAGAACCATACACAACCCATAGGACACGCAGTCCCGGTTTTCTCTAGGGCCAAATGGATTTCAGTAGAGGAGTTGAGTGCAGGTTGATTTGCCCCAAAAGGGTGTTCCAGAAATGTCCCGTGATGATGAGGTAGGGGTTGACATATTGGGATTGCCATCTTCTCTGGTGTCAACCCAGTAGCATTCCTTCCTTTTTGCCCTGTCTGTCAGTGTGGTTGCTATGGATACCCTGCTAACTACCACAGTTTTATTTATGAGGTTGTCAGAGCATTACTAACACTGTGCTTGTTTTTTAGGCTCATGCATCCGTTTTTTCACAGGAGCCATTCACTTCAATGGGGCTTGGAGAAAAAGGGAAATTATTCCGTGTCTGTATGGCCGCATGTCTGATAAAACATATCCTATTCTTGTCCGTTTTTGCAGACAAAGGCAGGCATTATTAGAATAGATCCGCCAAAAAACCGACGCAATACGGACATCACATTAGATGTCATCCTATTTTTTTTTTTTTTTTTGCAGACCACAAAATACATACGGTCAGGTGCATGAGCCTTTATTTAAAAAAGGGCTGAGGTTGGGGTGAGTTAAAAAAAAAAAAAAAAAAAAAAAAAGAATCATTACTCACCTCACCAATCTTTTACCACTGCTGTTCTCCCCATTGGCCCAGTCCCCACTGCTATCCACTTCCTGCTTTCGGTGCTTGAAACAGGAACTGGCACTGTCTAAGGTGGGTCACCATTTTGTTCAAGTTCAAGCCATTACCTGTGTGACAGTGTGGGAGCAGGAAGTGGATAGCAGCGGGAAAGTGATGAGGTGAGTTATGATTCGTTTCTTTTTTTTTTTTAATATAAAATAGTTCCCCTAGAAAACCTCTTTAATGTGCACACTCATCCTTCTCATGCACATGGGACTTTTTCATGAGTCCTTGGCCAGAGATCTTTGGGTGCTTGTCCCATTGCGTCATGTTGATGAGCAGGTGTTGTAATGGGTGGGTCTCTAACATGACAAACCCTCGGATTAAGCAGAAGGTGAGGTGAGCAGCTGTTGTAATGACATAATTATATAAATACTTGTCTTCTCAAGGTCACACACCGCACCACATACCACAAGGACCCCGAGAACCTCGCCTGTTACTGGGCACCGTGGCATGTGCGGCTTCACATTGGACTGGATGTAACCAGCCTGTATCTTTGGAAATACTTTCTCCCAGGTCTGAATCTCCTCGTAGTTTGAGGAAGTTATTCTCGTAGTCTAAGCCAAGTAAGAGGTGTGACTGCATCAATCAGAACACGACTTCCCTGAGATAGTTGTGTGCGGATCTCGCCTGTGCTTATTTGCTAGCAACCTATTACAAACACTTCAAGGGATTGTCCACCTAAAGCTGGCCGTACATCGGAGATGGCAGACAACTGGCCGCTCATTCCAGTTAGTTCTCCTGATTCCACCATGTTTTTGTATGGGGAGAGAGACGAATGTGAGTCTCCCATGGGAACAAATAATTGGGCATGTTGAAATCCATCATGCTTGTCCCTTCTTTCTCTAAACATCTGCCATCGGGGTGACTCAGGACTCCACTCTAAATATTAAATGATCAGCAAGAGTTTTTATTTAAGGTGTATATCCAGCTTAAAGGGGTGTTCCAACTTTGTGCACCTGCTCCCTGCCTCTCAGTTATAGCTCCCTCCCTTAGAGCTCATGCACACAAACGTATTTTTTTTCCTTCCGTATACGGAAACCATTCATTTCAATGGGTCCGCAAAAAAAACGGAAGTTACTCCGAGTGCATTCCGTTTCCGTATGTCCGTAATTCAGTTCCGCAAAAAAATAGAACATGTCCTATTATTGTCCGCATTACGGATGAGGATAGGACTGTTCTATTAAAGAACTACCACAAGAAGAAAGGTACATGATATAATCTATAGTGAATGTCATCTTCTTATCAGAGAATGAAATTGTGAGTAATAACCTCTCTTCTTATTGTAGCTGGGTCATGTGACCAACTCCCTGACCTCCAACTGACCCAGGACAGAAAGCCAGACACTGCTCTATTCAATCCTATGAGACTGAAAGTGAGGCTCCCATAGGAATACATAGAGAATTAGACTTCCTGTCCACACATAAGTCTCTGTGTGAGTTGGTGAGTCTGATTCCTAGTCACATGACACAGATAAGAAACTTCAGGATTATATAAGTCAAAAATTCAGACACTGGTAAGAAAATGACATTCACTACAGATTACATCATGTACATTTCTAGCAGGACATGGAATAAACTTTTTTGCGGGAGTTCTTCTTTAAGGGCAAGCTGTTCCGTTCCATAAAATACGGAATGCACACGGATGTCATCTGTATTTTTTGCAGATCCGTTTTTGGGGACTACAAAATACATACCGTCGCGTGCATGAGGCCTAATGAACATGGGACCAACACCGATGTTTTCAGCTGCCGAGTGCACATGTAACAAGTCAGCCAGTGTCATAGGTACAAAACTGCTGACAGATGCCCTTTAAAGGGGTTGTCTGCTCTAAGGCGGCCATACACAGTAGATTAACCCTTTCCGGACTGGTTGCTTCATCTGCAGCAAAAAATTTAATAAAAAGTGATCAAAAAGCCATACACACCCCAGAATGGTATCAATGAAAAGTACAGATCATCCCTCAAAAAATGATCCCCCCCCCACACACACACAGCTCCATACACATAAAAATAAAAAAAATAAAAAGTTCTGGAGGCCCATGGAACATGGCAATGCAAAGGAAAAATTAGTTTTTTTCCAAAGTTTAAGAAATTTTTTCAGTATTAAAACGCAACAAAAACTATAATAACTAATTGTAATCATACAGACCCGGGGACTAAAAGTAACAGGTCAGTTTTACCACATAGGGAACGGTGTAAAAAACCAAACAAACAATAAAACTGGCAGAATGTTTTTCTGCTTTTTGGGTTTTTTTTATAATTCCGCTCGATTTGGAATTTTTTTTTCCCGCTTCCCACCACAGTGTATACAACCGTAAGTGCTGCCATTAGACAGTACATCTTGTCCCGCACAAAATAAGCCCTCATAAGGCTATGTGAATGGAAAAATAAAAAAAATACGTCTTTGGGAGTAAAGTAAAAAAAAAAAGGGAAAATCACTCTATCTAGAAAGGGTCAATGTCAATGACGTGTGGGGATGTTTCAGTTTTTTTCCCCAACAGCAGATACCATTGTTGAGTATTTTAGATTTTAACTTGCCTGAACCTTTTGTTCTCACAGGGGATACGTTGCCACTAGAGGTTTCTGGTGTTGAGAACACATGCATGCTGTGCCCAGCCAAGTATGCATGTGGATGTGGGGATGGAACAAATAGTTGTGATCCAAATGAGCGTTTGGGCATCCGCTATCCAAGGTGTAGGGGCAACTTTAAACAGAGAAGCCTCTGGAGAACACACTTTCCCGTTGACTTCAATGGGCGCCATGGGTTGATCTAGGCCCCTCTCTGCTGTTAAACCATAAATGCCTACTGATAGTAGCACCCTGCTCCTCGGATAGAGTAAATGCACCTTTAGGGTCCCGGGACGGCGGATTGCTGATACTTAAGCACCTTCTTTAATATGGTTGATTATCGATTAGTCCTGCCCTGTTGTACCCTGATCGGCCGCTGCATGATAGTTTTTCTATCCTGTAAGTAGAGAATCTGGCTGCAGCGCCGCAGAGCTGACACTCTATTGCTCACTGTTTTTTAGCTCCACGATTTGCTCAAGGTCATTTAGATGACACAAGGATTTGTGTCGGTCTCACCCATTTTGAGAGCGGTGACCTCACCGTTCTGCTATGTTTTCCCTTTAATTACTTTCCTCATTGCTTAACAGGTTTGAAAATGACTTGTGAAGTGAAGCCGTTTAGGGCAGTATTCTATCCACAGGAAAAACTCCCATCATCCATCTCACGAGGTGGAGAAAGTTTTTGGATTAATCCATAGTAATTGATGAGATTTAGAAGTGAGTAAGACGAGAGGTTGTGTGACTACGACCCATAAACTTCATTTCCAATTACGGTTATGATGAGCTGGGATTAGGCAGGAGATGGTTACAGGGCAGTTTTACCTTTCTCGTCAATGTGTTCTCTCTCCCTGCGTGGTTTCCAGGTTCACCTTCCAAAAACCCCCAAATTGGGGCATCTGTAAGTTGGCTTGATGGGTCCTCCAGTAGACGGTTCTCCGTCAGTCCCACTGAAGTGGTGGACAGGCTTGCATACTTCTGCTCCAGTCAGAGAGGGGACTCGGGGACCCTATGGCTCTGTGATTGCTGGAGGTCCCAGTGGTCCTACGTTAGTCCTTTCATGGGATTTAAGTAATGTCAACGGAGCGCAGCAATTTTGGCAAGAGCGGACAACAAACAAAGGTGTATGGATGAGAGTGTCCCAACTCTCCCTAGAGGGATCAGGCATGATGAAATCCAGCATGCCCAATCTTCAGTTACCACGAGACATGAAGTAGGTGTGAAAAGTACCTCCTCCTGCATGGGGACGAAAGGGAGTAACATCTTGAGCCTCTCAGAAGACAGGAAATTAATTCCAAACTACCATAGACTCCCGCAGACAATGCATCTGAATGGAAGTCACTGATCCTAGCTGTGCTTTACGGAGTCACCACTGCAGCCAGTCACTGGCCTCAGCCGTGCACAGAGCGTCTCTGATAAGGCCAGTGATTGGCTGCGGAGCTGATCTGTGTGCACAGAACCTCCCGCTGCAGCCAGAAAAACAAATAGCAGCGGTGAGGACCACAGACCTTCCGCGCATGGCTGAGGCCAGCGATTGGCTGCAGAAGTGACTTGTGCACATGACTTCACTGTTGCAGCCGACGTCAGCAGCTTTAGGAACAGAGCACAGTGCACAAGTCAACGCCGCAGCCAGTCACTGGCCTCAGCCGTGCACGGAACGTCTCTAATAAGGCCAGTGATTGGCTGCACCTGTGACTTGTGCATCACTGTTGCAGCCGACGTCAGCAGCATGAGGAACAGAGCACAGTGCTCGCTCGAGGAAACGGTGGAGAAAATGGGTATTTGTTATTTTAGGCCATTTACAGGGGTTACCTGAGTTTTCATATAACTTGGACAACCCCTTTAATCCAGTGGTTAATTCAGAGCTAAGGAGCAAGGGCTCGTTAATGAGTGTGTGTGCACATATGTATTTCCTTTACAACCTAACTGCCCACATGGTCTTATAAAGGCATGGTCCTCTTGAAGAAGTCGGTCTACGTTAGATTGTTGTCTGTGCAATTTCTTCATTTAAAAGGGTTATCCCATGATTGATGTAAAAAATGCGTGTTCTTTATGCTGCAGCACTCTCCCTATCATAGCTCAGGGTGCGTGTTCTTTCTGCTGCAGCTCTCTCCCTATCATAGCTCAGGGTGCGTGTTCTTTCTGCTGCAGCTCTCTCCCTATCATAGCTCAGGGTGCGTGTTCTTTCTGCTGCAGCTCTCTCCCTATCATAGCTCAGGGTGCGTGTTCTTTCTGCTGCAGCTCTCTCCCTATCTCAGCTCAGGGTGCGTGTTCTTTCTGCTGCAGCTCTCTCCCTGTCACAGCTCAGGGTGCGTGTTCTTTCTGCTGCAGCTCTCTCCCTATCTCAGCTCACGGTGCGTGTTCTTTCTGCTGCAGCTCTCTCCCTATCTCCGCTCAGGGTGCGTGTTCTTTCTGCTGCAGCTCTCTCCCTATCTCAGCTCAGGGTGCGTGTTCTTTCTGCTGCAGCTCTCTCCCTATCATAGCTCAGGGTGCGTGTCCTTTCTGCTGCAGCTCTCTCCCTATCATAGCTCAGGGTGCGTGTTCTTTCTGCTGCAGCTCTCTCCCTATCATAGCTCAGGGTGCGTGTTCTTTCTGCTGCAGCTCTCTCCCCATTACACTCAAGGTGTGTTATTTCTGCTGTAGTTCTCTCCCTGTCACAGCTCAGGGGGCATGTCCTTTCTGCTGCAACTCTCTCCCTGTAACTTTCACAGCAGATAGGGCTGGTATCCGTCAAAGGATGGAACTGAGCATATGCAACCACCTCAGCAGGTGGACATACACATGACTATACAGACTAAACACCAGGGGGCGCCATTATAATGAAATAAAGAGAATATCTCACACCTGGAACACTCACTTTTGTAGCGGAAAGTAAATTCCAAAAGTCATTTTTCATGCTGAATTTTATTAAAATAACATGTAAGGGTGGCACAACCCCTTTGATTATTTTACAATGTCTACTCTATGTGCAAGAAATATGAAGAAGAAGATGAAGAACTGATGATGTTTTTTCTCTCCAGGAAAAGACCTCTCTTGCCGCAGTGACACCGACCTCGCCTGCATTTTTGGAAAGCGAGAGAAGGTTAAGAAGTTACCCCAGGTGCTGTATCATTTTCTATTTCTGAGGCCTGGCCTCCAGTACGTTTCGTTCTCTGAGCTGTTCTCCTGTGACGTAGAAGCTCATTTTCCTAAAGACGAACTCCCACAAAAATTCTCTGACCTGTTAGAAAGGTGCATGATATAATCTGTAGTGAATGTCATCTTCTTATCAGAGACTCTAATTCTGAGTTATCCCCTCTCTTTTTATTGTAGCTGGGTCATGTGACCAACTCCCTGACCTCCAACTGACCCAGGACAGGAAGCCAGTTACTGCTCTATTCATTCCTATGAGACTGAAAGTGAGGCTCCCATAGGAATACATAGAAAATTAGACTTACTGTCCACACATAAGATGCTGTGTGAGTTGGTGGGTCTGATTGCTGGTCACATGACACCGATCAGAAGCATCAGGGAGATATAACTCACAAATACAGTCACTGGTAAGAAAATGACATTCACTACAGATTACATCATGTACATTTCTAGCAGGACATGGAATAAAAATTTTAACGGGAGTTCTTCTTTAATATTTGAGTAAAGAAAATTCCACCCGACTCCAAATCCGGCAATCGGAATAATGCTGGATTTACACGGCCCGATTCTAGGGCCAATTATGGGGAACAAACGTTTGTACAGACGCTTGTTTCTGATATTCGGCCCGTGTAAAGGTGGCGTGGATCACCCCATGAATGAGGGAAATACTCGCCCATCGGGTGACATAATCATTTGTGTGGATGCTTCGGTCATCGTTACTGGGAAGCAGATGGTGCTGTGTGAACAGCACTCGGCTGCCCAGAAGACGAGCGATCGCAATAGCCATCATTGGTCCTCATGCAGTGGAGGTGATTGTTACCTATAAATGCTCTTCATCTCCACCGATGAGCAGGCAGTTATCAGGAAGGAACGCTTCCTGCACGATAATTTCTCGCTCGTGTGTAAATATCCCTTTACTCTCTGGATCAACAGCCTTTCTGCAGAAATATAATCAGTGACCCCCTAGTCTATGGTCACGGGCATCTTTGCACCTTTTGATGCACCCCCTAATCTTATTGGCCTTGGCAGCAGCTGCCTGACACTGGTTTCTACAGCTTAGTTTGCTGTTCACTAAAATTCCTAGGTCTTTTTCCATGTCGGTGTTACCCAGTGTTTTACTATTTAGTATGTACTGGTGACTTGCATTATTCCTTCCCTTGTGCATAACCTTACATTTATCAGTGTTAAACCTCATCTGCCACTTCTATGCCAAAGCCTACAATATCCCAAGATCCTCTGTAGCAGTATACTGTCCTCTGTAGTATTTATGCAGTCCTGTTTAGTGTATATACAGTATACTGTCCTGTGTAGTATATATACAGTATACTGTTCTCTGTAGTGTATATGTACAGTATACTGTCCTCTGTAGTGTATATTTACAGCGTGCTGTCCTCTGTAGTGTATATTTACAGCGTGCTGTCCTCTGTAGTGTATATGTACAGCGTGCTGTCCTCTGTAGTGTATATGTACAGCGTGCTGTCCTCTGTAGTGTATATGTACAGCGTGCTGTCCTCTGTAGTGTATATGTACAGCGTGCTGTCCTCTGTAGTGTATATGTACAGCGTGCTGTCCTCTGTAGTGTGTATGTACAGCGTGCTGTCCTCTGCAGTGTATATGTACAGCGTGCTGTCCTCTGTAGTGTGTATAGATACAGTATACTGTCCTCTGTAGTGTATATGTACAGCGTGCTGTCCTCTGTAGTGTATATATACAGTATACTGTCCCCTGTAGTATATATGTACAGCGTGCTGTCCTCTGTAGTGTATATGTACAGTATACTGTCCTCTGTAGTATGTACAGCGTGCTGTCCTCTGCAGTGTATATGTACAGCGCGCTGTCCTCTGTAGTGTATATGTACAGTATACTGTCCCCTGTAGTATATATGTACAGCGTGCTGTCCTCTGTAGTGTATATATACAGTATACTGTCCCCTGTAGTATATATGTACAGCGTGCTGTCCTCTGTAGTGTATATGTACAGTATACTGTCCTCTGTAGTGTATATGTACAGTATACTGTCCTCTGTAGTGTATATGTGCATCGTGCTGTCCTCTGTAGTGTATATTTACAGCGTGCTGTCCTCTGTAGTGTATATGTACAGCGTGCTGTCCTCTGTAGTGTATATGTACAGCGTGCTGTCCTCTGTAGTGTATATGTACAGCGTGCTGTCCTCTGTAGTGTATATGTACAGCGTGCTGTCCTCTGCAGTGTATATGTACAGCGTGCTGTCCTCTGCAGTGTATATGTACAGCGTGCTGTCCTCTGTAGTGTATATGTACAGCGTGCTGTCCTCTGTAGTGTATATATACAGTATACTGTCCTCTGTAGTGTGTATGTACAGCGTGCTGTCCTCTGTAGTGTGTATGTACAGCGTGCTGTCCTCTGTAGTGTATATATACAGTATACTGTCCCCTGTAGTATATATGTACAGCGTGCTGTCCTCTGTAGTGTATATGTACAGTATACTGTCCTCTGTAGTATGTACAGCGTGCTGTCCTGCAGTGTATATGTACAGTATACTGTCCCCTGTAGTATATATGTACAGCGTGCTGTCCTCTGTAGTGTATATGTACAGTATACTGTCCCCTGTAGTGTATATGTACAGCGTGCTGTCCTCTGTAGTGTATATATACAGTATACTGTCCCCTGTAGTATATATGTACAGCGTGCTGTCCTCTGTAGTGTATATGTACAGTATACTGTCCTCTGTAGTATGTACAGCGTGCTGTCCTCTGCAGTGTATATGTACAGCGCGCTGTCCTCTGCAGTGTAAATATACAGTATACTGTCCCCTGTAGTATATATGTACAGCGTGCTGTCCTCTGTAGTGTATATGTACAGTATACTGTCCCCTGTAGTATATATGTACAGCGTGCTGTCCTCTGTAGTGTATATGTACAGTATACTGTCCCCTGTAGTATATATGTACAGCGTGCTGTCCTCTGTAGTGTATATGTACAGTATACTGTTCCCTGTAGTGTATATGTACAGCGTGCTGTCCTCCGTAGTGTATATATACAGTATACTGTCCCCTGTAGTATATATGTACAGCGTGCTGTCCTCTGTAGTGTATATGTACAGTATACTGTCCTCTGTAGTATGTACAGCGTGCTGTCCTCTGCAGTGTATATGTACAGCGCGCTGTCCTCTGCAGTGTATATGTACAGCGCGCTGTCCTCTGCAGTGTATATGTACAGCGCGCTGTCCTCTGTAGTGTATCTGCATCTGCAAAAATTGGTAATGGACCTGGTCAATTCACTAATCCAAAGGCCACATCATTTTGTAGAAGTTTCCAGTACTAATGTAGGTTACCATCAATGGACCAAGTACATAAACTGATAGTGGGAGCCACATGTCACACAGGGCATAGCATTTATATGAGCGGGAGTCGACACCCGGGTGATGGTTATTTTATCGATTTAGAAGAAGGTAAGTGTTTCATTATCGGACTGTTGTCCCTAGACCCATCAGGTGGACATGATCACTACAGGTTACTGGCCCTTGGATATTAACGAGACCGTTTACATTCACTGACAGCAAGCGGAGATCTTGAAAATGGAGGACGGAATTTATAATTCAACATTGCTCTGTCCTTAAAAAAAAAAAGTCACTCATTTTGCACAAAAATTTTTATTTTTTTTCCAATTTTATGCACTTCTCACCACTTAAGGGGTATTCCCATCTTAGACAATGGGGGATCGCTACACCCGGAGGACCCCAGGTTTCCCGGGGTCCGGCCACCACAGTCCGCGCAGTCCGCCCTCCTTCATTTTGAGGGATCCGTTCTCGATATAGGTGCTGTGTTATTTCAGTAGATCTGCTGTGTAATCTCCTGAGATGCTCGGAGAGGTGGGGCAGGGCGTGGTAACCCGTTTTGAGATGGGATTTGTTTTTCTTACACTGGAAATCCTCGCATAGTTCTCGAAGTGCTTAATGTGACAGACACGCTGCACATCGAGCTGTGACGGCGGGGGCAGTTGTGCAATCCTCGCGTTACACCATGCCCACACCTGGCCCCGAGACGCTGCGTCCAGATGTGACCGGGCGATTAATCCTGCCTCCCGTGATGTGACTGTGGACATTGTACGAGGAGAGCGTCCTCTCTGGGGGGTCACTTCATTACTTATGATAAATGAGGTTTTGGAGGCTGCGTAGGAGAGCCTTCCTGGGATACGTAGATCTCGGCTGCTAGGTGCCGAAGAAAGAGCCAAAGACAAACTCTCCTTAGCAAGTGCTTATTCTTTTTTTCAGGGTGTAATGGCCCTTTAAGACCTGCCAGCACTGTAGTTCACTTTGTCAGGCCTGCAAGCTTTCACAAGACCTCCGCCGTTGCATCCAATCGGAACCCAATGGTTGGAGGACAGAGGGAGTCCCTCTAACCCCCTTAGATACCATGGTCACTACTGATTGTGGCATCTGAGAGGTTAAATGACCGGGATCGGAGCTCTGTGCTCGACCATCTCCTGCCTAGACGATGAGTGGAGCGGAAGGGTGCATGCTCGACCTGCCACTCCATCGGGACGAGAACTGTGGAGGTCCCGGTGGTCGGACCCCTACAATCACCCATAGGATAGGGGCTAACTTTCATACTTGGCACAACCAAGCACATGGTGGTGATTCAACTGAATGAAGGGGTGCCATGTCTCCATTATTTACCAGCTGTAGCGCCACATATTCGGCCATGGCTTTTCCTGGTACTGCACCACAGTCCCAATCATTCGGACCCCACAATCAAATATTGATGGCCTAACCTAAGTATACACAACTAATATGACACTCCCAGAAAGCCCCCTTTAAGCAGTCAGCTAGGAGCTGTCCCCGCTCCTGACATGTCCGTTTTAGTAACTACTTGCATTCCCCATGTAATAATTCTGTAGTATCTCTAAATAGAACTGTCTATTGTACCATCCCTCTATTACCTCTACTGGTTTTTAAGAATGAATTGCTGGCAGTCTATGACAAAGGTCCAACTGGGCGTGAGTCCCTGCACAAACTGACACTGCTAATACTGATTTCATAGCATCAGACTGTGCAGGAAACTCCCCCAAATGGTAACACCCAGCTGGACCTTCACTGCAAACTGCCAGCAGTTCATTCACTGCTTCTAGTAGGGATAACAGAGGAATGGCACAACATAGAGATCTAAGAATAGGTGTCCTTACATGGGTAATGCAAGTAGGTACTGAAACAGCTCCTGTTTCTTGACTGTGGATACAGAAACTTTACATATGAATAGCTTTCAGGTTCCAGGGGTGTGATTATTTACGCAACCAAACCAAATGTAACTAATAACCCTTTTATCTACACATCCGAGATTTGTATAGTATTTTATGTCACCTTTAGGTTTTTTGGATGATACCATGTTAGGAGATCATCCGCCGTGGTATCTGCCAGTCTCTTCCCGGTTGCGCCTGGCGTTGTAGCTGGTGAAGGTGCTCTCGTCCAGGCTCACTCGTTCCCCGGCTAATTTATTTCTTCGTGACCATGTTTGATCTCATGATTCATGGTGGCTCTTCGGCCTCCACAACCTCCCTATCACCGCTCATTTGCAAACAATAGACAGAGCGGCAGAGCCGGACCTTAAATTGGCCGCCTCCACGTATCTGTGGGAAAACATACAATTTCTGTTCAATATTTGAGATCGATTCAATTGTTGCTACGGCGAAAGCGAGATCCGTATTGTGGTGAGCCCTGTCTTGTCTCACTGGTTTAACTCTTAGTTAACCAAGGGTAGCGCTGGAGTTTGACCTGGTAGAAGCAGAAGCGTTGCACCCTCCAGATGTTTATTGCGTGCAGCGCTTTTGTTTGTTTAGTAGCTTTTATTGGGTCGTTGGCATTTTTTAGGTGTTTTTCTCCATTGGACTCCCAGAAACGCTGCAAAAACGCCTGAAATGCTTAGAAAAACATGATTAAAAAATGCTAAAGGCGTCTTTTACGTACAAAAAAACTGCCTTGGGGGGGTTACGTCACATTTGACTGCAAGAATAGCAAGATGCAGAAGCTTTAAAGGGGTTTTCCAGGATTTTACTCCTCAGGATTAGGTCATCCGTATCTGATCGGAGGGGGTCCGACACCCGGGACCCCCACTGATCAGCTGTTTGAGAAGGTACCGGCACTCCCGTGAGCGCCGCTACCTTCTCGCAGCTTACCAAGCACAGCGCCGTACATTGTATAGTGGCCATGCTTGGTATCGCAGTCAGCTCCATTCACTTGAATGGGGCGGAGCCGCTCCTAGGCCATGTGACCGATGAACGTGACATCACTGCCTAGGAAAAGCTGAGAGAAGGCAGCGGTGCTCACAGGAGCGTCGGTACCTTCTCAAACAGCTGATCGGCGGGGGTCCCGGGTGTCGGACCCCCACCTATCAGGATAGGTCATCAGTAGTAAAATCCTAGAAAACCCCTTTAAGAGAGCACCGACGGACCCTTTTAAGAGGAGTCACTGCGGTCTTTCGGGCCATAGTACAGCAGAACCATCTTGACTTGTTTCGCACATAGCAACACGGAAAATGACATTTTAAAGAGAAAAACAGCAAAACAATCACCTGGTGCCAAGCAGTTGTCACAGATGGAAGTGAAGACCCCTCGACCTGCCATCTTAGTACTTCGACTACACCCTGTCAGATAGAAGTAAGCATTTGCCTGCTGCTTTATTTTTCTTTGAAAAAAAAAACAAAACAAAAAAACCCCTAATTGGGAACACTGCCTGCAGAAATGTCCGGAATATGACATCATCACCATTTATCTTGCACGGTGAGTGCGGTATAAAAAGGCACAATGCCTGATTGCTTGTCACCAAAAAAATATGGAATAAAAAAATGATTAAAAATTTTTATGGCACCTGTAAAAAAATAAAAATTTTTTAAAAAGACCTTACAAAATTTAAGGCACAATGCCTGATTGCTTGTCACCAAAAAAAATATGGAATAAAAAAATGATCAAAAATTTTTATGGCACCTGTAAAAAAATAAAAAATTTAAAAAAAGACCTTACAAAATGTAATAATATATAATTAGAATAATAGAATATGATGACCCAAAGTGATTTTTTTCTTTTTTTTTCTTTTTAAGAAAAATGTCGATAAAAAAAAAAAAATATTACGGCTTTTGGAAGGTGGGGAGGAAAAAACTGAAAAGGGAAAAGGAAATGACTGTGAAAGGAAGATGTTAAAGGGCATTCACACCTTAAAGGGGTATTCCCATCATAGACAATGGGGGCATATCGCTAGGATATGCCCCCATTGTCTGATAGGTGCGGGTCCCACCCCTGAAACCCGCACCTAAATCGAGAACGGAGCGGGGAGCGCTGTGCCTGGAGGACCCCGGGGTCCGGCCACCACCAGGCACAGCTCCCTGCTGCTCCCATAGAAATGAATGGGAGTGCACTGAGCATGCGCGGCCACCGCTCCCATTCATTTCTATGGAGCTGACGGAAATAGCCAAGCCAGTGCTTGGCTATTTTCGGCGGCCCCATAGAAATGAATGGAGGGCGGCTGCGCATGCTCAGTGCGCCCTCCTCAACTTTCCCCGCTCCGTTCTCGATATACGGACCCGCACCTATCAGACAATGGGGGCATATCCTAGCGATATGCCCCCATTGTCTGTGATGGGACAAACCTTTTAAGTTTCCTTTTACTTAAAGAGGTTGGCGCCTCATATGGCTAGGATAGACCTGCAAAGTGAAGGAGAGCGGACCTCGCACGGGCGGCAGCCCTCCGTTCATTTCTATGGGACTGCCGAAAACAGCCGAGCGCTGACTCTGGTATTTCCGTCAGCTCCAATGAAGTGTCTGGGAGAGTCGGAGGCTTCCGTGTATCCGATGATGGCGCTGGTGCCAGTCTGTCAGCTGGGCCGCTCAGAAGCAGGCCCATACCCCTCGGTGCCGTTCGCCTTCCATCGGCGTCATATCTGGAGGAGCTGTCCCTGTATTTTTATAGATGAGCTCCATTTCCGTTGCGAGCGGCATAAATAAACTTGTAAAAGTTCAGGATGTGCGCGGCACCAGTTACTGCCTCATAAATGTTCTCCCGCTGATTGAGGTGCTGCACTTGACCTGAACAGACATGTTACCGAGCTTCCCCGTTCCTGGACATCGAGGTGTCTGTGCGGGGAGTGGGAGATGCCTGCCGGGGCTTGTAGGCCTCTAAATCACAGCACCCATCGCAGACACAACGTGTTGAAATATATAATGTTCCTATTATCCTCGAGCTGCAGACATTTATAGGTTCTCCGTCAAGACTAGGAATATATACCGAGATGTGTGTGAAATATTACCGGGGCGGGGGTGTAATTATGTAGAAGGAGAACTGATGGAGATGACCTGTGCGTAATACCTATGTGACCATAGAGAGAATCTGTCTAGAATATCTATCTTCATCTATCTATCTAAATACTAAACAGAGAATGGCAACAGTGCTGTCCGTTTTTTGCAATTATGTATATATAGAGGAGGACTGGCCTCCTCTGGGAATTTAGCACTCCTGTTCACACTGGTGCAGCTTCTGACCAGGTATGATGTTCTCCTGATATGGGCCTGCCGGTTTGTGTAGGATGCAGGTCAGTGTTAGTGTAGGACTCATCCGATTGGAAGCCACCTTGATCGTTGGTGGATGAGCCCGACATATTTATGATCATTTATATGCGCTAAGAGCTTCCACTTTACTACATAGCAGTTATGCTTTTTTACTCCTTTACATGTTCATTTCATGTTCATTTTATGTTCATCTTATGTCTCATGGCTTATCTAGTGCTGCTGCCATTTTTTGTTTAGTATTTAATTAGCCAATAGGTAGCTTGCACCTGACTCTCACCTGTAGGAGGTGCTGTCCGTTTTTTGCAATTATGTATCTATCCTTCTGTCTATTCTTCTATCTCATATCTATCCTTCTATCTCATATCTATCCTTCTATCTCATATCTATCCTTCTATCTCATATCTATCCTTCTATCTCATATCTATCCTTCTATCTCATATCTATCCTTCTATCTCATATCTAGCCTTCTATCTCATATCTAGCCTTCTATCTCATATCTAGCCTTCTGTCTATCTATCTATCTATCAATCCTTCTGTCTCATATCTATCTATCCTTCTATCTCATATCTATCTATACTTCTATCTCATATCTATCTATCCTTCTATCTGCCCTTCTATCTCATATCTATCTATCTATCCTTCTGTCTCATATCTATCTATCTATCTATCCTTCTATCTACCCTTCTATCTCATATCTATCTATCCTTCTATCTACCCTTCTATCTCATATCTATCTATCCTTCTATCTACCCTTCTATCTCATATCTATCTATCCTTCTATCTACCCTTCTATCTCATATCTATCTATCCTTCTATCTACCCTTCTATCTCATATCTATCTATCCTTCTATCTACCCTTCTATCTCATATCTATCTATCTATCCTTCTATCTACCCTTCTATCTCATATCTATCTATCCTTCTATCTACCCTTCTATCTCATATCTATCTATCCTTCTATCTACCCTTCTATCTCATATCTATCCTTCCTTCTATCTACCCTTCTATCTCATATCTATCCTTCTATCTACCCTTCTATCTCATATCTACCCTTCTATCTCATATCTATCCTTCTGTCTATCTATCCTTCTGTCTATCTATCCTTCTGTCTATCTATCCATCTACCCTTCTATCTCATATCTATCCTTCCTTCTATCTATCCTTCTGTCTCATATCTATCTATACTTCTATCGATACAGTACGGAAAATATGTATTTAATACATTGGCGATTGTTTTCCCACCTACAATGAGTGGAGAGGTCTGTAATTTTTATCGTAGGTACACTTCAACTGTAACATAGTAACATAGTTTATAAGGCCGAAAAAAAGACATCTGTCCATCCAGTTCGGCCTGTTTTCCTACAAGTTGATCCAGAGGAAGGCAAAAAAAAACCTGTGAGGTAGAAGCCAGTTTTCCCCACTTTAGGGAGAAAAAAAAATTCCTTCCCGACTCCAATCAGACATCAGAATAACTCCCTGGATCAACGACCCCTCTCTAGTAACTATAACCTGTAATATTATTACCCTCCAGAAATACATCCAGGCCCCTCCTGAACTCTTTTAGTGAACTTACCATCACCACCTCCTCAGGCAGAGAGTTCCATAGTCTCACTGCTCTTACAGTAAAGAATCCTCTTCTATGTTTGTGTACAAACCTTCTTTCCTCCAGACGCAGAGGATGTCCCCTCGTCACAGTCACAGTCCTGGGGATAAATAGATGATGGGAGAGATCTCTGTACTGACCTCTGATATATTTATACATAGTTATTACATCTCCCCTCAGTCGTCTTTTTTCTAAAGTGAATAAGCCTAATTTTGATAATCTTTCTGGGTACTGTAGTCCACCCATTCCAGTTATTACTTTAGTTGCCCTCCTCTGAACCCTCTCCAGCTCTGCTATGTCTGCCTTGTTCACAGGAGCCCAGAACTGTACACAGTACTCCGTGTGTGGTCTGACTAGTGATTTGTAAAGTGGCAGGACTATGTTCTCATCACGGGCATCTATGCCTCTTTTGATGCAGCCCATTATCTTACTGGCCTTGGCAGCAGCTGTCTGACACTGGTTTCTGCAGCTTAGATTTCTGTTCACTAAAATTCCTAGGTCCTTTTCTATGTCAGAGTTACCCAATGTTTTACCATTTAGTATGTACTGGTGACTTGCATTATTCCTTCCCATATGCATAACTTTACATTTGTCAGTGTTAAACCTCATCTGCCACTTCTCTGCCCAAGCCTCCAGTCTATCCAGATCCATCTGTAGCAGTGCACTGTCCTCTTCTGTGTTAATTACTTTACATAGTTTAGTGTCATCTGCAAAAATTGATATTTTACTGTGCAAGCCTTCTACAAGATCATTAATAAATATATTGAAGAGAATAGGGCCCAATACTGACCCCTGTGGTACCCCACTAGTTACAGTGACCCAATCTGAGTATGTACCGTTAATAACCACCCTCTGTTTTCTATCACTGAGCCAGTTACTTACCCACATACAGACATTTTCTCCCAGGCCAAGCATTCTCATTTTGTATACTAACCTTTTATGTGGTACCGTGTCAAATGCTTTGGAGAAGTCCAGATATACGATATCCATTGATTCGCCGCGGTCCAGTCTAGAACTTACCTCCTCATAGAAACTGATTAAATTGGTTTGACATGACCGATTCCTCATGAAGCCATGCTGATATGGAGTAATTTGCTTATTTTCATTGAGGTACTCCAAGATAGCATCTCTTAGAAAACCCTCAAACAGTTTACCCACGGCAGATGTTAAACTTACCGGCCTATAGTTCCCGGGCTCTGTTTTTGGACCCTTTTTGAATATTGGAACCACATTTGCTATGCGCCAATCCTGTGGAACACTCCCTGTCAGTATAGAGTCCTTAAATATCAGAAATAAGGGTCTGGCTATGACATTACTTAATTCTCTTAGGATACGGGGGTGTATGCCATCCGGTCCTGGCGATTTGTCTATTTTAATCTTTTTAAGACGCAGCTCTACTTCTTCCTGGGTCAGACAGGGCACTTTTAATGGGGAATTTACTTTTATATTCTGCATTTCATCTGACAGTTTATTTTCCTCAGTGAATACAGTGGAGAAAAAGATATTTAGTAGCTTTGCTTTCTCCTCATCGCTCTCTGCAACTCCCCCCTCATTACTCTGTAAGGGGCCGACACCTTCAGGTTTATACTTTTTACCATTTATATAATTAAAGAACATTTTAGGGTTAGTTTTACTTTCTTTGGCGATTAATCTCTCAGTCTCTAGTTTGGCTGTTTTTATTTGTCTTTTACATATTCTATTTTTTTCCTTATAGTTTTTCAATGCTTCCTCGCTCCCCTCCTGTTTTAGTGATTTAAATGCTTTCTGTTTGTCATTTATTGCTTTCTTTACAGTTCTATTTATCCACATTGGTTTTTTCTTGTTCCTTAACCTTTTATTCCTATAAGGTATGTACCTCTCACAATTAGATATTAGGGTGTTTTTAAAAATATCCCATTTTGTGGCTGTATTGTTATTTTTGAGGACTTTGTCCCAGTTAGTTAGGTCTATGGCCTCTCTTAGTTGGCTAAATTTAGCTTTTTTGAAGTTAGGTATTTTTGTTCCTCCCTGAAGAAACGCTCTTTTGAATGACAATTGGAAGGTTATTATATTATGGTCACTATTTCCCAGGAGTCCCCCGACCTGCACATCTGTTGTTCTGTCAGGTCTATTGGTTAATACTAAGTCCAGTATGGCCGTCCCTCTAGTCGGGTCCTGAACCAGTTGGGAAAGGTAATTGTCTTTGGTTATTTCCAAGAACCTGTTTCCTTTATGAGATATACAGGTTTCAGTTTTCCAGTCTATATCTGGGTAGTTGAAATCCCCCATAATAACGACCTCATTATGATTTGCCGCTTCGTCTATTTCATTTAGAAGTAGATTTTCTATGGGCTCTGGTATACTAGGTGGTTTATAATAAACTCCTATTAGTATTTTATTATTGTTTTTGGCTCCATTTATTTCTACCCACAGTGACTCCACATCTTCATGTCCCTCACTTATATCTTTCCGCAGTGTGGGCTTTAGACAGGACTTTATATAAAGGCAGACCCCTCCCCCTCTCCGGTTTTGGCGATCCTTTCTAAACAGACTGTAACCCTGTACATTAACTGCCCAGTCATAGCTATCATCCAGCCATGTCTCAGTTATTCCCACTATGTCATAGTCCTCCTCACACATCACTAATTCCAGTTCACCAATTTTATTAGTCAGGCTTCTGGCATTAGTGTACATACACTTAAGAGGTCTATGTATATTTTTTACCCCCCTTTTAAAATTACTATTACCTGTGAAGTGAATATCCGGGGTTTTTGGGTTACTTTGGTTGATGTTTTGCCCAATATTCTCCCTACATTCCTCACTAATCCCAACCCCCACTCACCCCCCACTCTCCCCGACTATGACCCACTCTATATCTACACTATCTACCCCCTTATTAGTATTACCCCCACCCTCCCCCCAGATCCTAGTTTAAAAGCTCCTCCAGCCGTCTAACCATTTTTTCCCCCAGGGCAGTTGCACCCTCCCCATTAAGGTGCAGCCCGTCTCTACTGTAGAGTCTGTAGCCGACAGAGAAGTCGGCCCAGTTCTCCATGAACCCAAACCCTTCCTTCCTGCACCAGCCTCTGAGCCACTTATTTAACTCCCTAATCTCCCGTTGTCTCTCTAGTGACGCTCGTGGCACTGGTAGTATTTCTGAAAACACTACCTTGGAGGTCCTGGACTTTAGCTTCTCACCTAGTTCCCTAAAATCATTTTTAAGGACCTTCCATCTCCCCCTGACTTTGTCATTGGTGCCAATGTGTACCATGACCGCCGGGTCTTCCCCAGCCCCACCCAGCAATCTGTCAATCTGATCCGCAATATGCCGAACCCGAGCACCCGGGAGACAACACACTGTTCGGCATTCACGGTCTTGGCGACAGATAACCCTGTCTGTCCGCCTAATAATAGAGTCCCCTACCACCAGTATCTGTCTGGCCTTTGCTGCTCTCCTTTTCCCATCCTTCCTGCAGCGGTCATCCTCCTGGTTTCTAGGAGAAACGGCCTGCTGCAGTGTCGCTGGTCCTGGGCTTTCATCCCTAATATCAGCCAAACAGGCATATTTACTAGGGTGTTCCAGCTCAGGACTAGCCTCCCTGGCACTTTTCCCTCTACCCCTCCTTACTACATTTACCCAGCTGCTGACCTGATAGTCCTGCTCTTGCCCATCTCCTCCCTCCTCCTCTTCACTGACCCCAGCCAGTGCCTGCACTGTGAGGTCTAAGCCTCTCTCCAGGTGTTCAATGCCCCTAAGTATGCCAAGCTGCTTATTTAGATCCAAGATCCGGGCTTCCAAATATGCAATGTGATTGCATCTAGTGCAAATGTATTCACCCATGAATGGTTCTTCAAGGCATGCATACATTGCACAGGACACACACTTGGTAGCATTGTCCATGGAGCACCTGCTAGATGGGGATATACAGTACAGAAAAACAGTAAATATATGATTAGGGTTTGCTGTAGCTGGAGGGCTACAAATCAAGTTAACACACAAGGAAAATCTCTCCCACCTTACTTTAGCCTCCTTGTCTTAAACTCCGGTTTTTCAACTCCACTTATACACAGCCCACTTACAAAGGAAGCCCAAAGTCAGAGCAAGCTCTAGAAGAGTTTAGCTATGTAATTTATAGCACCTGGGATTGCTAACCACTCCCCTTCACCAGGTACACAGCAGAGAAAAAAAAATGGGTTTAACCCCTTGAGGACAGAGCCCATTTTGGCCTTAATGTCTGGGCCAAATTTTTGAATTCTGACATGTGTCACTTTATGTGGTAATAACTTTGGAACGCTTTTACTTATCCAGGCCATTCTGAGATTGTTTTCTCGTGACACATTGTACTTCATGACAGTGGTAAATTTGAGTCAATATATTTCACCCTTATTTATGAAAAAATCCCAAATTTACCAAAAATTCTGAAAAATTTCCAAATTTCAATTTCTCTACTTTCAAAATACACCGTAATACCTCCAAAAATACTTATTATTTTACATTCCCCATATGTCTACTTTATGTTGGCATCATTTTGTAAACGTCATTTTACTTTTTTAGGACGTTAGGAGGCTTAAAAGTTTAAAAGCCATTTTTCAAATTTTCACAAAATTTTCCAAAACCATTTTTTTTTAGCACCAATGCAGATATAAAGTGATTTTGAGGGGCTTACATAATGAAAACCACCCATAAATGACCCCATTTTAGAAACTACACCCCTCAAATTATAAAAAAACTGCTGTTACAAACTTTGTTAACCCTTGAGGTGTTCCACAAGAATTAATGGAAAATGGAGGTGAAATTTCAAAATTTCACTTTTTTCGTAGATTATTCATGTTAATATTTTTTTTCTTGCAACATAGCAAGGGTTAACAGCAAACTAAACCTCAATTTACATTGCTCTGATTCTGCAGTTTACAGAAATACCCCATATGTGGTGGTAAACGTCTCTATGGGTTTGTGGCAGTGGTCAGAAGGAAAGGAGCGCCATACGGATTTTGGAGGCAAAATTTGCTAGAATAGTTTTTAGGCACCATTTTGTAATTGAGAGACCCTGACGCACCCCTACAGTGGAAACCCTCATAAAGTGACCCCATTTTTGAAACTACACCCTTCAAAGAATATATTAAGGGGGGTACTGACCACTTTGACCCCCTAAGCATTTTACGGAATTTGGAAACACTTGGCCGTGAAAATGAAAATTTTTTTTCTTCCAATAAAATGTTGCTTTAGCCCCAATTTTTTTTATTTGCATAAGGGGTAACAGGAGAAAAGCCCCCCCATAATTTGTTACCCATTTTCTCCTGAATACGGCAACACCCCATATGTGGTGGTAAACTGCTGTGGGGGTACATGGCAGGACTCAGAACAGAAGGAGCGCCATATGGATTTTACAACACAGATTTTGATGGAGTGGTTTGCGGGAGCCATTGATTTTTATTTTTTTGAGCTATTGTCTTATGTGGGGGCTCATTTTTTGCAGGATGAGGTGAGGTTTTCATTGGTACCATTTTGGGGTAAATACGCCTTTTTGATCGCCTGCTATTACACTTTTTGTGAGGGAAGAGGGGAAAAAATGGCTATTTTGGCATCGTTTTTTTTTTTAAATTTTTTACAGCATTCGCCTGGGGGGCCATCTCATGTAATATTTTTATAGAGCAGGTTGTTACGGACGCAGCGATACCCAATATGTCCAACTTTTTTATTGTTGGAAAGTTTTACACATTAGATGCATTTTGAACAGAATAAAATATTTTTTTTGTGTTGTCATTTTCAGAGAGCCATATTTTTTTCAGTTTTCGGGCGATTGTCTCAGGTAGGGTACAGTTTTTGCAGGACAAGATGACGGTTGAATTGATACCATTTTGGGGTAATTACGCCTTTTTGATCGCCTGCTATTACACTTTTTGTGAGGGAAGAGGGGAAAAAATGGCTATTTTGGCATCGTTTTTTTTTTAAATTTTTTACAGCATTCGCCTGGGGGGCCATCTCATGTAATATTTTTATAGAGCAGGTTGTTACGGACGCAGCGATACCCAATATGTCCAACTTTTTTATTGTTGGAAAGTTTTACACATTAGATGCATTTTTGAACAGAATAAAATATTTTTTTTGTGTTGCCATTTTCAGAGAGCCATATTTTTTTCAGTTTTCAGGCGATTGTCTCAGGTAGGGTACAGTTTTTGCGGGACAAGATGACGGTTGAATTGATACCATTTTGGGGTAATTACGCCTTTTTGATCGCCTGCTATTACACTTTTTGTGAGGGAAGAGGGGAAAAAATGGCTATTTTGGCATAGTTTTTTTAAAAATTTTTTTTACAGCATTCGCCTGGGGGCCATCTCATGTAATATTTTTATAGAGCGGGTTGTTACGGATGTGGCGATACCTAACATGTTCATGTATTGTGTGTTTTTTTATTTTTAATCAATTTTTTTAACTTTTTTTTTTAACTTTTTTTTTTAACTTTTTTTTTTTCCACTTTCTGGACTCAGATCCACTTGGTTCTTCAAGAACCAGTGGGTCTGGTATTTTACAATACACTGCAGTACACTGTATAGTGTACTGCAGTGTATTTTCTTATAGCCTGTTCAAGCTCCTGCCTTTAGCAGGAGCTTGAACAGGCTTTCATGGCAAGCCAGACGAAAGCGTCTGGTTGCCATGGTAACCATCGGGACGCTGCCACAGCAGAGCAGCGTCCCGATGGAAGGGAGAGGGAGCTTCCTCCCTCTCATCTGCCCACACCATCGGCGCTGCCAGCGCACCGCAGCGCCGATGGGAGAGGGAGGGAGCGCTCCCTCCCTGTTAACCCCTTCCATACAGCGGTCCCTACGGACCGCGGCATGGAAGGGGTTAAACTGCTGACATCGGTGCCAGCACCGATGTCAGCAGTTTCAAGCAGAGTATCAGCTGTATGCTGATACTCTGCTTGAATAACGCTTGGCCATTCAGAAAAATTATTGCGGGCGGCACTCGCGGCAGCCGCCCGCACATTGGAAGTCTCCCCCCCGCCACCCATCTGCCCACCCATCTGCCCACAGCCAATCAGGGGGGCGGGGGGGACACCCTGACCCCCCCCTAACCCCTGACACTCGGCGGGGATTCGCTAGAATAGCGCTATCCCCGCCGAGTACACGGAGCCTGCTGTGAATGGCTGGTCTGAATAGACCAGCCATTCACAGCGATCGCCATTATGGGGGGTGCACGGCACCCCCCGAGGCCTTCACTATGGATGGCTGGCTGTGTCTAACAGCCGCCATCAAAGCATGTTAACCCCGCTGCACTGAGCAGCGGGGGTTAACATGCATGACGTACCGGTACGCCCTGTTGCGCTAAGTACCTAGCGCCCATGACGTACCGGTACGTCCATTGTCGCCAAGGGGTTAAATGTTATAACCAGATGCAACCACTAAACAAACAAAGATCTTTGCAATCAACTAGACAGTTATTTGCAGTCACTCCCACAAATTCACACTCAGTACCAGAACCCTGGTTTTTCAACTCCACTTATACACAGCCCACTTACAAAGCAAGCCCAAAGTCAGAGACAGAATCTAAAAAAAATCTAGAAAATCACATTGTATGATTTTTAAATAATTAGCATTTTATTGCATAAAATAAGTATTTGATACAATAGAAAAACAGAACTTAATATTTGGTACAGAAACCCTTGTTTGCAGTTACAGAGGTCGGACGTTTCCTGTAGTTCTTGGCCAAGTTTGCAGACACTGCAGCAGGGATTTTGGCCCCCTCCTCCATACAGATCTTCTCCAGATCCTTCAGGTTTTGGGGCTGTTGCTAGGTTACATTGAGTTTCAGCTCCCTCTAAAGATTTTCGATTGGGTTCAGGTCTGGAGACTGGCTAGGCCACTCCAGGATCTTGAAATGCTTCTTACGGAGCCACTTCTTAGTTGCCCTGGATGTGTTATGGGTTATGATCATGCTGGAAGACCCAGCCACCACCCATCTTCTTACTGAGGGAAGGAGGTTGTTCACCAAAATCTCACGATACATGGCCCCATCCATCCTCCCTTCAATAGGGTGCAGTCGTCCTGTCCCCTTTGCAGAAAAGCACCCCCAAAGTATGAGATTTCTACCCCCATGCTTCACGGTTGATACCAAAAAGTTCTATTTTGGTCTCATCTGACCACATGACCTTCTCCCATGCCTCCCCTGGATCATCCAGATGGTCATTGGCGAACTTGAAACAGTCCTGGACATGTGCTGGGGTGAGCAGGGGGACCTTATGTGCCCTGCAGGATTTTAATCCATGACGGTGTAGTGTGTTACTAATGGTAATCTTTGAGACTGTGGTCCCAGCTCTCTTCAGGTCATTGACCAGGTCCTCCCGTGTAGTTCTGGACTGAGTCCTGACCTTTCTCAGAATCATCCCCCACGAGGCGTGATCTTGCATGGAGCCCCAGACCGAGGATGATTGACTCTTGTGTTTCTTACATTTTCTAATAACTGCACCAACAGTTGTCTCCTTCTCACCAAGCTGCTTACCTATTGTCCTGTAGCCCATCCCAGCCTTGTGCAGGTCTACAGTGTTGTCCCTGGTGTCCTTAGACAGCTCTTTGGTCGTGACCATGATGGAGAGGTTGGAGTGTGATTAAGTATGTGGACAGGTGTCTTTTATACAGGTAACGAGTTCAAACAGGTGCAATTAATACAGGTAATGAGCGCAAACTTGCAAAATCGCCACTGCATCTAATTTTCCCCTCTGTACTTCTGTCTATTGAGTCTATCTCTCTCATATCTCTATCTCTCTCTCATATCTCTATCTCTCTCTCATATCTCTATCTCTCTCTCATATCTCTATCTCTCTCTCATATCTCTATCTCTCTCTCATATCTCTATCTCTCTCTCATATCTATCTCTCTCATATCTATCTCTCTCATATCTATATATCTCATATCTATATATCTCTCATATCTATATATCTCTCATATCTATATATCTCTCATATCTATATATCTCTCATATCTATATATCTCTCATATCTATATATCTCTCATCTATATATCTCTCATATCTATATATCTCTCATGTCTATATCTCTCTCTCATGTCTATCTCTCTCTCATGTCTATCTCTCTCTCATGTCTATCTCTCTCTCATGTCTATCTCTCTCTCATATCTCTATCTCTCTCTCATATCTCTATCTCTCTCTCTCATATCTCTATCTCTCTCTCATATCTATATATCTCTCTCATATCTATATCTCTCTCTCTCATATCTATGTATCTCTCATATCTGTATATATCTCATATCTATATCTCTCTCTCTCATATCTATATATCTCTCATATCTGTATATATCTCATATCTATATCTCTGTCTCATATCTATATTATTATTATTATTATTATTTATTATTAAAGCGCCATTCATTCCACAGCGCTGTACATGTTGAAAGGGGTTTACATACATAGTCTAGACAATTGCTCTAGGACAAACAAGTTACAGACTGGTACAGAAGGAGAGAGGGTCTCTGTCTCATATCTATATCTCTGTCTCATATCTATATCTCTGTCTCATATCTATATCTCTGTCTCATATCTATATCTCTGTCTCATATCTATATCTCTGTCTCATATCTATCTCTCTCTCTCTCTCATATCTCTAACTCTCATATCTCTAACTCTCATATCTCTCTCTAACTCTCATATCTCTCTCTAACTCTCATATCTCTCTCTAACCTCCTCTCTCATACCTCTCTCTCATACCTCTCTCTCATACCTCTCTCTCATACCTCTCTCTCATACCTCTCTCTCATACCTCTCTCTCTCACCTATCCTCTCTCTCTCACCTATCTCTCTCATACCTATCTCTCTCTCATACCTATCTCTCTCTCATACCTATCTCTCTCTCATCCTATCTCTCTCTCTCTCTCACCTATCTCTCTCTCTCTCACCTATCTCTCTCATACCTATCTCTCTCATACCTATCTCTCTCATACCTATCTCTCTCATACCTATCTCTCTCATACCTATCTCTCTCATACCTATCTCTCTCATACCTATCTCTCTCATACCTATCTCTCTCATACCTATCTCTCTCATACCTATCTCTCTCATACCTATCTCTCTCACTCTCTCATACCTATCTCTCTCTCTCTCTCATACCTATCTCTCTCTCTCTCTCATACCTATCTCTCTCTCATCTCTCTCTCTCATATCTCTCTCTCTCATATCTCTCTCTCTCATATCTCTCTCTCTCATATCTCTCTCTCTCATATCTCTCTCTCCCTCTCTCTCTCATATCTCTCTCTCCCTCTCTCTCTCATATCTCTCTCTCCCTCTCTCTCTCATATCTCTCTCCCTCTCTCTCTCATATCTCTCTCTCCCTCTCTCTCTCATATCTCTCTCTCTCATACCTCTCTCTCTCTCTCATACCTCTCTCTCTCTCTCATACCTCTCTCTCTCTCTCATACCTCTCTCTCATATCTCACCTATCTCTCTCCCTCACACCTATCTCTCTCCCTCACACCTATCTCTCTCCCTCTCATATACCTATCTCTCTCTCTCTCCCTCTCATATACCTATCTCTCTCTCTCTCCCTCTCATATACCTATCTCTCTCTCTCTCTCTCTCTCATATACCTATCTCTCTCTCTCTCTCTCTCTCATATACCTATCTCTCTCTCTCTCTCTCTCTCTCTCTCATATACCTATCTCTCTCTCTCTCATATACCTATCTCTCTCTCTCTCTCTCTCTCTCTCTCTCATATACCTATCTCTCTCTCTCTCTCTCTCTCTCATATACCTATCTCTCTCTCTCTCTCATATACCTATCTCTCTCTCTCTCTCTCTCATATACCTATCTCTCTCATCTCTCTCTCATATCTCTTCTCTCTCATATCTCTCTCTCTCTCTCATATCTCTCTCTCTCTCATATCTCTCTCTCTCTCATATCTCTCTCTCTCATATCTCTCTCTCTCATATCTCTCTCTCCCTCTCTCTCTCATATCTCTCTCTCCCTCTCTCTCTCATATCTCTCTCTCCCTCTCTCTCTCATATCTCTCTCTCCCTCTCTCTCTCATATCTCTCTCTCTCATACCTCTCTCTCTCTCATACCTCTCTCTCTCTCTCATACCTCTCTCTCTCTCTCATACCTCTCTCTCTCTCTCATACCTCTCTCATATATCTCACCTATCTCTCTCCCTCACACCTATCTCTCTCCCTCACACCTATCTCTCTCCCTCTCATATACCTATCTCTCTCTCTCTCTCCCTCTCATATACCTATCTCTCTCTCTCTCTCATATACCTATCTCTCTCTCTCTCTCTCATATACCTATTCTCTCTCTCTCTCTCTCTCTCTCATATACCTATCTCTCTCTCTCTCTCTCTCTCTCTCTCTCATATAACCTATCTCTCCTCTTCTCCCTCTCATATACCTATCTCTCTCTCTCTCCCTCTCATACTATTCTCTCTCTCTCCTCTCATTACTTCTCTCTTCTCTCTCTCATATACCTATCTCTCTCTCTCTCTCTCTCTCATATACCTATCTTCTCTCTCTCTCTCTTCTCTCTCCTCATATACCTATCTCTCTCTCTCTCTCATAACCTATCTCTCTCTCTTCATATACCTATCTCTCTCTCTCTCTCATATACCTATCTCTCTCTCTCTCCATATACCTATCTCTCTCTCTCTCTCATATACCTATCTCTCTCTCTCTCTCATATACCTATCTCCTCTCTCTCTCTCATATACCTATCTCTCTCTCTCTTCTCATATACCTATCTCTCTCTCTCTCTCATATATACCCTATCTCTCTCTCTCTCCTCTCTCATATACCATCTCTCTCTCTCTCTCTCATATACCTATCTCTCTCTCTCTCTCATTACTATCTCTCCTCTCTCTCATATACCTATCTCTCTCTCTCTCTCTCTCTCTCTCTCATATACCTATCTCTCTCTCTCTCTCTCTCTCTCTCTCATATACCTATCTCTCTCTCTCATATACCTATCTCTCTCATACCTATCTCTCACCACAGCTGAGAGATAGATAGAAACTACGACTCCCAGCATGCACAATTGCTTGCCTGGTTTCAGATCTCCCATAGAAGTGAACGGAGCATGCTGGGAGTTGTCAGTTTCTGATCCCCATGTCCGTTTTGCGGCACCCGTAAAAACATAGAACGTGTCCTATTCTTGTCCGCGTTACGGATAACATTACAACTGTTCTATTATGGGATGACCATTCCGTTCCGCAAAAAGCGGAACGCACACGGCTGGCAAAACAGACTATGGTCATGTTCATGAGCTCTAAGTACATCGTAGAGGCATGCCTAGCAAGCAACAATCTCTCACCAAGAGGTACACTGCCCAAAAGTAGTCTCTGAGAGATTTATTTTTTTTTTTTTACGACCTCTTGTGGGAAATCCCAGTGTCTAATCAGACTACACCTGTAGTTATTTACATATCTGCCTGAGACATGACTGCAGGACGAGTTTTGCCAAAATCTGACATTTCTATCTGGGTGCATTTGGGTTTTTTGGGTGTTTTTTGTTTTTTTTTATATCATTCTTTATATCCGATTTATCTCATTTTTATCTGCCTGACTGTATCACTCACTATAGCACATATCTATACATTTATCTATCGGTCTTACTACCTGCCCACACCTATCTTAGTCACCAGGGGGAGCCACTGAGAAGGTGTTAAGCTTGTAATTCTATGCCGAGGCTCGACCACCCTGTGCACCCTATGATGCCGGCCTGACCCGAGGGCTTCACCTTGATGTGCAGACCGGTCCTGGACACACTGGTGACTGCCGGCCGCCTCTGCTCAGTCTCATGTATTTTTTTCAGCTGGACGTTTCCTTCCTCTGTCCAGCTGTGCTTCCTGCCAAAGCCTTATCAAAAGGGAAAGGCTGAGCGGCCGCTCCGGGACCTGACCCCCTCGGAGAGCAGCAGTCTGGTCCTCTGTGAGCTGCCAGCAACCACTGACAGAAATAGTAACGGGGTCCCGTTCACCGCTGACCCCACCGCAGACGTCCTTAACTGTTTAGAGCCCTTCCCCTTGTGTGTCATGCAGAACGCTGGGACAGGAAGGTTTCCCCTGTGTCAGTGTCTGTGCTAGTCAGACAGCAGACCCGTCACTCACTGACGCAGCAAAAATTCCCAGATTTCACATCCATCACGCGTATCCAACGGGAGATCTGTGCTGGTACTCCATGTACATCATTAGAAGACCTTCAGAAATTACATTACTTATCCTGTACTGATCCTGAGTTACATCCTGTATTATACTCCAGAGCTGTACTCACTATTCTGCTGGTGCAGTCACTGTGTACATACGTTGCATTACTTATCCTGTACTGATCCTGAGTTACATCCTGTGTTATACTCTAGAGCTGTACTCACTATTCTGCTGGTGGAGTCACTGTGTACATACATTACTTATCCTGTACTGATCCTGAGTTACATCCTGTGTTATACTCTAGAGCTGTACTCACTATTCTGCTGGTGGAGTCACTGTGTACATACATTACTTATCCTGTACTGATCCTGAGTTACATCCTGTATTATACTCTAGAGCTGTACTCACTATTCTGCTGGTGGAGTCACTGTGTACATACATTACTTATCCTGTACTGATCCTGAGTTACATCCTGTATTATACTCCAGAGCTGCACTCACTATTCTGCTGGTGGAGTCACTGTGTACATACATTACATTGCTTATCGTGTACTGATCCTGAGTTACATCCTATATTATACTCCAGAGCTGCACTCACTATTCTGCTGGTGCAGTCACTGTGTACATACATTACATTGCTTATCGTGTACTGATCCTTAGTTACATCCTATATTATACTCCAGAGCTGCACTCACTATTCTGCTGGTGGAGTCACTGTGTACATATATTACTTATCCTGTACTGATCCTGAGTTACATCCTGTATTAAACTCCAGAGCTGCACTCACTATTCTGCTGGTGCAGTCACTGTGTACATACATTACTTATCCTGTACTGATCCTGAGTTACATCCTGTATTATACTCCAGAGCTGCACTCACTATTCTGCTGGTGCAGTCACTGTGTACATACATTACTTATCCTGTACTGATCCTGAGTTATATTCTGTATTATACTCCAGAGCTGCACTCACTATTCTGCTGGTGGAGAATAGTACAGCTCTGGAGTATAATACAGAATAAGTAATGTATGTACAAAGTGACTGCACCAGCAGAATAGTGAGTGCAGCTCTGGAGTATAATACAGGATGTAACCAAGGATCAGTACAGAATAAGTAATGTATGTACACAGTGACTGCACCAGCAGAATAGTGAGTACAGCTCTGGAGTATAACACAGGATGTACCTCTGAATTACTTATATAATGTATGTACCCAGTGACTGCACTTTTCCTGTAGATTATATGTAAATGGTGCAGTGATGTGTGAAGATGAACATACACTGTAAGCTCGGTGCTTGTGTTATATTTTGGGCTCTGATCTTGGCCCTCGGGGGCAGCTTCCATGATTTATCTTCCCTTCCGTGGCTTTTGTCGCTTCCCTGTACTAAAAGAGCAGAGCTGGCGTTAATGTGTCTAGATCGGAGAGCGAGCGTTGCCCGGACTCACCCACACGGCAGCGCTGTGAAAAATGGCCCTTGATTTACTAATTAATCAGTCAAAAGAGGAATGACAGTGCTGAGGGCCGGGGGGCCCCGCTGTGGAGGTGGACCGCCGCTGATGAATGGGTTCCTTTGGAAATCATCTATCAAGGAACCTTAGTCATTTTTAACTGGTCTGGTGAGGACTTGGTTGCATTTTTATGTTGTGTTTTGTGCGTGTTACACACTTTCACTTTGTGTCTGCATGTGCTTACGTGTCCTCAGGTAGCGGAAGACGTCTCCAGCAGCGGAGCACCGGGTCCACGCTCCCGGCGGGGGCTGCCGTTCCATCACTGCTTCTTCTGATCACCCTATACATAGTGTCGAGTAGATTTGCAGATGTTTTGTATTATTAGTCTTGTACTGCTTTTTAGGTATACGCCGCGCTGTTGAGGTTTTGTTATCTGTTTGTGACCTCTCTGACTCCCCCTGCTGGTTCAGTGTCTTTAAAGAAGATCCGTCACCTCTCCTGACATGTCTGTTATAGCGACTACTTGCATAACCATTCTGTAGCATCTCTTCTTATGCCTCTGTGATTCCTACTAGAATATCGTATAAATTTCCAGCAGTCTGCAGTAAAGGTCCAGCTGGGTATTACCAGTTAGGGGGTGTGTCCCTGCAGTGCTGCCAGTGTCAGGGACACAACCCCAGCAGGCAACACCCATCTGGACCTGCTGACAATTCTAGTAGGAATAACAGAGGAATGGCAGAAGAATAGATGTTCCAGAACTGTTATTACATGGGGAAAGCAAGTCGGAGGGTGATGGGTCCATTTAAAGGGGTATTCCGGCTTTTGGACGTTATCTCCTATGCACAGGATAGGGGACAACTACTGTGAGCAGGGAAGTTGGGGCTATTTGTTCTAGCGACTTCTGTAAATTTACGTTTGTCCTCTGTAGGGGGGAGGGGTAAGTGAGTGGGGGTCATTTATCAAGGGACATGCGACTTTAGTCTTTAAAAAAAAAAAACGTAAGTCCCTTGCGACAATAGAGCCCAGGTAGGTGGGCGTCCCCCTTCATCTCCAGCTCACGGCTCCTGCCGCTGACATCACTACTGGGTTGGGCTCAGTCTACAGCTGATTAAGCAATTGGGTTGCTGGCATACCTGCGTGAGGATGGAAACCAGTTTATCCACTCTGACCCCCACATCACCCTGATGTCTCCTGCACTCGCTCAGGTTTTCCGTATCACTGGGATAGTCCAGGCCTAGCGCCTGATATAGGAGGCCACCAACAGGAAATTTTTGCTATGGTGCAATTTTTTGACGGACGGTTGGTACCGAAGAAAAAAAATCAATAGTAGTCTGTTAGATCATGTTATATTCTCTGCTTTAGCAGCAGCTGCCTGGCATTGGTTGCTCCAGGTCAGCTCATCTGATGCAACGTCTGTGAACCTTATTTTCTTCGGCATATCCTACCACCGTGGCCATCTTTTCCACCCATCTAAGTGGGCCAAAACCAGCACCCCCAGCCCCCCCCCATGACCTCAATTAACCCTTTGATTCTCACAAATATTGCACAATGTTTGGGACACGAATCCGGCGAATATTTTTAGTTAAGTTTGCCTGCGTAGTTGATGATCTGTAGCTGGTGAGCCGCGGGTCACATAACCAGTGGTATTTTGCACAGTTGAACTGATTGTGCAGGTACAACGTGTACGTCTGTGAGGATCCCGTGTATTGAGGTGGAAATCAACCCTTTAATGGAAGGAAAAGTTATTGCAAATGATGACACCAATTTAAAAAGGGTTTTTTTCCGGGAGTTCAGTATTGATGGCCTATCCTCAGGACGGGACGTCTGTATGAGAGCGGCAGGAGGTCCGACTCCCCGTACCCCTGAACGACACAGCTCCATACACTGTGTAGTGGCCATTACTGGTTACTGCAGCTCAGCCCCATTCTAAAACTGATGGGCAAGGAGTCGGGCCCCCATGTGCTATACTAAGGCTATGGCTTCAGAATTAAAGGGGTTTTCCTAGAGTTAATTTCTGATGGCCCATTCTCACAATAGATGATCATTATCTGATCGTGGGAGTCTGACTCCTGACACCCCATGGCCTCTTCCTATACCAGTGATGTCACGTTCATCCGTCATATGGCCTATGTGAAGCTCAGTCCCATTCAAGTGAATAAGCCTGAGTTGCAATACCAAGAGCAGCCACTAGCCAATGTATGGCGCTGTGCTTCTTGCCTTGTAAGGACGCCTTAGAGCTCACCAGACAGCCGATCAGCAGGGATGGCCGGCCACGGATCACCATTGATCAGATATGGATGACCTTTCTTGAAGCTAGGTCATCAATATCGAACTCCCGGAAAACCACCTCTGAAGGAGCTGTAGAAAAATATTTTATATATATATAATATAATAGTGCAGCCTGTACAAGATGATGAATATATTATTCGCCTTTACTACAAGCCATAGGCTCCTTCTCTCAGGCTCCCTCTATGGTATGCCCCCCACTGTACAGTATATGCAGTAAATGTTCTCAGAGGACACTTGAGATAAAGCGTTATCATGGGGGTCTGGAGCAGGAAACAAAAGAGTGGAGAAGACATGGTGAGAGACTTTATCATTCCCCCCATGCCCGTTTTCTGTTATAAAATTGCAAACCTCGTGTTCGTGACTTTTGTCACATTGTGCCTGAATTCAGGTGCAAGTGTCTCAGCTTTCCTAAGGAGGAGGCGGGGTCAGGGGTTGGCCGGGGGTCAGCTGACCCATTTGTCGTCTTATATGCCCGTTTTCTGGCTGACTGAAATCTACGGCAGTTCCGACGTGGTTCAAATTTCACTTTAGGTGCATGCACTAGAAAGAAGATGTGCCTAATTTATGATTAGGCGGGCACCTCGTTGTGAATCAGGGGGCCACAAGGATATCGTAGACTGGTGTAAAACGGGAGGGGAGCTTATTTTTACAAACTGGGTCTGGTGGTCCGTCAGCAAGAGCCATTACAACTTTGGAGATCCTCAGTCGTAGTAAATTGTCCTTGATGAAATGAGACGTGAGAATGTTGGTTTTCCCATTGGAATCCCTACGTTGCGCCCGAGGGGACTGCGTGGCCCGGGGCTGTTGGTATTTGGCCACATATTTGTTGTATACAGGGGCTGCACGTGTCCACTGACCACAGCTCATCCATCAAATCCAGGCTCGAAGGCTTCCATTTACAGTGACAGGTGCAATTACTTCTCCTGATTTATGCCTTTTTCACCTCCTGTCCTTTCTCGGGTCAAGTCCACCAGTCATCCTGTTCTGCTCACCAGTAGCTTTCTCCTACTCACCAGTAGCTTCACCCAGTCGTTCTGATCTCTATGAGGTAAAGCTCAGTCCATATCCCATATGGAGCTATTCAAGTCAATATGGGCAATGTCATTGCCCAGTGGTTAGCACTGTTTCCTTGAGGTCCTGGGCTCGAATATGACCAAGGACAACATCTGCATATAGTTTGTATGTTCTCCTCTGGGTTCTCCCCCCAACACGCCAAACAAAAATGGCTTTCCATGAAAATTGGCCTTAATTTGTGTATGGAAGCAAATTCAGGGTGGCAGAAATGTGCCAGTCCCATTCCAATAAATTATACATGGTTTCCACAAATATAGACCCTCAAGATTTGGGACCAGTGGTCATCTCCACATCTTCCAGATGTTGGGATTCTGGATCATCTAATGCCACCTGCACATATGCTTGTAACTTAGGTTCTTTTAGATTTGGTTCTCATGCTTGCACCTCCACCCGCCTTTAAAAATGCTTACCGCCATCTGAGCTGGACAGACTGGTCCGTAGTGATGAGAGACCAGAGGAAAACACGACCTTCTACCTAGCAGATAAACCAGTCATTTCAGCCAGCGTGCTCTGCTGGGTCAGTGACACAGGACCAGTATGATCATGGGAGGTATGTCCGTTGTCGTCACTCCTCTCTTGGACTGGTATATGGCATGTTTTTGTACCAGTTTCATACCGCCATTCAGTGCTTTGCAGCCGAGGCAGTGTGTTTCCTTTCTGAACGGGCACAGCCGGCTCTCCCAGAGATCACATCTGCAGTAGGTCCTGATGATGGGATTGAATAATTTGTGCATCAGTTTCTCAGGGGAGGTACTGTCTCTCCTTAAAGAAGAACTCCCACAAAAAAATGTATTCCATGTCCTGCTAGAAATGTACATGATGTAATCTGTAGTGAATGTCATTTTCTTACCAGTAGCGAATTTTTGAGTTATATCATCCTGAAGTTTCTTATCTGTGTCATGTGACTAGGAATTAGACCCACCAACTCACACAGAGACTTATGTGTGGACAGGAAGTCTAATTCTCTATGTATTCCTATGGGAGCCTCACTTTCAGTCTCATAGGAATGAATAGAGCAGTTACTGGCTTGCTATCCTGGGTCAGTTGGAGGTCAGGGAGTTGGTCACATGACCCAGCTACAATAAGAAGAGAGTGGAAACTCTCAACTTCAGCCTCTGATAAGAAGATTGCATTCACTACAGATTATATCATGCACCTTTCTAACAGGTCAGAGGATAAAACATTTTGTGGGAGTTCTTCTTTAAAGGGTCCCACAAAAAAAATATAGTTTTCAAACCAACTCCTGGATCTGAATACTTTTGTAACTGAACAATCACTGATAAAGGTGCACTGCGGCGGTAATTCAATTGACAATATATGGCTAAACCCTCACGCTGATGTTAAAATGAGACTTTCGCCAATATATTCTTATATCAAGAACATACCGGAGCCTGAGCACCGCGTCAAGGTATCTCAGAGTGGCTCGGGACCTAGCGCTAACCTACCTTGCCGTATGGGCAATTGCGGAAGGAGCATATAGACTGACACACAGCAACCTACTCCTAGTTACCTCCAGCGTGAAATCATACATACAATGTAACTGCATGTCATTAAAAATGTTCCATAAAATCTATTTATATAGCGCCATCCACTGTTTGCTCTTTTCTTAATTTATCTGTCCACCTCACTGAGGTGGACGCACATGCTCAGTTCCATCCTCTAGTTGCCATCAGCTGCTCCAGAAAGCAGCCTGAAATACATTTACTAGATCAGTTGAAGCAATGATTGGTTCTAGCTTAGTTAGAAAGAGATCGTCATGTACTATATGATGTCTGATTTTATTTTTTTTTTCACATTAATAATGGTTTAATGCCTTTTTGAGAGACCAACTGTGTAAAGATTTAGGTAGTTAGGTTCTCATTCTTCAGGAAGATGCCTCTGTGCATATTATTTTCCCATGGTGCCACTAAGCCTCCTTAAAGGGGTTCTCCAGGAATTAAAAAAATGAAAATACTTAAATATTATTTTCTAATAAATATATTCACAAATACCTTTCATTAGTTATAATGGCTCGTTTTGTCTGGGGAGCAATCATCAGGGGAGACAAAATGGCCGCTGTCCTATTACTACACACAAAACCTGTCCTGATCACAATGAGGACAAGTTACTTCACAACACTGAGGTAAAGAGCTGTCTCATCCTCCTCTCTGCTCTTTTTGCCAATACAGGTGAATCTCTCTGGGAAAGGAGTTCATGAGAAGACATGAAGTACAGAGAGGAAGATGGGGATGTGGCTAATGAACAGCAGCACTTGTATGCAGCCTCCATTACCACAGCCCCACATTACCTCAGTCTGTCCTGTCCGTCCTCTCTGTACCTCATGTCTCCTCATAAACTAAATTCCCCAGAGATTCAGCTAAAGTTCTTTTCATCTGTATTCAGGATCATAATCCCTGACAGACAGAGAGGAGGATGAGGCAGCTCTTTACCTCAGTGTTGTGAAGTAACTTGTCCTGCTATGGTTTTGTGTGAACTAATAGGACAGCGGCCATTTTGTTTTCCCTGATGATTGCTCCCCAGACAAAACGAGCCATTATAACTAATGAAAGGTATTTGAGAATATATTTATTATAAAGTAATATTTAAGTATTTTCATTTTCTTAATTCCCAGAGAACCCCTTTAAGGAGAGCCAGTACCTTCTCTAAGCTGCCTCCAAAACATCTCACTCAGCAAACCAGAATCCTACTCCGTACTGATGAGGGGCAAGCACCCCAAGACAGCTGTCTACGGATGGATATTTGGCTTGACTATTTTCCCTGGTCATGTTTCAAGGTTTGTTAAAAAGTTGAACATTGACTTATCGAGAGCCCCTTCCAGAAGGTGACACTAGCAAGACGATCCTCTTTGTCTGGAGTCTGCTGTCCTGGTCATGTAATGGTCACATAGATATTCAGCTTGACTCTGTACTGTTACCAGACGTCTTGTAAGGAACCATTCATTTGTGTCTGATCATCACATGCTGGACAGATGTTCAGCCTCTGGAAGTAAACAGTGACTGAAAGCAGAGTTCATGAAGACCTTTTTTTTTCTCCTTTTTTTAACCTTGAAAATTCATGTATTTTCCATCACATTTTTTGACAAGATTTTTTGGTGTTTTTGTTTTTTTTAAAAAATTTTGTTACAGTTGTAACATGAGGTTTTTTCACGCCACTTCTCAAGTTCTGTGGAGAGGTCTCTTGGAAAAAAAAATGGCAGAACAAATGGCACATCCAGAACGTGGTGCATTTTGAAAATAAGCCACGTACCCAAGAAATGCAAAAGAAAAATGCAGATTAAAAAAACTGGCAATTTGTCAGAAAAACCGCTCTGTACGTTAAACCAGACCTGGGCTACTTTCACACTGGTGGCAGCAGGGTCCAGCAGGCTGTACCGGCAAGGGAATAGTCTGCCCGATCCATTCTGACGCTAGCCCAGCGTACCGCCGGAAGAGCCCCCCCCCCCAGACCCATTCATGATGGACAAAAACTACAGCATGTTGTACATCCCCTCTAAGACTACTTTCACACTGGCGGCAGCAGGGTCCGGCGGGGGAACAGCTTGCCGAATCCATGCTAGCGCTAGCCCACCGTGCCACCGTAGATCCGCTCCAGCCCCATTCACTATAATGGGGGCAGGCCAGAGGTCCGGCTACAGCACGGCAAAGAGGCGGCCGGACAAAAACAGCAGCATGCTGTAGTTTTTCTTCGGCCCGTGCCCATTATAGTGAATGGGGCCGGAGTGGATCTCCAGCTGCACAGTGGGCTAGCGGTAGGAGGGATCCGGCAGGTTGTTCCCCCGCCAGAACAGCCTGCCGGACCCTGCTGCCTCCAGCGTGAAAGTAGCCTTAAAGGGGATGTCCATTTCAAAATTAAACCGGAGAACTCCGGATCGATCTGTAGAAGTAAGTAACCATCTGCTCGTTATTACAAGTTGAACCCCTGAGTTGTCTGGTTTCCTCTTGAAATGGACAACCCCTTTAACGAGAAGAGTCTCCAGATACTGTGAGATTCTATAGCACCATGCCGGGTTATTAGCTTCACAGTTTAATCAAGTACTGGACTGTCAGAACTCCCGGACTGTCAGTTTACGGACAAGAAGGAATTTTATTGGATTTTAATTCTTGTAAAAAAAATTTGTGTAGGTTGCTTCTTTTAAGCCTCTTCCATGAGTCCTTTTTTTTTTCCCTCTTTTTGGGCTTTTGACTTTATTTTTCCTCTTTTGTCCTACGAATCTTCTTCTCTCCACTGAGCTGGCCGCTCGATCGGCTCCTGTACATTTTGTGTACTCGCTGTTCCGTTTAGGCAATTGCTTTCCTGACAGCCATTCATTACAGCCGACACCCCCCAGGACTGCTATTTCTTTTTTTTTTTTTTTTTTAAGCAAAGGCCACGGTGACTTTTTTCCCTTGTGTGTTGGGTTTCTCGGTTACCAAACTTGATAGGAATGCGGAGCGCCGAGAATGAGCACAGCCATGTAGAACAAAAAGTGATGTGCCAAAAACTCCCCACACCCCCCTCCGCTTTCCCAGAGACGGCAGCCGCAAACCACAGGTGGATTATGTAGGTCGTACCTGGCAGGTCTCAGCCTTCCCGAATCACCTGTCCTAAACCCTCCAGCGACTTTAACCCTTTCAGGGTCTCAGCACTATGCAAAGTGAACGAGGAGCTAGAATAGCACTGTCTACAAATTCAATTTATCACCCAAAAATATCTAACAATATCTGGAACTTGCGGTACAGGATATTGTGAGGATATTCTTGTATTCATTATACAAATTTTGATGTTTAGGTTTTTATTTTACCTTTTATTTTTTTTATTTTTTTATTATCCTACCCCATAGATCTCACTACAAGTGCTGGATTTTTTAATGTATGAGCATTTTGCTTTACCATGGCGGTTTTATCTCATGTCTACTCAATGAGTTCATTGGATCCATGTTGTCTTGGTTGAGTGCACTCTGTATGTTTATTGCCTCGACTTACCCCCTGGAAAAAGCCACAATAAAAAAAATTGCAGACCACGGGACTGGTGTTTTGTAGCCGTCACGGCGTTGCAGTTAGTGGTTGACCACCCAAATTGTCAGACTCTGACAAATCTGATGGGCAGCAATATATAACTAAGTTCAGCAAGTTTTAGGCAAAAAAAATCTCTATTTCCTCATTTCCCTGGTTCTCTTCTGGCCTTTGTTTAAATGCAGTAATAACAATCTCTGCCCCTCCCCCCTTCTCTGCAAAGGCAGTGAATATAAGTGCTGTGAGTACATGTCTGCCTGCTGGGATACTCAGCAGCATGTTGTTTGTGTAGGACTACAAGTCCCAGCTGTACAATGACACTGCTGATACACACAGGAAATTCTCCCTACCTGTTCTTGTATAATTCCTCTATAGCTCCTTGCCCAGCATTTGTCTCCTCTCACTGCTGCAGCTACTATTTGTTGTAAAGCCTTGAGCCCTCAGTGTGTTCTGGCTGAAGGGGTTAATGTTTTCTCTGAAGGAATCCAGGGAGAGAGCAGATAGCAGGAGCCCAGCAAAGAAAGGGGGCGTGGCCAGTGACATCTCGTGTACAGTGTGTTATCTGAACTCTGAGGCTTGTGCACGAAACATCACAGAGCAGGGAGATAAGGTGACATCACAGGTCATGTGACCCTCAGTCAGCTCTGAGAAACCAGCAGCTTTAGAAACACAAAGTATATGGGAAAGTTGTTATACCTGACAAGTTAGTAACATACAAAGAACAAAAAAATAACTCGGACAACCCCTTTAAAGGGATTATACAGGTATACGTTTTTCCATTTCCCTGTACTTTTTATCTCTCACTCCGGAGATCGGGAGAGTGGTCACATGACTGCGCCCTCTGTGAAGACTGGATTTGCGCTGATGCCACAACCAGACCTTCCATGATGCCCGCCATCAGAATCCCCGGGCGAATGGTCGCAACGTCAGACCAACGTGATCTTGAAATGGGCTGGTTGTTGCTCTCAATCCACAAGCAGGGCAACTGCTTGTCATATTGAGGCTGTGTGGGAGGAAAAATTAGAAGGAAGCAGCAAGAGGATGATGGAGGGTGTAGTAGGGGGAAGTTTTTGGCCCAGGGAAAGGTGTAATAGGCCTTTTACATTTCTGGCTGATCTTGCAGCACTATGGGAGTGTTGTGGCTGCAGCTCTTCTACATCCACAGCCTGGAAGTTCTAGGTTGTAAGCAATTGAGGGCAGCGGTAGCATAGAGTTTGAAGTGAAGAGTCAGGAAAAGTTGACAGGTACACTAGTATGCTCTGTAGGAGAATAGACTAGCTTTATACAATTAAATGACATTTTTTAGGATCCCGCACAACCCCTTTAAGCCCCTTTCAGACGAACAAGTGTCTCACTTCGAGACACCCAGCCGAAAGTCCCAGCACTGCCGGAGTCACATAATTGACAGCATTATGTCAGTGTCGTATAATACATTCCAGAACTGTAAGGGTTACATATCATCATAAATCAATATAATGCTATTTGACCCCGGCAGTTCTGGGAGTTCAGGCCGTGTGTCTCGCCGGGAGTCCACAGCGAAACATTCACTCATCTGAAAGAGGTCTTAAAGGTAACCTGTCATCTCCGAAACACCCCCTGAACTAGAGTAAGCGTTGTATAGTGTAAGTGATGCTGAATCCGAATATGTACGTTTTATCTTCATACTCACTTCCATTCTGACGCTGTGCTCCCACAAACCAGCAGTAAAATGCACTCACTGGACTCTTCTTTGAGTCCTCTCCATTATGTGAGTGATCACCGGAGTCCACTGAGTGCATTTTACTGCAGGTTTGTGGGAGCACAGCGTCAGAATGGAAGTGAGTATGAAGATAAAACTTACATATTCGGATTCAGCATCACTTACACTATACACCGCTTACTCTAGTTCAGGGGGTGTTTCGGAGATGACAGGTTCCCTTTAAAGTTTATAATACTTAGATATTGATGACCTCAGGATAGGCCATTAGTATCAGCTGGTTGGAGCAGGCTCCAGAAACTACACAGGGGGCAGAGCGAAAAGCACAAGATTCCCTGTTCATGTCGGGGTACTGCTTCTCAGGTCCCAGGGGTGCACCTAGCCTTTCTGTTGCCGGAGGCAAAAACTGAAACGGCGCCACCCCCCCCCCCCAATGCCAATTTCTTAACCTAACCCCTTTGCCGTGTTGAAAGCGCTCATTGCCCTTGGCCCTTCTGCTGCCCCCCTCTTGCCCCTACCTGGGCCTGCCTGAGGCGATCGCCTCACCTGGCCTCATTGGTGGTGCAGCCCTGTCAGCGCCCATTCAAGTGACTGGCACATGAGCTGCAGTATGCCAGCGGCAGAAACTACAGTGTGGACAGAGTCTTCCATCTATTATATAATTTCCTGCATCGGTAGCTGCTCAAAGCAGTTGATTGTGGGAGTGCCGGGTTATCAAACCACAACTAAACTGACTGCAGCGGTCACAAGAATGTATGACCTCATCACTGGAGGGAAGTAAACAAAGACTGGCATGGACCGCCAGAGCATCTACACAGGCGCTGCAAAGAACGTGCTGGTTAAGCTAGTTTCACATCTCTGGTATTCTGATCCTGCAGCCAGTTCCGGCAGAGAATGACAGGAATCAGCCTGAAACGTACCGCAGCATGCAGCAGTTTCTATTCTCGGCACATTTGCCGGATAATGACGGGACCTCCACCAGACACCATTATTGTTAGTTAGGATGGCATACATTCCAGTTGCATCTGACAGTGCCAAAATCCGGGAATTGCTGCCGGAGATGCAGAGGCGTAGATAAAGGCTCATCGGTCCTGGTGCAGAAGTTCAGCTTGGGCCCCCTTTCCTTCAGTGCTTTGTGTCCATGGGCAGGGAAGCACATGGCCTTCATGCTGCCTGAGGCCAAAAGTGAAACTGCATCCCCACCAAGCCAAGTTCTTGACTTAACCCCTTCCCTCCAACCAGAGGTGTAAGTTGAGCACCATGGACTTTCTATAATGCTGGTGTCTTCTTTTGTGGCCCAAGGGTCTTTGGGTCCCTTCAGGCTCCTGGGCCTGTTAGCGACTGCTACCTCTGCACCCCCTATAGCTTCACCCATGTTGAGATCTGCAGGTAGCCTTAGTATTGGCTGTTTAGCTGGACAACCCTTTAACATCTGCAACAGGGAATATATAGCATGGCAAGGTGGTCTTTCAGTTGAATGGCCAACCATGGAAAGACTGAGATCCACGCTATCTGTTTTTTGCCCATAGAGGATAGCCTCGGGTGTAATGTCCATATGGCATATGTATTGGGAGTATCTTCTTGAGACAGCTAGCTTTACAATTATTAATATTCATTCTCCAAATTTTTTCAGTATCATCCTTGTACAGTAAGAGCTGTAATCGTACCATGCGAAATATAAGATCCCGCAATACAAATGACGGTTTTCCTCTGCAATATTCAAATAAAGTCAATCGTCCTCATAAACCCCTGGTGAACATTGTATTTGTATGATAATATTTTTCCGGAGGGGAAAAAAAAAAATCTTATTTTCTTCTACTGAAAACCCTTTGAGACAAAGTTCTCCGAACCTTCTAGTCCTGCACCCGTCTCCACGTTTCGCTCCCTTCCTGTAATGTATGGGGGTCATCTGCGGCCTTTCCCCTAGTTTACGGTGGCGGTGTTTTCTGTCCTACACAAATAAATATAAAGCCGCCCATTTATCAGTCGCATTCCTCTTATTATTGTGACTGAAAGGCCAACAATGCCGCAACGTATAGTAATATCTACAATAAATTTTACTGTCAGACTGGGAAAAAAATGGCAGGAAATTTACCCTACAGGCAGGGAGAGGAAATGTAGCCTTTAAGTGACCCCCCCATACGTTTCACATCTTCTTTTATGATATTGAATGCATTGTGGAGCTCGCTTTTTTTATTGGACCCACTTGAAAAGCCTTTTCTATATGTTGTGTTTGAAGTTTCGTGGGAATTGTTGCAGTTTAGTTTTTTTTTTTTAATTTTTGTTTATAAAATTTGGTGCATTTTAAAATTGTGTAAAGTATACAGGAATTCAGGGAGACTGTGGTCATACGCTAAAAAAAATGGCTACCACCCCGATATTTCATGAGAGCAGACGTCATCCATGTGGTACGCACTGGTTTTCTGCAAGTCATTGGGATACGAGATGGCGGTTCTTAAAAATGGACCCACCTTTTTGAATTAGATTGAAGACGAATAATGAGCAACAAAGTAGGTACCGTATTTTTCGCTTTATAAGACGCACTTTTTTTCCCCCAAAAGTAGGGGGAAAATTGCAGTGCGTCTTATAAAACGAATACAAGTGAGCGCTTCCATTATGGAAGCGCTCACTTGTATGTTTTAGCTGCCGGGACCCCCCCCCCCATCAGACCTCAGATCAGACCAGCGTGCACCATAGCAATAAAATAAAAAACTTCACTTACTTGTCCTGCCGCGGCTCCTCAGGCTTCCCGGCCCGGCGCTGCACTGTCCTGAACGCGTACAGCGTCAGGACGTAGTGCGCGCACTATGACCTGACGCTGCACGCAGTCAGGTGACAGTGCAGCGTCGGGCCGGAAAGCCTAAGGAGCGCCGGAGTGGAGCCGGGGCGCTGGACAGGTAAGTGAAGTTTTTTATTTTATTGTTATGGGGCACGCTGGGCTGATCTGAGGTCTGATGGGGGCACAGAGTGGTCTACTGGGGGCACTGTGAGCTGGTCTGAGGTCTGATGGGGCACAGAGTGGTCTAATGGGGGCACTGTGAGCTGGTCTGAGGTCTGATGGGGGCACAGATTGGTCTAATGGGGGCACTGTGAGCTGTTCTGAGGTCTGATGGGGCACAAAGTGGTCTAATGGGGGCACTGTGAGCTGGTCTGAGGTCTGATGGGGGCACAGATTGGTCTAATGGGGGCGCTGTGAGCTGGTCTGAGGTCTGATGGGGGCACAGAGTGGTCTCATGGGGGCACTGTGGGCTGGTCTGAGGTCTGATGGGTTACGCTGGGCTGGTCTGAGGTCTGATGGGTTACGCTGGGCTGATCTGAGGTCTGATGGGGGAACGCTGGGCTGATCTGAGGTCTGATGGGGGAACGCTGGGCTCATCTGAGGTCTGATGGGGGCCTGATGTGATGTCCTGAAATTTATGGGGGGTCAGATATGTGGTCTGATGAAAAATATTTTTTTCTTATTTTCCTACTCTAAAATCTGGGGTGCGTCTTATCTTCAGGTGCGTCTTATAAAGCGAAAAATACGGTAATTGCAATTAGGGAAAAATGGTTGTCATGGCAACAAGAAAAAAACTATAATAATTCACGTTGCTCTACGTGGGGAACCTTTTTGATGCTCATCTGGATAATACAGGCATTAATGGTGCAAAAGTGCAAAAGTTTTGCCTCGTCCCAAAGGCAAAGACCTCCATCATTTGGACACCATTAGTAACCATAGACATACAGATTATGTCCTGGTGTGATAGGAATAGGTGCCTGAATTTTTGGAAAGGTTGATGTTAGAACTAGTATGCCATCAACATGTGATCAGTAAGAGTCAGAAGACTGTCTCTGGTACTGCTGCTCAGCTCCCACCGACTGATTGAGGATGCGCGGTAATACTGGACGCAGCGCTGTGTTAAGGCTGCCATATACCTTCAGTACCTGTCCTTCAGACCCCCTCAGACGTGTGCACACTTAGTCCATCCGCGTGTGCTTGTGTTCTTAGTGGGTTGATAGGGTGCACTGCTGCTGGACACCTCTGACAGCAGCTTATTTGCCTTGAAACCAAAGGATCGGCCATTTTGAATTTTTGCCCCTGATGTCTGAAAAACGTACATTGACCTAAAATCTACCGGACATTAGGTGGTCAGTCGGGCCCAGGATGAGTCAGTGTATGGTGACCTTTAGTCCTGTTGGACTCCCAGTCTATGGTCACCTGACGTGGCTATGCTGTGGATTTTCTATCGAGATTTGCATTTGTAACAAATATCATCCACGTAACCCACCGTATAGACCTAAAATCTGTAGCATGTTGAGATCAAACAGATGGGATATAGGTAACCCGTCCAGCAAACTGCGCACCTGCTGCCAGACTTCACACTAGCTAGCCGGTTCAGCCACAGCTGCCGATAGCCCTGCAACATCCCTATAACTACGAGGGTCTCTCCTACAGCGGAATAGCCACCCCAATAAGGGCAATCCAACTATCAGAAATCTAACTAATTACAGTGGTTGTCCCATGAAAAATATTCTACAGTTTTTAAACCAGCACGAGGATCTGAATACTTTTATAATTACATGTAATTAAAAATTCAGCATAGCCACCAAGTTATTCAGTAAAATGTATCTGTATAGCGCCACCTGCTGTTTGTTCTTTTCCTTATTTCTTTGACCTGATCACTGAGATAGCCGCACATGCTCATTGTCATCCTTCAACTGCCTCCTGAGTTGTGATAGGAAAAGCTGAGACGCCCCCTGAGCTGTGATAGGGAGAGCTGAGACATGCCTCCTGAGCTGTGATAGGGAGAGCTGAGACACGCCCCCTGAGCTGTGATAAGGAGAGCTGAGACACGCCCCCTGAGCTGTGATAGGGAGAGCTGAGACACGCCTCCTGAGCTGTGATAGGGAGAGCTGAGACACGCCCCCTGAGCTGTGATGAGGAGAGCTGAGACACACCTCTTGAGCTGTGATAAGGAGAGCTGAGACACACCCCCTGAGCTGTGATAGGGAGAGCTGAGACACGCCTCCTGAGCTGTGATAGGGAGAGCTGAGACATGCCCCCTGAGCTGTGATAGGGAGAGATGAGACACGCCTCCTGAGCTGTGATAGGGAGAGGTGAGACACGCCACCTTAGCTGCAGCAGAAAAGACACTCCCCTTGAGCTGTCAGCTTGATATAAATCTAGCAGAGCAATGAATGGGGAGATCTCTGGATCCATGTGAGGTACAGGGCTGGTTCTAGCTTTGTTAGAAAAGTATTGTCATGGACTATATGATGTCTGATTTTTATTTTTTACATAAGTCATGAGATAACCGCTTTAATCCTGAGCGGTCCTTTAGGGTGGTATGTGGAGGGGACAGGTCGAGTGGTCGTAATAGCCAGGGTCAGAAACAGAGCAGTCAAATATCAATGCTAAAACAGTGTCCAATAGCAGAAAGGATCAGAGAGGCAAAGGCAGGGGGTGGTCACTAAATAAGTAGTTATTAATTAGTTATCGATTGGTGATAAATCTGGTGACCGGACAGTTAAGGAAATGTAATCTGGAGGAGACTTTCCTGGAAACTCCTTGCTGTGTGTGGGTGAGTACTATCCTGCTGAGAAATCACAGTTGGAAGCCCTACCATGAGAGGAACACATGTGGCGGCAGGATGTCCTGCACCTATCACCGAGCTGTTAGTGTCCCTCGTATGACTACTAGGGGTGACCGACTGTCATATGTGATGGCCCCCAGATCATCACACCAGCCGTTGGGGCAGTGTGTCACTCCACTGGAAAGGCAGGATTGAAGCGCTCACCATGTTGCCTCCATACTGGAACCGGACCTTCACTGGATCCCAAACAGAACCTGGATTCATCTCTAAACACGATACGGTTGCAGTCCAGGTTTCTCTTCACAACAGCACCACAAATGATGACTAGCTGTCAGCGGCAGGACACATAATGGGTGCTGTCACAACAAATTTTCTACTGCTAAGCACCTGGAAATGGTCCAGGCGGAGACAGGGATGTGTAATGAAGGTGCCACCCGTGTCTGGATGGTGGACAACAAACCACGCGCTTGTTGGTGGATCAAATGATCTTCTCCATTGACGTCTGTTTACTGGACTACTCAGACCCTGTTTACCGTTTGTGTGCCCTCACGTAACCACTGCTCCTAACAGCTAGGTCAGAACGGCCTACATGGCAGGCAAATCATCGTAATGACCATCCTGCTTTTCTCAATCTAATGATGCACCCCCTGTAAAAGTCTGTCAACTGGGCATAATGTTTTCTAGTTTGTCTGAGAGCCATGTCTATAAGTCAACAATCTCACCAAGAGGTACACTTCCCAAAAGTAGCCTCTGAGAGCCTTTTTATCGGGCAGCAGGGAAAGTACTTTCACGCCCTCTTGTGGCTAAACCCAGTGTCCAGTCAGACCACACGTGTAATCATTCACATAACTGCCTGAGCCATAACTGCATGCCGAATTCTGCTGCAACCCGACATTTCTATCTGGGTGCGGTATTTTTTTTTGTCAGTGAGTGTATATACAGTATATTTATATCAACCTAATAATAATAATGCCTCTTTCATTTTCCGATCTGATGTTGTTTGAGCTGTGTTACACAGAGGGGAGATTTGCCTCCAGGTTATTTCTTCTTTTATCCTGTATTTAGACAGGAGGACATGGCTAGCCCTTCGGTGTCAAGGAGCAGAACGGATGACTGATGGCGGAGGATTCCCAGCTCTCTGTATCCGTACGGCATAAATATTCCGGGGCACTGACTTTCACAATTTTATCACTGCCTGTCAGTGCTCTGGCTGGAGAGTAGCTTTAGATAAATGATCACTGAGAAATGGCCAATTCAACCCCCCCTTCCCCTTCCCGAAGAACTTAAACTCCGTGCAGAGCTAAGATGAAGGCTCGGGTGCAAATACTTATTAATAGGGACCCAGCATGGAACGGAGGACAGAAATCTGTCATAAGCGACCTCACTATCCGACTGTTTTCACAGTCACATGGCTGTGGGTCACCTGTTTGAAACGCTGTTTTTGTTTTCTAGATCGGAGGCGCCGTCCTCAAGTTATGATACTTTTTCTTAGAGTTTTGCTTCAATGAGGGCGTCACCTTGGCTCTTGTTGCCCCCATGCTCCACTCATTTCTGTGGCCAACCCCTCCCTGGCTGCTTTGCCACTGCCTGTCAATCAAAGCAACCAGGATAGGCCCAGCCACAGAAGTGAGTGGAGCTTGGGGGCAGCAAGAGCAATGGCAATGCCCTCATTGCACCAAAGGCCTGATTTGCATATTAAGAAAAAGTGTTATACCTTGGGAATGGAGCTTCAGTTTTAATCAGGTGAGACACAGCTACTTGTCTATGCAAACAGTTGGATATGGAGGTCACTGGTGACAGATTCCCATCTCAGACAATGGGGGCATATTGCTAGGATATGCCCCCATTGTCTCATAGAGGACTACCACGCATACATGGTGCACCCACCGGGACTTTGCCAGCTGCGTTTACGAGATAGGTGCAGGTCCCAGAGGTGGTACACGCACCTATCTCGTAAACGCAGCTGGCAAAGTCCTGGAGGGTGCGCCGGCGTGCATGGCTGCCCTCCATTCATTTCCATGGGGCTGCCAAAGTGCTGGCTCGGCTATTTCCATCGGCCCCATAGAAATGAGTAGGAGCGGTGGCTGTGCAAGGGCGGTGCGCTCCCATATAATTTTATGGGGAGAACGCTTAGAGGTGGCCGGACCTGGGGAAACCCGGATCCTCCGGCCACCACTTTCCCCGCTTCGTCCACCGCTGGTACCAGCACCTATCAGACAATTGGGACATATCTTAGTGATATGTCCCCACAGTATCAGATGGGAATACCCCTTTAAAGGGGTTTTTCAGTTTTTTTTAAACTGATGATGTATCCTCTGGATAGATCATCTGAACGGTGGTGGTCCGACACCTGGGACCCCCGCCGATCAGCCGTTTGAGAAGGCAGCCACGCTCCAGGAGTGCCGGGGCCTTCTCTGTGTTTTCCGCAGGCCCAGTGACGTCACAACTAGAATCACTGGCCTGGGCGGGGCTAAGATCTGTTCACTTGAATGGAGCTTAGCCCCGCCCAGGCCAGCGATACTAGTTGTGACATCACTGGACCCGCAGTAAACTGTGAGAAGGCCGCGGCGCTTCTCGAGCACCGCTGCCTTATCAAACAGCTGATCAGCGGGAGTCCCGGGTGTCGGACCCCCAGCGATCAGATGCTGATGATCTATCCAGAGGATAGGTCATCAGTTTTAAATAATTGCAGAACCCCTTTAATTAGAACCAGAGGACACAAAAAATAGAAGTATGGCTCGGCTATTTTCACAAGTCCCATGGTGATGAATGTTGGGTGGCCATGCTTGTTGGAGTCTTCCACTCCATTCTCTGATATGAGGCTTCCGAAAACAGCCGAGCGCACTGACTTGGACATTTTCGGAGATCCCACAGCTGTCAATGGAGAGTACACAGTGCATGTGTGGTTTGCTCTCCTTTCACTTCTGGGTCTCAGAGGTGGGACCTCCACCTATCTGACATTTGTAGCATATCCCGTCCATATGCCATAAATATCCCAGATAGCCATCGTGAGCTTTTTTTAAATAAAAAATTGAACCTAGCCGGACAACCCCTCTCTCTGTTATTTAGTGAACTTTCTGTCTCTGTTTCTTCGGTCTCTCCCCTCCGCCCCCTTCCCCCATGACTCCATATGGACCACGTCTTTCATCCGAGAGGAGCCTTGTCTGTCCACATGTTCGGAGTTAGTGGGGGAAGCGAAGTGACAACTGCTCAGGACACCTTTTCTGGTTTGCTAAACTTAAAGAAGAACTCCCGACAAAAAATTTATTCCATGTCCTGCTAGAAATGTACATAATGTAATCTGTAGTGAATGTCATTTTCTTACCAGTGTCTGAATTTTTGACTTATATCATCCTGAAGTTTCTTATCTGTGTCATGTGACCAGCAATTAGACCCACCAACTCACACAGAGACTTATGTGTGGACAGGAAGTCTAATTCTCTATGTATTCCTATGAGACTGAAAGTGAGGCTCCCATAGGAATGAATAGAGCAGTTACTGGCTTCCTGTCCTGGGTCAGTTGGAGGTCAGGGAGTTGGTCACATGACCCAGCTGCAATAAGAAGAGAGGTTTTTACTCACAGAAACAGTCACTGATAAGAAAATGACAATCACTACAGATTATATCATGCACCTTTCTAACGGGTCAGAGAATAAAAATGTTTGCAGGAGTTCTTCTTTGTCACTTTTCAAGCCGTTTCACTCGATGATGTAGGGACCTAATGACCAACAGTCTCCATCTTGTGATCGTCTGAGGGATAGAACGCGTTGGAACACTCCTCTATAACCTCCATCGTGCCGCGGTCTGAATATGGTCCCATACGTGGCTCCGTGCTGTAGCGTTACTCAGTTGGGGGTCCAGCCTGTATCCAGATTTAGCCGTATGACTTCATAGAAGCAGGGAAATGTTTTCCAATACAAGCTCTTCGGGCTCCTCTTTCATGTTTGATATGTTCCATTTCTGGCTACCGACCCTTAACCTTTACGGAAAAGCAGTTTTTTTTTTTCTTTCTGCTGCTTCTATTTTGGAGAACTGTTACGGATCCTGCAGCTTCTCGGAGAGACGGTTTGAAGCTTTGTCCTCCGTCGGGGCAGAGTTCACCTGGAGCCAGGAAGACCTCCTCCCTGCTCTGTTGTTGTTTCTGAAGTCGGCCATCTTTCACCTTGGAGATACAATGCAAATTTACAGAACGTCCCTTTTATCCTGATATCTGCTGGCTTTATATGCTATTTCTTGTTAAAGGAAATCTATCATCAGGAAGATCGTTTGTAAACCCGACACAATGCCTGGTAGGGCTGGCTCAGCATATTCTTTAATAATACCTCTTTTTTCCTGATCCAATGCTGCATTCCTGAAGAATAGTCTTTTTTTAATTGATATGCTAATGAGCCGTTGTGTGCACCACGGGCAGGTCCGAGCCCGTCCATGCGCCCTAGATCCGCCATTTTCCTCTGACAGCCCTTCCCTCTCTTTTCCGCTCCTGCATTGTCATCTTGCCCTGTTCTTCAGTCTCCCACCTTCACTGTCCAGTAGAACATCAGCACATGTTCAGTAGAGATCTTTGCTGCCAGACCTGGGCGTAGTATTGTACTGCGCATGCGTCAGTGTTCTCATGAAGGCCACAGGCATGAGATTTCATGTACAATACAATGAAATACAATGATGTAAACCTTACTCTTCATTCTTGGATCTGCTTCAAATTACGACCAAGATTCTTAAGGTGGCCATACGTATTTGATAAATGTCAACTGAATCCACCAATTTTAGCGGGACTGGCGGACCATCTAATTTGTATGATGCTTCCTAGTTCTCTCCTAAAGGCAGATGTCTTAACAGAAAAGGATCACGCAGCTCAGATTATGACTGCCCAATCCAAGATGCCACCGGATCAGCTGTCTGGCAGTGGCTTTCTCCTTGTTCAGGACACATTCATGGTCTGCCAGATAGGGGTCAGAAGAGATAGCTACCACCTTGAATGAGCAAATGTGTGGGGCAATTTTCAATACCCCCTTTCCATATGCTCTTTTACACCCCATCCCAGTCGGCCAGGATGAGGCGATAGAAGCTCTCAGCCAAGCACAGTATCTCCTCAGCTGAAGATGGGCTCTTATATGTTCTACAGAGCTAGTCTTCAGCTGGTGAGAAGACAAGGATCCGTCCAGACAGAATAAAAACATGTTTTAAGTTGTCCATTTTGAGGCGTTCCACCATGCCAGGATTGACCGTCTAGACATGACGGATAAAATGTGGCTTCGTGACTTGAACAGACAATCACTAGTAGAGGTGCACTGCGACGGTAAATGCAATTGATAATATATGGCTAAACCCTCACGCTGATGTTAAAAGGAGACTTTCGCCAATATATCCTTATATCAAGAACATACCGGAGCCCGAGCGCCGCGTCAAGGTATCTCAGAGTGGCACGGGACCTAACGCTAACCTACCTGTGCCGTATGGACAATTACGGAAGGAGCATACAGGCCGATACACAGCAACCTACTCCTAGTTACCTCCATACAATGGGAGGAGGGAGGAGACTATGAGTCCCACCTACCAATGACTATTGTGACTCAGGCTGCACAGGTGCACCAGAATGTTACCATCAGATCTAAGTCAAAGCACATACAAACCTGGAGTTTCCACACCTCCAGGTGTAAATGTCCAAACACAATCACGGAAAAAACGTGGTCTAAAATGGCAGAAAAGTGCTCAAACCCCATATGCTGTTGCGCATATCAAACCAGGGGAGCAGATCCTGCACAGGTCAAGCAGCCCAGTCTCCCATCCAGGCTCCAGTCAAGTGCATAGCTATTGGTGGTGCAGAGGTAGCAGTCACTACCTGGCCGAGGACCCTGAGGGGGCCCCATAGACTCCTCTGCTGCACCAAAAGACACAAGAACTACAGAAATCATATGTTGGGTGTGGGAGGTTCCCTTTTTCAGATTTTGCCCTGGGGCCCAGGATCTTCAAGTTCACTTCTGCCTCTAGTCAAACCCAAAACAATGAAAGTTGACAGCATTTTATTGGAACTTCCACATATTATACCACGTATTGACCCTTAAAGGGGGTCTTTCTAAAGTGCACTTGTGCCTGATGTTTTCATTTTCCGTTGTTGTCGGGTGTAGACATTGGCCTAAAGGAAACCTAAACCCAGTCTGTAGGATTTTCTGCATGTTCTTGACACCAACAGTAATATTGAAATCCTGCAGAGAGACACAAGCGTTAATTTCTTGCCACTTGTTTGGGGAGTGGACCTTAAATTAGGGGTGTGGCTGAAACATATTTTTGTCTAACTTCAGACAGAGCAGAGGGGGGAAGCTCCTGCTGCAGCCAGTTGTCTTACAGGCAGCCATAGGGCAGTAAGGAGGAGGAGGAGGGTCTTAGCTGACCTTGGACCTTATATTTAATTTCTGAATTTTACTTGAAATATAAGACAAAATCGGAGTGACGTAACAAAGGAGATGTTTTTGGGTCCATTTTCTGTTTAGTGTTCCTTTTAATTGGAAAGTCAACTGGTGGCCATGCACCAACTGTTGTGGCCCATGAGCTTCACATATGCGTTTTCGCCCATCTTTCCTTGCTATCTATGGCGTTGGCATTCACCATCTAGCCGTACGACCTGCTAAACTCAAGAAGCCTAAAACAACCATATATTAATACTGAATTTCCTCGATGTCGTCTCCCTTAGGAATACAATTCAAATTAACCTCAAATCTGATAGAAAAACATCCGAATGGAAGAAAGCGCAAAAGACTCCAGGAAGGGTTAAACGTCGCCGCTCTGCATCAGAGTGAAATAGCACATGTGCAGTAGCTGTTAAATTATGAGAGTTTCCTGTTTATGCGGAGTGCTGATAGGAATAGTGACTGATGCAGGAAAGCCAAGCAGCCAATATCTGTGCACACTTATATGTCCCTTTCCATGTCATTACCTCACCGGGGGAAATGAGGCATGATGTTTTCTCCATGTTCTACCACTTTAGCGGCATCACCCCATCTCCCCTGCGTGTGCTTGAAGGCTTCTTCAGGCGGACACGTCACGGGTGTGTCACCTTGTGAATCTAATCATCTGAGCAGAAGGTAGCACTAGGTCAGCTACAATAACAAGATAGGTCTTCCTTTCCTCTCATTTCCCTCCGATGACACAAATGTGAAGAATGAAGTGTAAGCCCAGGGATAGGTCACCTAAGAAATAGATGGTTGGCTCAGTTCTCAAATTTCACAAAGATGTCTACATGTCTCTCTTTGCAGGTGTTTTCATGTGTGTAAAAGTTAAAGGGGTTGTCCCACGAATAATATTCTACAGTTTTCAAACCAGCACCTGGCGCTGAATACTTTTGTAATTGCATGTAAATAAAAATTTTGTATAGCTACTAAGTTATTCAGTAAAATATAACTGTATAGCACCACCTAATTTCTTATTTCTTTGACCTGCTCACTGAGATGGCCGTACATGCTCAGTTTCATCCTTCAGCTGTCTGTGATGGGGAGAACTGAGATACACCCCTGAGCTGTGATAGGGAGAGCTGAGACACACCCCTGAGCTGTGATAGGGAGAGCTGAGACACACCCCTGAGCTGTGATAGGGACAGCTGAGACACGCCCCTGAGCTGTGATAGGGAGAGCTGAGACACGCCCCCTTTAGCTGCAGCAGAAAAGACACTCCCCTTGAGCTGCCAGATTAATATAAATCTAGCAGAGCAATGAATGTGGAGATCTCTGGATCCATGTGAGGTACAGGGCTGGTTCTAGCTTTGTTAGAAAGAGATTGTCCTGTACTAGATGATCTCTGGTTTTCATTTTTTTTTTTACATTATTCGTGGGATAACCCCTTTAAAGGAACATTAAAAATGCACCATAAATTCCTATCTCTGCTTCCCTTAATCTCCTACTTTCTGAGAAGTTTCTAAAAAGATCTTCTCTGTGTCCAAGGAGTTCAGTCATGTCCCCCCTCCTCCTCCTAGGTGGAGCTTGTCTGGCTGTAAGACAACTGGTTGAAGCAGAAGCCTCCATCTCTGTCCTTTCTGCAGTAGAAAAAAAAAAAGATCACAAAGGTCCAGCCACCTGTCATTCCTGCCTCCTGAAAGCCATACCAATGAGCCATCAAGCTTGAAACAAATACCCACATGTCCTTTGTCTGCGTGACACTGGTGAACCTTTCATTACGACCTCAATGGGTGTTCTCTTACTGTTAGGGCTCATGCACACGACCGTGTGCCGACCGGGCCCTTGTTGCGGGCCGCAAAAAGCGGGTCCGCAAAATACCGGCCCCAGCCGTTCTGGCACCGTATCACAGATGTGGACCCATTCACTTGCAATCCTGAAGGTTGGTGTGGAACGGAGGCACAGAACCCCACGGAAGCACTACGGAGTGCTTCCGTGGGGTTTCTGGCCGTGCCTCTGCACCGGAAAAAAGTAGTGCATGCACTACTTTTTTGCGGTGCGGACCCCATTCAAGTGAAAGGGTCCGCTATGTGCATACGGCGGCCCCATGGTCGGTGCCTGTGCATTGCGGACCGCAATTTGAGGTCCGCAGCATGGGCCCGCCCGGCACATGATCGTGTGCATGAGTCCTTATTCAAACAAGGCTTCACCTTGACATATGAAAGTGCACAAAATTTAGTATGTCACCTTTGTTACCTTTTGAGTTGAAGGTGAGGGTCCACCAGTATCGCTTTAATACTGCAGTGCCATTCATACGACCACACCAAGGCCTGGTCATGGCCATAAACGGCCTCTCATTGCAAAAAGTGGCTTGCACCGCCATGTTTTTATTTTGCACACAGTCAATGCCATATTTCCAGTCGAAAAATGGCATGTCAACCTCCGCAAATACTCACCCCTCCTCCTCCGACGACTCTCTGGTTCGATCCTTCTGACGCTGCTTGTTTAGAAAATGTCGTGGTAGTGTGCAGGTGTACGGCACGTGACCGATGTAGCCAATCATTGTCCTCAGTGGTATGCTCTTTGTAAACAAGCAGGGACAGGAGGAGAGCGGCCCTGGAGGGATCGGTGAGTGTAACATCAATTGTTACTTTAGGCAGTTACTGTAGATAGCTTATCCAAGATTTTTTTTTTCCTGGATAACCCTACTAATACTTTTAGTTTTTTTTTTGTTTTTTTTTAACTATTCAATGGTAAGACGCTTTGAAGCTTTCCAGCCTTTTGCAGCCACCTATTGACACTGAGCATTAGTGCAGTTGTATACAGTGCTACATCTTATATAAGTTTATGAGAAATGACTCATACTAAAATGAAGCAGTGCAGGCCTACTTCTGTGTGACCTATAAATGCGTGTGCAGCTACAATCTCCATCCATCAGGGAAGCGCTTTAACCTCTGCATCCTATCTTGCCTTGAACATACAACCTCGCGGAGACTTCTCGATGCTGATAAGGAATGTGACTACTTGGCTTAGAGCTCAGGCAAGGAACCCGTAATGAGTTTCTTTTCTTGAGGTCTGTGGCTTCCTTGTTGTGGGTAGCAGTCATTTCCTGTGGGCAAAGTTAGATGAAAGTGTAACCCGCTGACCCTCAGAGAGGAAGAGGATGCGGAGTGATCCACGGAGATTTATTAGAGGAGATATATTATCTTGGTCATTTAACACTGGAATTCCTATTCTGAAACCGCTCAGAGCTGATTAAAAAAAATAATGCATTTATTTAGTTTTTCTGCAGGCATAAATATTTTTTTCAAATCCGATATTTTTTATAAAATTTTTACATGAAAGAAAGAACGTACACAAAACCACAGATGGAAATCTGTACATTGATTCAATGTAGAAGACCATGAGATGCATCTGTTGACAATCCAGTAAAAACTTTGCTAGTCATTTATTAAACAGAATTACGCCTAAATTGGGCGTATTTCTGGCGCAGATTGTGTCGCAAAGGTCCTTTGCACCTCAATCTGCGACTTCTCCCCACTCACACCAGGTCTATAAAAGTGAGCGTGGCGTGGGCAGGGAACTGGCCCGTCTCAGTCATCATTTTCTCTGGTTTGGGCGTAGAAAATGGTCTAAAAGTAAGCCAGCAGGGAAGCTGTCTTACATTTACAAGCGGCGGTGGGTTTGCTGAAATTATGTAGAGGATGGCGCCACTACATAACTGCAGTAGGGCCTTATTAAGACCGTCTAAAACGCCAATCTTAACCACTTCCCATCCGGGCCATTTACCCCCTTCCTGACCAGGCCTAATTTTGCAAATCTGACATGTGTGACTTCATGTGGTAATAACTTTGGAACGCTTTTACTTATCCAAGCTATTCATAGACTGTTTTCTTGTGACACATTGTACTTTGTGTTAATGGTAAATTTGAGTCAATATTTTTTACCTTTATTTATAAAAAATCCAAAATTTACTGAAAATTTTGAAAAAAATCACAATTTTTTAAATATTAATTTCTCTGCTTTTAAGTTGCATAGGGATATCTAATAAAATTGTTATTAATGAACATTCACCATATGTCCACTTTATCTTGGCATAATTTTGGAAATGTAATTTTATTTTTTGAGGACGTTAGAAGGCTTCGAATTTTAGATGTAATTTTTAAGATTTTCATGAAAATTTCCAATAGTTAATTTTAAAGGACCTTTGCAGTTCTAAAGTGACTTTTGAGGGGCTTAAAGGGGTTGTCCGGGTTCAGAGAAGAACCCGGACATACCTGCAATTTCACCCAGGCAGCCCGCCTGAAGAGGACATCGGAGCATCTCATGCTCCGATGCCCCCCCCTTGCCCTGCGCTAGATCGCGCAGGGCAAGGTCTCTTTTGTTTATAAATACTCGCTGCCGGGCGGGTACTTCCGCCCGGCAGTGAGTTCGGTGACGTCACCGGCCTTAATGGGCCGGCTTTAGCGCTGCCCTAGCCGTTTTACTGGCTAGGGCAGCGCTAAAGCCCGTCCATCAGCGCCGATGACGTCACCGACTCACTGCCGGGCGGAAGCCTCTGCCCGGCAGGGACCGGTACGTCACCGGAACCTGGCTAAATTCCTTTGCCCTGCGCTAATTAGCGCAGGGCAAAGGAGGGCATCGGAGCATAGGATGCTCCGATGTCCTCTTCAGGCGGGCTGCCTGGGTGAAATTGCAGGTATGTCCGGGTTCTTCTCTGAACCCGGACAACCCCTTTAAATAATAGAAACCTCCCATAAATGAACATATTTTAGAAACTACAGCCCCCAATGTAATCCAAACTGATTTTTACAAAGATTGTTAACCCTTGAGATTTCCCACAAGAATTAAAACAGAAGGAAGGTGAAATTTAAAAATAAATATATTTTTTTGCAGATTTTTAATTCATTTTTCCTATAAGATAGCAAGGGTAAACTGCAAATCAAACCTGAATATTTATTTTCCTGATTCTGAAGTTTGCAGAAACACCCCATATGTGGTTGTAAACTGCTCTGTGACCGGCAGTAATGAGAGGGAGATAGTACAAGCATTTGTGATGGCTTTGACAGCTTGTCAGAGTGATCAAAAGCCTGGAGACCAGGAAAAAAGGTCTCAGGTTAAAGCTCCATGTTCTTGGCTGTCAGGAGGCAGCGGAGTCATGGAGCTTCTATGTACAGGTGCTGCACACAGGGGGCAAAGCTCAAGGACGTTTTAAAATGTCCATTCAGAGATAGAGATCCACTACCAGGACGTTTATAGTCAATGGGCAGACTGGAAGTGGTTAATAAATGTTTACTTTAAATTTTGGAATAGAAGTAGTTATGTGGGGTGTATTGTAGACACTTCAGATCCCTAAAATGCCAAGGTTTGCTCAATGCCATGTGGCCGTCAACACCCCCTTCCTTCCCGTTGTAGAAAGGGAACAAGGGCGCACCTTCTTTGTCTACGCTCTCCTAACATTAAGATCTCAAGCAAGCATTAAACAACTGTTGAGAAGGAAGTGCTGTGGCCCTCAACCACCCACGCCATGAGACCTCAAATTTCGATGGGCATTTCCTCTTCACATGAATTCCCCTCTCAAATCTTAGTGTGGGCATACATATTTTAGTGGGTGTTTGGGACTTTCTTAGGCACCATCCATGTTAGGTTGAACAGATAAAAATGCAACAAGGCCTAATGGTCCATGCAAGCAATCAGCTTAAAAAAAAAATATACAACCCCCAAAAAAACAATTCTAAAAAACAATTGGGACACTAAAATATTAATAAAAACAAAATAGAATGATTAGCAAATCTCATAGACTCATATTTTGTTCACAGTTGATCAGAGAACACATATTAGATGTTAAAAGTAAGACATTTTACTGTTACATGAAAAAATTAACCTATTTAGACCTTGATGGCATTAACGCATCTCAAAAAGTTACCACGGGTGCGACAAAAGTCTGGAAATGTAAGGCCTCTTTCACACGAGCGAGTTTTCCCGCGCAGGTGCAATGCGTGACGTGAACGCACAGCACCCGCACTGAATCCTGACCCATTCATTTCAATGGGTCTGTGTGCATGAGCGTTTTTTTCACGCATCAGTTCTGCGTTGCGTGAAAAAAACGCAGCATGTTCTATATTCAGCGTTTTTCATGCAGCCCTGGTCCCATAGAAGTGAATGGGGCTTCAGTGAAAAACGCACTGCATCCTGAAGCAAGTGCGGATGTAATGCGTTTTTCACTGATGGTTGCTAAGAGATGTTGTTTGTAAACCTTCAGTTTTTTTATCACGCGAGTGAAAAACGCATCAAAACGGAAAAAAATGAACAACTGAACGCAATCGCAGACAAAACTGACTAAACTTGCTTGCAAATGGTGCGAGTTTTCCTGAACGCATCCTGACCTAATCCGTCACGCTCGTGTGAAAGAGGCCTAAGTGTTACTAATAAAAGTTTCAAAAAATAGCTGGCCGAGCAATTTGCTAAGTCACATGACTGGGTATAAAAAGAGCATGTTAGAGAGTCTCTCAGAAGCAAAGATGGGCAGAGGTTCACCAGTCTGCGAAAAATTGTATCTAAAAATTGTGGAACAATTTCAGAAAATTGTGAAGACTTTATATATCCCACCATCTTCATTACATAACATGATCCAGTGAATCTAGAGAAATACATGTGCGCAAGGGACAAGGCTGAGGGTCAATATTGGGTGCTCATTATATGGGACTGCTTTAAAGGGGGCCATCACACACAATGGGGGCATATCGCTAGGATATGCCCCCATTTTCTTATAGGTCTGGGACCCGCACCTATATCGAGAACGGAGACCCTCAAAGTGGTGGAGGGTGTCCTCCATTCATTTTCTATGGGGCCGCCAAAAATAGCTGAGTGCTGGCTCGGCAGTTTCTGTCAAGCACATTGAGCGTTGGCCGGTCATGCGTGGTGCGCTCCCATTAACTTTTATGGGGAGTGTGTTTGGTGGTGGTCGGACTGGATTCCTCCAGCCACCACTTTGCGGGGATCAGTTTCCGATATTGGTGCGGGTCCCAGCGGTGGGACCCGCAGCTATAAGACAATGGAGGCATATCCTAAAAACAGGCATTATTTTGTACTGTAAATCACTGCACGGGCTCAATAACATTTCCAGAAATCACTGGCTTTGGACACAGTTCTCCATGCAATCCACAAATGCAAGTTAAAGATGCATCATGCCGCCATATTCTCTTGGCCAAAGTTAGTTCAAAATGGACTGAGCCAAAATGCAAAACTGTAATGTGGTCAGATGAATCAATATTTGAAATTGATGCCAGGTCGTGTGGACTCATGAGGAGAGGGACCATCCAGCTTGTTATCAGCACACAGTTCAGAAGGCTGCCTCTACGATAGTGTGGGGTTAGTGCCAAATCACATACTGCATCCATAACTGCATCAGCATGTCTTCACAGACCCTTCACCAATAGAAGACATTTGGTGCATCATGAAAAGGAAAAGAAGACCTACGACTGTTGAGCAGCTAGAATTCAAGAATGAGGCAACACTCCTTGCCCAAAACTCCAGCAATTGATGTCTTCACTTCCCAGACGTTTACAGTCTGTTGTTAAAAGAAGAGGGGCTGCACAATGGTAGACAGGGCCCTGTTCCAACTTTTTTGAGATGCATTGCTGCCATCAAGTTCTAAATGAGTTAATTTTTTTGACATCTTAAAGCGGTTATCCCACATTTTTTCATACCTCGTGGAGTGGCCGGACAAGCAGTGATGATCATACTTACCTGGTTCCAGCTCTGCAGCTCCCCTCTCTCTCTCTCTCTTTCGAATAAGCATCCAGTCGACAGGGAGCACATGACTGCTGCAGCCAATCACTGGCCACAATGTTGTCCTGTCACTTGCTCGGCAACGACCACAACTGTTGGTCCAGCCACTCTGTAAGTCATTAAAAAAAAAAATTTGGATAACCCCTTTTAATCCATGTCAATTTGTGCTGAACATTTCCAACGCAGATTTCATCCTTGCATTGCATCCCAGCAATGCATTCACATACATTCACGGGATAAAGATGCAGTACTCAACTACTAAGTGCAAGTTGACGGACCAACATTATCAGGCAGGAGACTGCAGCACCTGCTCCAGTACGACAGCCCCTTCAAAAAGCCCATTAACAGGGTTGACTAAATTCAGACCCCCCTCAGATCTGATCAGGGGCGGACTGGCCATAGACCCTACATGGAAATTTCCTGGTGGGCTGATGCCCAGGGGGCCACCTGAGCCCGCATGGTTGCTGTCCAGGTACATAATGATCTAATGCTCTTAGCATTATTTAGAGGGGTTATCCTGTGACCAATGTAAAAAATGAAATCAGACATCATATAGTACATGACAATATCTTTCTTACAAAGCTAGAACCAGCCCTGTACCTCACATGGATCCAGAGATCTCCACATTCATTGCTCTGCTAGATTTATATCAATTTGGCAACTCAAGGGGAGTGTATTATCTCCTGGAGCTCAGGGGGCGTGTCTCAGCTCTCCCTATCACAGTTCAGGGGGCGTGTCTCAGCTCTCCTTATCACAGTTCAGGGGGCGTGTCTCAGCTCTCCTTATCACAGTTCAGGGGGCGTGTCTCAGCTCTCCTTATCACAGTTCAGGGGGCGTGTCTCAGCGCTCCCTATCACAGCTCAGGGTGCGTGTCTCAGCTCTCCCTATCACAGTTCAGGAGGCGTGTCTCAGCGCTTCCTATCACAGTTCAGGGGGCGTGTCTCAGCTCTCCTTATCACAGTTCAGGGGGCGTGTCTCAGCGCTCCCTATCACAGCTCAGGGTGTGTGTCTCAGCTCTCCTTATCACAGTTCAGGGGGCGTGTCTCAGCTCTCCCTATCCCAGCTCAGGGGGCATGTCTCAGCTCTCCTTATCACAGTTCAGGAGGCGTGTCTCAGCGCTCCCTATCACAGCTCAGGGTGTGTGTCTCAGCTCTCCTTATCACAGTTCAGGGGGCGTGTCTCAGCTCTCCCTATCCCAGCTCAGGGGGCATGTCTCAGCTCTCCATATCACAGCTCAGGGTGTGTGTCTCAGCGCTCCCTATCCCAGCTCAGGGTGTGTGTCTCAGTTCTCCCTATCACATTTCAGGGGACGTGTCTCAGCTCTCCCTATCACAGCTCAGGGGGCGTGTCTCAGCTCTCCCTATCACAGCTCAGGGGGCGTGTCTCAGCTCTCCCTATCACTGTTCAGGGGGGCATGTCCATGCTCTCCCTATCTCAGATCAAAAGGCAATTGAAGGATGAAACTGAGCATGTGCGGCCATCTCAGTGAGCAGGTCAATAAGAAAAAAAACAAACAGCAGGTGGCGCTATACAGATATATTTTATTGAATAACTCAGTAGCTATGCTAAATTTTTAGTTACATGCAATTACAAAAGTATTCAGGTACAGGTGCCGGCTTGAAAACTGTAGAATATTTTTCATGGGACAACCCCTTTAATGCACCAGGTACTTGTGCATATGGCCTCCTGAATTCAGTTGTATAACCTTTCTCAGTATGGTGATGGGGTCAGTATTTTATGCTTCACTGTGGTATTTGGTTTTGCTCCGGCGATATTTTGTGCTGTTATGTGATATTGTTGGCCTCACCTACTTCTGCCTACTTGTGGTTTGTGTTGGACCTGCTTACATGTGTTGCTCCGCTTTCAATGAATTTGGGCACACCTACAACATGGGGCCACTTTTAGATTTCTTCCAGAGCCGCTGTTCCTAGCCCGTCCCTTGATCTGATATTGATTGCTTATCCTGATAGGCCATCCTGAACCCAAAATGGCTATTTAAGGCTATCTGCACATGGGTGAGGGCTGTCTTGACGAAATTATGCATGAGTTTCCTTTTGGATTTCTGTGCGTTGTGTGCAGATTTTGTGGTTTTTGTCTCCAATCTCTCCATTCCATTGAAAAGGGTGAAGACCACACAAAGAATTGGCATGCTGCGGCTTTCAATATTCACACGGCAGATCAATCTCCACACACAATGAAAAATCAATGTGTACATGAGACTCAACCGACCTCCTACACTTTGTTGGTGTTGTTTGCTTTTTCCGCACGAGAATCTGTACATAAAAAACGTAATTCCGAATCATCTGCAGGTAGCCTAACTTTGAGACCACTTGAACCTAAAACTAATCGTGGAGGTCACAGGTCATGACAGTTTTCCACAACTGATCATTATGACTTGTCAATCAGACATGTTTTCGAGGTCTAATGGGTTCCTGTTTTCAGTGGAACAGTGACCATGCATGACCAAACCTGGTCAGAACTCACGCACAAGAAGAAATGAAGGTCATATTTTCTCATTCATCTAATCTAATCTCGTTCCTGGCCCCCTGAGTCTGTTCTAATAAAACTAATATTTTTGGGGATTTGGTGCTTTTTGTGTTTATTTTTTTGACTTTGATAGCAGTTGGGTTTAGTCGGCACCTTTCCATTTGTATCGAGCGCCCTGGTTCTAGACTTTTCCTCTGAAACGCGCGCCGTTCTCATAACATACACGCTTTGTGTCTTACTAGTGACAAGCCTGTTTATTTTTTCACAACTATTTCCTTGTACTCGGTCTTAGTAGGGTCCCTTCTCAGGTCCTGTCTGTAGAGCAGCCTTAGGCAATGTGCAAGCTGTTGAGGAGCAGGAAGGACTGATAAGACCCCAGTGTGCAGGAATCCTCCGGCTTATCAGCCTCTCACACATGAGTTCTGAAAGTGCATCCTTTTCCTGAGAAAGGGGACACGAGACATAAACCAAGCAGAACTTCAAAAGGTGCCTCAACTTTCAGCAACCTTGTGCATCGTGGGAGTGTAAATTGGGAGATGGTTCCTAGGAAGGGGAGCCCCTCACTCGGCACCATTAGACATATGAACAGTGTGACTGAAAGCAGCGGGTGTTGGTTAACCCTTTCCCGTGCTCTTGTCCCTGGAGTTGCACTTGTAGTGGTCAAGGTAGTTTCTTCTAGAATTTACGAATGACTAGTTCCAATGCAAGCAAAATTATTTTAACTGAAAATTAGGAAATCTTCATGAGGCGCCTGAAAAATTTCAGTGCACCAAGTATTTCTATACGACTTATAAAGATGGCGGGAATTTCTTGAGATATGGTTCTCTAGATCGCACATTCCTCTCTGGATAGGTCTTGTCACCCATTCTTATCTTGGTTATGTGCCCCACTTCTCCCTCCTCTTTTTCTTCCCATGTTTTTAATAACATAATTCATAAGGCCGAAATAAGACATCTGTCCATCCAGTTCGGCCTGTTATCCTACCAGTTGATCCAGAGGAAGGCAAAAAACTCTGTGAGGTAGAAGCCAATTTTCCCCACTTTAAGAGAAAAAATTCCTTCCCGACTCCAATCAGGCATCAGAATAACTCCCTGGAACAACGACCCATCTCTAGTAACTATAACCTGTAATATTATTACTTCCAGAAATACATCCAGGCCCCTCTTGAACTCTTTTAGTGAACTTACCATCACCACCTCCTCAGGCAGAGAGTTCCATAGTCTCACTGCTCTTACTGTAAAGAATCCTCCTCTATGTTTGTGTACAAACCTTCTTTCCTCCAGACGCAGAGGATGTCCCCTCGTCACAGTCACAGTCCTGGGGATAAATAGATGATGGGAGAGATCTCTGTACTGACCCCTGATATATTTATACATACTTCTCTTTCATATCTTTGTCTCTTTCTTAATGTCCTGTTACACGCCACACTGGTCACCTGAATGAATGTTCGTTCCCGATAATTGCCCAGTGTAAACCTTTTAGAGGATCAAATGATGAGTGTAATAATTTAGGTTCTATAGATTGTACCTTTTATGAGGACCTAAAAATCTTAATTTGTTGGCAGCACATCCCCTCTGGATATTTTTTGAAACGTAATAATGAAATGGAAGAAAGTTATGAGCAGTCATTCATATGAACCCAGGGTAAAAGACCCTTAAATAAGCACCTGGAATTGTTGTATAGTGGACCAGACTCGTTTCAGGCAATTTATTTGCCAATGTGAAAAGAACTGTAGAACACAAGACTTCTATGTGCAGATTTTTTGTAATTTGTTTGCAATATTTGACTGCTGCTTGAGAAAGACCCCACTATTGGAAGGGGTCGAAACGTCGCATGATCTTTGTGTTGTTGGAAGCCTTAAAGAAGAACTCACGCAAAAAATTTTATTCTCTGACCTGTTAGAAAGGTGCATGATATAATCTGTAGTGAATGTCATCTTCTTATCAGAGATTGTGAGTAATAACCTCTCTTCTTATTGTAGCTGTGTCATGTGACCAACTCCCTGACCTCCAACTGACCCAGGACAGGAAGCCAGTAACTGCTCTATTCAATCCTATGAAACTGAAAGTGAGGCTCCCATAGGAATACATAAAGAATTAGACTTCCTGTCCACACATAAGTCTATGTGTGAGTTGGTGGGTCTGATTCCTGGTCACATGACACAGATAAGAAACTTCAGGATTATATAAGTCAAAAATACAGACACTGGTAAGAAAATGACATTTACTACAGATTATATCATGTACATTTCTAGCAGGACATGGAATAAAATTTAAAGTTGATGGATGCCGTCTCCTCTTATGCTTTTTGGATTGCCTGAGAATCGGCACAATCCCACTTTGATGCACATTCATCCACATACTCCATAGTGATCTGGTGCTGTCCTACACACCTATATTAAGGTCCCCCACTCTCCCATATGCGCTCAGTTCAGCCAATCTTCTGTGTGTTTTCCTTGGACAAACTCTCCCAGACACTTTTGGTGGTGGATTTTCTCCCTAGAGAACAAAAATTGTTTAAAGTCGGTGTTGACGTGTGCTTGTCCAGACAGCACCAAAGATGGCTGCAGTTTGCTATAGTTCATGATCCTCTACTCTTCTCCAGTGGCCATACCAGTGGAAATCTTAGCAGGGATGACTCTTTTGATACTTCTGCTCCTGAGACCCTCTAGTGTCTGACTATGATCAATAGAAAGCCAGCAAAGTGGTCCAAAGAGCGTTACCAATTTGTTTGCGTTGCCGGAGAGCTCCAGAGATGGCCAATGTTCTTCTCCAGCTCTTTCATCCAGAGCCTTGACCTACTAGAGCCAGCTGTCCCAGCATCCATTTACTGGACATTTTCCCCTTAGACAGATATGACTGCCACCGATACTTCCCAGCAAATGTTAATGGAGCTTTTCAAATACAGTGATCCCTCAAGATACAATGGTCTCAGGATACAATATTTTCAACATACAATGGTCTTTTCTGACCCAACATACCATGTCTGAGACTCAGATCCAACCAATCCAGGCCATGTCTCTGGTACAATAGCTGTATTAGCTGACTGTTATATGTAAGGACTTGTCTTATCTGTCTTAGTTATCTGCTTATTTTTCATAAATCTTCTTTTTCTCTTATCTTGGATGACATTTTGGGGCTTTGGAACCGATTACTCAGGTTACAATAGTCCTCCTGGAACCAATTAATATTGTAACTTGAGGGACCACTTTGTACGTCTCTTCCCAGCAGCAGAATGAAGCTGAGAGCAAATGTGCTAGCAATGGTAGTCCAGCGTTACCCGTTTCACAGATACCAAGAGACTCTACCTTGCAAAAAAGTCCTGTCAAGTAGAAAGCATGGTTGAAGGCTACCATGCTAAAATAGGTGAGAGATGGATCCTGTGAGAATACAGTGCCAGAGAGGGAGACCTTGAAAATTCAACATTCCCTATCTCTCTCTTTCCTGACATCATCTGTCATGACAGAGTCCATAGCTCCCAATACACATTAGATTGTCGGTCGGTCCCAAAATTTGCTGACAATTTATTATACACACTTATATATCGCAGACATATTCCACAGCGCTTTACAGAAATTTTCGTCACATTGTCCCCAAAGGGGCTCACAATCTAAGCTCCCTATCAGTATGTCATTGGAGTGTAGAAGGAAACCCACGCAAACACGGGGAGAACATACAAACTCCATGCAGATGTTGTCCTAACCACTGAGCCACTGTGCTGCCCATACCCAAATATATACAGACAGGATCCATTATCTTTCCTTAAAGGGTTATTCCCATCTTGGACAATGGGGGCATATCGCTAGGATATGCCCCCATTGTCTTATAGGTGCAGGTCCCACACCTATATCGAGAACGGAGCCCCCAAAGTGAAGAAGGGCGCACTGCGCATGCGCAGCAGCCCTCCATTCATTTCTGTGGGGCCGCTGAAAATAGCCGAACACTGACTTGGCTATTTCCGTTGGCTCCATAGAAATGAATGGGAGCGGTGGCCTGGCATGCGTCATGCGCTCCCATTCATTTCTATGGGAGCAGCGGGGAGCTGCGCCTGGTGGTGGCTGGAACCCGGGAAACCCGGGGTTCTCCAGGTGCAGCGCTCCCCGCTCCGTTCTCAATATAGATGCGGGACCCGTATATCCTAGCGATATGCCCCCATTGTCCTAGATGGGAATACCCCTTTAATTTCATCTGTCTGTGGTAGTCTGGATAGACTCCCACTATTTATTAATAGTATGTTCCATGTTTTTGACATTTAAAAAATAATTTTTTAGAAAAAAGAAACACATAGGTTTGGGTATTTTTGGAATTTTTCTATATGGTTCTTCAGATGTTGAGGACAACACAAGATGGCAGGAAATTGGTTGTTCATGGTTGGTCATTTATACCACCATTGACTGTGCCCTAATGGACCATGTAGTCTAAATTCAAACCCGGAAATTACAATATAGAATATTCTCGTGCTTCTGTGGTTACGTGGTAACTTATGCTTTGGTATGGAGCACGGGGCTGTGAGAATGACGTCTGTTTTGACGGTTGGAGAAGATTAATGGTCTCCTGGCTGCCTCAGGACATGTCCGACATCGGTCACCTCTCGTGCCAACACTTACCTTGTCTGTTGCTGTTAATGGATGGTTACACCTCGCTGTTTCTATAGTGAGTCTGTTACAGTCTCCACTGTTGTATGTAATCAGGTCTTGAGACTCTGTTTAGAGTGTGAAAATTGGGTGTGAAAAGCCACAAATTAGTCTTGTGATCCTTTAGATAAAAGCCTGGCTCTAAAGATTGTAGATAACCAAGTATGGTGGTCATCTTACAGATACTGTCCCAGTAGAGAGAGTCTGTTGAGTTTTGATAAATTTTCAGAGCTAAGAATGAACCTATACAGTCAGTGAGGAAAATCTGCAAACAATCCACAGCATAAATTGACGTCCTGAAGATTTAAAAATCCGTCCCGGCAGTCATTTTCTTCTTGTCCGGTTCTGTAATCCACTGCTGATTCTACTCGCGCATATCCGCATGGAAAATCTGCAGCAGTTACCTTAATACAGCCGTGTGTGAGGAAGGTCACTGCGATTTTGGACAGATAGTTTTTGAACTTCTACCTCAAATGCACGACACGTATCACTGTCCACACTGGACGGATTGGCACAGGGATTTCAGCAACAGAGGACTGTGAAGTCCAGAGGATCCATGGCTGGCTTACAGCCAGACAGGGTAGGAACTATCACTGAGTAACACCTGGGGGACCGGGCACTTGAAGCAATAGACAACGCCCCCGGGCACTTGTGAGCTCATTTGCATATGACTTCAAAGTTCAAGACAAGGCAATAAAAGGCACCATTAGTGAACTGTGTATGTGGCCTACTGTGTGAGTAGTTTTACATGATTATCATGGATGACAAGCTCCTTTTCAATCTACTGTTACCCTGCAGGAAAAAAAAATACACGTTATATGTCAATTTTGCTATGGATTTTAGTAGATCTGCTATTGAAAATTTCCACCACAAGGAGTACAGCGAGACTGACCAGAATATTCACACTCATCCCTATTTAAGTGCATCGGTTAGCCCAGTGATGCCCAGGGGCGGACTGGGAACTTAAAGTGGCCCTGGAAAAAATACTAAAAGTGGCCCCATTTTGTAGTTGGGTCCAAATTGATGGAAGGCAGGGCCAGTAATACCATATTGTGGCACATTATACCGCCCCAACAGAGCCAAATACCACAGCCCATCACAAAATACATCCCCAAAAACTTCCACTTGCTGGCAATTAGGAGGGCCCAGATGACCCCCTGAGCATCGGCCCACCGGGAAATTTCCCTGTAAGGTCTATGGCCAATCCACCCCTGGTGATGCCCAACCTACGGCCCGCTCATGCCCCTGCGTCTTATGGGGCAAGTGCTAATGAGCGCTTCCATTATGGAGGCGCTCATTATCACCGGAGGACAAGGAAGCGGTGAAGACTCTGTACTCACCGCTTTCTGGTCCTCCACTCGGCTGTGCAGGGCTGCGCACAGCGTGAGGGCGCACTGTGACCTCACGCTGTGCGCTCCAGTCCACAGAACACCCGACTGCAGGAGGAAGAAGAACGCTGAAGCGGAGGAGTAGCGGCGTCCAGGAGCAGGAGAGGTAAGTGCTTTTTTATTTTATATACTCTGCTGGGGGCTGATGGAGGCATTTACGAGCGGATGGAGGCAATTGGAGGCTGATGGAGGCAATTGGGGGCTGATGGAGGCATTTTTGGGCTGATAGAGGCATTTGCGGGCTGATGGAGGCATTTGGGGGCTGACGGAGGCATTTGGGGGGCTGACGGAGGCATTTGGGGGGCTGATGGAGGCATTTGGGGGCTGATGGAGGCATTTGGGGGGCTGATGGAGGCATTGGGGCGGCTGATGGAGGCATTTGGGGGCTAAAACAGGCATTTGGGGGCTGAATGAGGCACTGGAGGCTAAAAGAGGCATTTGGGGGGCTGATGGAGCCAATTGGGGGCTGATGGAGCCGATTGGGGGTTGATGGAGGCAATTGGGGGCTAAAAGAGGCATTGGGGGGCTGATAGAGGCATTGGGGGTTGATATGAGAGGCATGGGGCTCTTATCTGAGATCTGATTGGGGTTATTCACATTGGGGTCTGATCTGAGGTCTTATTGGGGTCTTATTAACATTGGGGGTCTGATTGGGGCTGTGAGCTGAGGTCTGGTGAAAATATTTTTTTCTTATTGTCCTCCTCTAAAACCTACGTGCGTCTTATAGGGCGAAAAACGCATTCTGTGCTGAGAATCAACGTCACAAACTTTGATCCAAACATTTCAAAACTGGTTTCTGGAAAACATCTGCAGACGTCACATTAATGAAATGACATCAAATAGTGAGTACAGAAATTATTTCTGGTTTATGATTTCTTTCGAATACTGTGTTATCTAAATTAGTAGAATAATTTCCTTTTTTATGATTGCATTTCTTTCTGGCAATTCTACCTGGTTCTGGCCCGTGAAATTTATTCCATGTCTAGTGCGGCCCCCAGATGGAAAAATGGTTGGGCACCACTGGTTAGCCTATCCCATTCCATGATCGAACTCTTCTCCATTTACCGCCCCATCATTTTCCTGACCCTGATCCATCATCCATCACTGTCCACCACCACCCTACCCTCAGAAGAACTACAGATATCGGCTGGTGACGGCTCATGCAGCTTTATATCTACTCCCCTACTGTGTAAAGATAGCCGGACCATTGTAAACATCAAGCACCCCTATCTCCTCATAGATTGTATGCTCTCGTGAGCAGGGCCCTCATCCCTCTTGATTTAATTGCTGACTTGTCTGTTGCTATGTTATTTATGACTCTGTGTGTACATGAACCCCCCGATTGTAAAGCTCCTCGGAATATGCTGACGCTATATAAAGATGATTATTATATGTATGACTGCGATCTGGAGAATATACAACTCTAACTTATAATTGTAAAAATGAATTTAGTCAGCTATTACCACGAATCCATTATATTTAGAAAAGTATTGGGACACACGTCTTAACCATAGCATTCCGATGTGATATTCGGCCCCATTGCCTCAGTTGTATAAAATCCAGCCCCTAGCCGTTCAGTCTGCCTTCTTGTGAAAGATTGTCTCTTTCTAAAGAGCTCCCTGAATTCCAGCATGGTCTTGTAATAGGATGTCACTCATGAAATGTCTTCTCCCACCATCACCTGTGAGTGGTATTATTGTAAATTGGAAGGAACCACAGCAACTCAGCCATGAAGTGGAGACCATTTAAATTTGCAGAGCGGAGTCACCGAGTGCTGAGGAGAACAGTGCATAAAAGTCACAAACACTCTGCAGACTCCATAACTGCAAAGTCCAAGCCTGGGAGCTTCATGGCATGGGCTTCCATGTTTGAGCAGCTGCATTCAAGCCTTACATCCCCAAGCGCAATGACAGGTGTCGGATGGAATGGTGTAAAACACACTGCCCCTGGACTCTGGAGCTGTGGAAACATCTTCTGTGGAGTGACGGATCGCTCTGCTCTATCTGGCAGTCTAATGGGCGAGTTTGGATTTGGTGAATGCCAGGAGAATGTTACCTGCCTGACTGCTTTGTGCCATCTGTAAAAGTTTGGTGAAGGAGGGATAATGCCATATGGCTGTTCTTCAGAGGTTGGCCTAAGCCCCTTAATTCCAGTGAAGGAAAATTTTAATGTTTTAGCAGACAAAGAAATTTTGGACAATTTGTATGCGTCCAACTCTGGTGAAGGCACTTTTCTGTTCCAGCATGACTGTGTCCTAGTGCACCAAGCAAGCTCCATATTGGCATGGTTGGGTGAGCTTGGCATGGAGGAACTTGACTGGCAGTACAGAGCTCTGACCTCAAACCCATCCAGCACCTTTGGGTTTAAATAGAACGGAGATTGCGAGCCAGGCCCTCTCCTCGAACATCAGGGTCTGACCTCACAAATGCTCTTTTGGGTGAATAGGCAAAAATTCTCCCGGACACACTCCAAAATCTTGTACAAAGCCTTCCTAGAAGAACAGAGGGGGACCACCTCCATACTATTGACTATGGATTTAGAATAGGACGTCATAAACAGGGGCGTAGCTATAGGGGAAGCAGCTGCTTTGGGGCCCAGACCCACAAGGGGCCCCCTCAGGAGGGAGACTAAAAGATTTTATTGTCAGGGCTCCCTCAACAGTATTATAAAATGACATTATATACAGAGACACAATACGAAACGGATGGAGCGGCTGTCAGGCCTTGTCTTGGAGAGCTCAATCTTGACTAGCCACAAGAGTGAGGGTTGCATGTGAGTTGGGGGTTGCGAAGAAGTTTCTGGGGGGGCCCCGTTCAATAATTTGCTGTGGGGCCCAGTTAGTTGTAGTTACGCCACTGGTCATAAATGTTCTTGTAGATGTCCCAATACTGTTGTCCATGTAGTGTGTTTCCCAAAATGGATAGATACTGCAGAGACAGTAACAAGTGTGATCCGAAATGTGGTCTTTTTTTTTTTTCAAAATAAAGACTCTAATTCCCAAATTCAGGCCCATTTCACACTAGCATCCTGGCTTCCTTTCATGACTTCCTGTCTGGATTTGGGAATATGACAAGAATAACACCGCAGTCTGAGATACAATTGCTATAAAAAAAACACCAGAAAACGTGATGGAACACAGGTGTGAACAGAGGTTTAGAGCTGGAAAGCATCCAGATCAGATTTCTTTACAATAATGTACTGTATATGTACAATTGTTGGAGGAGGGAAAAAAGGGGGCAATGCAAGGTTTAGAACAATGGAGCGAGTGGAGAAGCAATGTATGACTGCCTCAGCAAGTAAAATTTATCTGTTGTGTAGTGAGAAGCACTTTTTCATAGCCCCATTCTATTAGAACTTGTTGAAGATGTATACATCGGTGTCTGATCTTATAGCTGGAAATTCTGTTCATTTTTGTGGTCATCCAGACAACATTATGCTATTTCTCTGTAGCATGGTGGGCCCAGCAAGTTTTTGAAATCGTTGTCTAACTTTATAAAAGGTAAGTTTTTGTCCTTTTATATCTAAGGAAGACACCCCATACTTTTCTGTTCACATCTTATTCTATGTTCCTTCTCAGTCTCCTCCCTGAATTTAACATTTTAATGCTTCAGCAGATGGGTGTGCAAATGGTCATTTGTGATCTGTCAAACAGATATCATACTTGATACTACTTATTACTCCAATTGGTAGTTGTGTCTAGCCATTGATATTGTCATTGCCTCCTTCTTAGGAGATCCTGGTGGCCTCTAGGTTTTGGTAGTCACATCTGGCCAAATTGTATTGATATTGTCATTGTTCTCTTCTTAGGAGATCCTGGTGGCCTCTGGGTTTTGGTAGTCATGTCTGGCCAAATTGTATTGATATTGTCATTGTTCTCTTCTTAGGAGATCCTGGTGGCCTCTGGGTTTTGGTAGTCATATCTGGCCAAATTGTATTGATATTGTCATTGTTCTCCTCTTAGGAGATCCTGGTGGCCTCTAGGTTTTGGTATTCTCGTCTAGCCAAATTGTATAGATGTTGTCATTGTTCCCTTCATAGGAGATCCTAGTGGCCTCTAGGTTTTGGTAGTCACATCTGGCCAAATTGTATTGATGTTGTCATTGTTCCCTTCTTAGGAGATCCTGGTCGCCTCTGGGTTTTGGTAGTCATGTCTGGCCAAATTGTATTGATATTGTCATTGTTCTCTTCTTAGGAGATCCTGGTGGCCTCTAGGTTTTGGTATTCAAGTCTAGCCAAATTGTATTGATATTGTCATTGTTTCCTTCTTGGGAGATCCTGGCAGCCTCTAGGTTTTGGTAGTCACGTTTGGCCAAATTGTATTGATATTGTCATTGTTCCCTTCTTAGGAGATCCTGGTGGCCTCTAGGTTTTGGTAGTCATGTCTGGCCAAATTGTATTGATATTGTCATTGTTCTCCTCTTAGGAGATCCTGGTGGCCTCTAGGTTTTGGTATTCTCGTCTAGCCAAATTGTATAGATGTTGTCATTGTTCCCTTCATAGGAGATCCTAGTGGCCTCTAGGTTTTGGTAGTCACATCTGGCCAAATTGTATTGATGTTGTCATTGTTCCCTTCTTAGGAGATCCTGGTCGCCTCTGGGTTTTGGTAGTCATGTCTGGCCAAATTGTATTGATATTGTCATTGTTCTCTTCTTAGGAGATCCTGGTGGCCTCTAGGTTTTGGTATTCAAGTCTAGCCAAATTGTATTGATATTGTCATTGTTTCCTTCTTGGGAGATCCTGGCGGCCTCTAGGTTTTGGTAGTCACGTTTGGCCAAATTGTATTGATATTGTCATTGTTCCCTTCTTAGGAGATCCTGGTGGCCTCTAGGTTTTGGTAGTCACGTTTGGCCAAATTGTATTGATATTGTCATTGTTCCCTTCTTAGGAGATCCTGGTGGCCTCTAGGTTTTGGTAGTCATGTCTGGCCAGATTGTATTGATACTGTCATTGTCCCTTTCTTAGCAGACTCTTGTGACCTGTAGGCTAAGGCTTAGTCATGTCTAGTCAAATTACAGTATATTTATAGCATAATTTGACCGTTTTTTTAGAACGTCCTGGTGGTCTCTAGGTTTTGGTAGTTATGGCTGCCCAATTTATATTGACAGCACCATTATTCCCTTATTATCCTAGTGACCTCTAGGTTTTTTACCTATTGGCCCATAATGTTTTAATTTTTTTTAAATTCCTAAGCTTCTCTTGGTGGCTAGTCGAAGGATTCTCAAGCCTATTGTGCAATATAATGTGTAAAATGGGCCACAGAAGAACAGATTATGGTGCAGACCTTAAAACTAAGACTTCCGGAACGTCATCCATGTCTCTGTGTACCGTCCTGAAAAATGTACATATGTCAAGTATGTAATAATGGTGTGGAAAATTGATTAACCTTTACCCTTCAGCTGGAATTTTGGTCATTCGAAAATTGTTGTCAAGTAATGTTGCGGGAACCTCCCTTAGGCTTCCCAGAATATACCAGTTCTCCAATTATTCCCAGTAAACAGGTCATTAGTGATGAGGGCCAGCATAATATGTTAACCCTGTATATAGCCTCCAATGATGATATCAGAAAACACTGTCATATCCTGGCGCGCGTTGCCGGCACGATTATTGTCCTAGTACACGTGAATGGTAATGTCACGTGTAGCTTCAACGTGAGCGCTTTAACTCCCTTGTCTGCCGGGACGACCAACTATAAGCTTAAGAACTGATAGAAGGTTGGCTGTATGATAACCACTTTGGCCTCTTGACCCCTTTGAATTTACTGTAATAATGCGTAATGCAGACAATCATATACCTTTTTTCATACTTTATAGCCACAGGTTACAAAGCATTCCTTTCATTATAAGTCATGTGTAAATTTCTTTTTTGTTTAGTTTTTTTTGAGTGACACCAATTACATGTTATTACGGTGTGGAGTACTGTAGGCTGATACCTGTGCAGAACATCTGGCCATCCTGCTTAATCACCCTGTTAATACACCTAAAAATGTGCTCATCAATATGTAGTGCCGTGCACAAAAAGGTTAAGTATGTCCAGCTACATCTTTTAACTTTTTCCCTATTTGTTTTGTATTTTAGCCTTTTTAAATCTTTTTCAGTCTAAATTACTATTTATGGTACGATTCCAGATTCCAAAAAATAAAAAAAGTAGCTAAATTTAATTTAGAATTTAAAATTTGATTTCTAAACAAAAAAAGTGAAAAAAGCAAAAACCTAAGAAAAAAATAGAGTAAATGTCTTACATTATGATCACATTTTCGATCGTAAACCTGTTTTTTATTCTCCAGCATTTAAGATCGTAATTTATTAACTCGCTCGACTACAACTCACAAATCACCCCGTGAATGTTCGATAGAACGGGTTTATGTGAAATGCATAATTAAATGTCCTCCTTATTGACGTATATCAAGAGTTTTGGAGATTTATGGTTCTCCTCCAGAGATAATTGCAGATTATTTTTTAGTCAGAGGACAGAAATAGTTACCAAAATAGGATCTATAACTTGGGGGGGAAGTCACAGAATTTTGTATAATATACAAGGCTTGCAACATCAGGGTTAAGGTGTATATATATTTATAGGGCTTCTGTATTTTATGGATTATGTTATTGCTTTTTTTAACTTTTTTTAACTTTTTTTTCGGCTCAGCTGTACCCCTATCTTATGTCTTTTTTTCGTAGGAAGAGGTATTGCTCCCGGACAGCTCTGGTATCATTCATCCTAGGGGAAAACTAACAGAGAATTGAGGGGTGGGGGGAAATGTATTGGGTCAGATCCTCCTCTTTTATCTAGTGTACGGAAGGCCAGTGGGATCTTCCAGCTGCAGAAGGTTTTGTATTTTCGGGATACCTGGCAGTATTAGAAATCCCTGAAAAATATTAATGGGAATACTTTATAGTGAATAGATGAAGACCTGGATGGGTTAATATAATTAAAATAATTAATACCTATTGTCATTTTTTATTACTTCATGGCCAGACACACAGAGGGGAGTTAATCACGAGGACATTTTCTGAAATCTGTTTTTCGGGAATCTAATTTGGCATAATCTGTGCTAAGTTTCTGAAATTTCACACCATGTTTGATAAATGTGGCCATCTTTAAATCTAACATTTCAGTCTTCAGATGTTGCTTTCTTTGCCTCCCTTCACTGGATAACATTGAGGCAATTTTTGAATAAAATCAGCTTGACAGGCTGACCATGTCCACATTCCCCCCCACTTTTCAAAACTAGAGTGAGTGATGTACAAATGCTAAATTTTTGAGCAAATAAGCATGAAAAACTCCTATGTTGAGACTTTTGAAGCCCGGCCTATGGAATTTTCCTCTTACTGTTTTTTCTGCTTGTACTGGTTGTAGTTGTTTTTTTGTTTTTTTTTACCTTTTTAGGCTATTTTTGTTTCCATTTTTCATGACAGATGGGACTTTACCATTTTACTTACATATTTTGCATTTTAGTGTGAAAAAAAACTGCGGGTGGAACCCTAATATTTTTTTGGTTTGCTTTTTTTTTTTTATTTGCGAAGTCACAGCTACAGAGGAAAACGGTCCTGATGGAGTGACCATTACCTCTGCACTCATTTGATTGTTAGTACCAAGACCGGAACCACCACTGCCTTTAGATTGAATTCAGACATGGCAGATTAGCTGTGGATTTGCTCAGGTAAAATCCATGACGAGTTACAGAACCAGGCAGGTGGGTAAGATTTTACAGATCTCATCCACAGGTGGACATGCTGTGGCTTTAAATAGGCAGCAACCCTCTATTGCATCATCATTGTGGATTTTCACAGAGGATTTCGACACTTTCAGTGTAGTTCGGGTAAAATTCAGAGCTATGTGAATTTTTTTGGTGTATTAACCCTTTCTACCCTTGGGGGGGGGGGTGTCTTCATTTTGCGCTTCCTGCCTTCCCAGAGCCACAACTTCTTTTTTTTTTCCATTCCTTTTTTTGTGGGACAACGTGTACTTTCGAACGCCACCATTTAATGTTGCATATCATGGGGTGGGAAGCTGGAAAAACAATTCTGCCACAGTTTTATGGGTTTTTTTTTTTATTTACGTTTGATGTGCAATAAAACTGACCAGTTACTTTCATTCTACAGGTCAGTACGAATCTGGTGATACCTTATTTGTATAGTTTTTTGTGCAATTTGATAAGATAATTCAAATCTTGCAAAAACTTTTTGTTTTATTTTTTCGGCGCTATATTCTGACCCCTATAACTTTTTTTGTAGTTATGTTTACAGAGCTGTGAGAGGATTCATTTTCTGTGGGGCAATCTGTACTTTTCATTTATACCATTATGGGGTGTTTTTGAATTTTTTAATCTTTTATTTTATTTTTTGTGGGAAATGAAGCAACCAAAAACGTTGAATTAGCCATTTTGACGGTTATTTCCATTTTGCTGTTCGCCATATGGGGGAACATATTTTTATAGAATTTATTTTATGCACTTATATAGTGCTACTATATTCCACAGCACTTTACAGACGCTGTCTCCTATGGGGCTCACAATCTAAGGTCCCTATCAGTATGTCTTTGGAGTGTGGGATTTAACCAGAGAACCCGGGGAAACCCACACAAACACGGGGAGAACATACAAAATCCATTCAGATGTTGTCCTTGGTCTGATTCAAACCGAACATGAGCCACGGGTCTCTGCTGTATGAAACAGCAGGCACCCCGCGGCTATGGCGCATGATCTGCTTAGGAGTGGGCGCCATCTATGAAGACCCAGTCAGCACCGTACTAGTACGGACCTGGTCGGGAAGGGGTTAATGACTAATTTGCAACAAAATCTGCGATGGAAATTATCAGCCGCGTCTGGACTTCTTCTTAGTCTTTCCCTTCCACTTGTAGGAATACCAAGGCCCAAATTTACTAATGTGTCTGCACCAAAAATCTGTCTAAAAATTAGCATGATTTGGCGCATCTTTTTGACATTCTCAACAAGGGCTGGGGTTTACTGGAAAGCAGCCGGCCTAAGATGCTCAATAATTCTGAGAGAGAAAAGTCTCTGTCCCTGCACCAGATTTATCATCCTGTCTGAGCCCCTGTGATAAATCTGGTGCAGGTCTAGACAGCCGGCCTAAGCTTACTCCATCTTTAGAATCCGTAAATCTGGGTCTATCTGTACCGAGGTCAAAAAGACGGAAACCGATAAAAAGAAAATAGCGTTGGCTTCTCTGCAGGTTGAAGAATAAGAAATAAAGAATTTGGTCTTTAAGGGGTTAATTACTGTCCTATTGTCATTAGTGTTAACTTCTTTATTTTGCACGTTCATGTATTCTGCCGCAGGCGATGCCCCATGTCGTACAGCAGTGTGCACCCGTAGAAACCGCAAATAAATGTCTTCGACAGCCAAATGTGGAGCTGTAAACTTTTCACGAGCAGGGTCATGGCAGTGACAACCGCTTACTTATAGTCATGTACATAGGAGTGTTGTCAGTCTGAGGACTGGCGAGATCTAGCTTGCTTGCTGTTGTGGATTTTCTAAGCTCCTGGGAAATTTAAAATGTCTGTAGGGGTAAAATCGGACGTAAAAATATCTTAATAAATGAGCTATAACACAATAGGTAACGGCATAAACTGTAGGCAAATGTATAACTAGTTGCAGTGGTCGTGCCCGGGGTCCTGTATAGATTTCTATTATAATTATCTCATGTTGGGGCTTCATTGTAGTAAAGTGCTCCGAATCCCCTGTATAGGTAATTCAGTTATAAAATTGTAGCTGCCTGCACATACCACTAGGGGGAGCTCACTGTACACTGTGTTATTAAAGGGAGTCTGTCAGTAGTTTTAACCACTCAAAACTGCTGACAGCACTATACCGGTGAAGGAGGGGTAGCGTAAACCTATCTGGGAGGGTCCTGCTGATTGCACTGCTGTAAAATTTAACTTTCAGAGTCCCCGAGTCAATGACCGAAAGCATTACAGAGGAGGTCCCTTAGTGCTCAAAGCCTTGAGCTGTCTGCGCTGAGCACTTCTCCGGCCCCTCCACCTCTGCGCTAAATCTTGACTGTAATGATCAGAAAACTGCTAGAGCCTTCACTTAGAGGGGTAGGGGCCTGTGGAAGTGCTCCGTACATAGAGCCCCGAACAGATCGGAACCACCTCTGTGGCACTTTAGACTACAGCTCCAATAGGAACAAGAATTGAATTTTTCAGTCATGCAGGTTGCATGACCAGCACCCCAGGCATGTTTAAATTGCTCCCTCTAGTACCTGTAGAGCACTGACAGCCATTTTGAGCAGTCAAAACTTCAGACAGGCTCCCTTTAAAAGGGTTATCCTGTGGTTACTGTAAAAAATGAAAATCAGACATCATATAGGACATGACAATCGCTTTCTAAGAAAGCTAGAACCAGCCCTGTACCTCACATGGATCCAGAGATCTCCATTGCTCCAATTGTAGATCTTCTTCAGGCTGCTCTTGCTTTGTAGTCCCCAATGCACAGGTGGCACACATTTCTGTCTATGAGCCCTAAGGCTGAGTTCACACATAACTGTTCAGCTTTCCGTTCTTCTGATCCATCAGAATAACAGAAGAGTAAAAAAAAAAATTATCAGTTATTTTTAGCATTATTTATGCCCAGTTAGCATCAGTTTGCACTAAAAATAACTGATACTTTTTTTGTTTTTACCATCAGTTATGATCAGTTTGTGTCACTTCTGTCAGAGATCAGGAGAAAAAGTACTGCACGCAAAACTTTTTCTCCCGTCAAAAACAACTGATCTCTGACGGAAATGACACAAACCGATCATAACTGATGCTCAGAATAACGGATCCGTGTTTGTTTTGTTTTTTTCTGCTGATGGGTCAGAATGGAAAGCTAAATATTTATGTGAACTCAGCCTGTCACATTTTCTGACGGTGGTGGCAGTTGAAGGATGGAACTGAGCATGTGCGTCCACCTCAGCAAGGTGGACAGGGAAATAAGGCAAACAGCAGGTAGCACTGTACAGATAGATTTTTTTATTCAGTGGCTATACTACACTTTTAATTACATGTAATTATAAAATTATCCAGATCCAGCTGCTGGGTTGAAATATAGAATATTTTTCATGAGACAACTCCTTTAAGTACATTGTGTCGTCTCAAATCTCCGCTAGGGGCAACTGAAGAATTTTTAAATTACAGTATTTAAATTACATCAAACCTATATCTTCGAGTGCGGACATTCACTTTAAATCTTCTACTTGTCGTTAAACTCCTCTCCTTCAGCACTGAAGACTCTGAAGGTAACAATCTCCTTGCTTGAAGGGAGAGAAGGAGAAGCACTTGGCGCAGCGCGGAGTTCTTAACATGCCGTGAAAGCCAATTGTAGATAAATGTTTTAGGAATCACAAGACTTTGTGACCTGACCGCTGACATTACAATGGAGTCATCAATTAAAGAGGGTGAAGAATTATCCCGCGCTGCGTTATGCACAAGTGCCTAGGCTACGTTCGTTGGCTCTCTACCACTTTACATGATTAGAACTGAGTGACCCGCGCGTGAAATTACCGTCCGTGTCCAAGATTACGCATCATCCCAAGAGGGGGGAGTAAGACGGGGAACGTATACGTAGACATCTCATTCCGAGAAGCCTGACCTCATATCTGTCAGCCTTCGTCTTCTCTAGAAGTCCTGTTAACTATTTGTGATTATATGGAGTAGATTTTCGCTTTTGTATATTACAATAATTTTATAGATTATGATATATTTTTAAAGTAATTGCATTTAAAAAAAAAAACCTTGAAAATACAAGATAAATGTGGAGATATTTACTATAGCGCCACCAAATTCTTATTTTTATTTCCTGACCATTATTATGTGGGCGGCCATCTTGCCTGAGCTGTTCTTAACAGCATTTACAAAGCATTCAAAAAATTGCTTTACGGCAGCCCCGTAATGGTCAGGAGGGGACCTCATTGACTATGGGAGAGTGCAGTAGTCATTGTACAAGGAAAGGATAGGATAAACTCTGACAATCGCCTATTGTGAATGGTGGATCCTGTCTTATCTATACACTGAGGTGATATTATTACGGGCAGGATTAGAATGACAGATAAGAAGGTAACTGTAGTAAAGTGATCTGTACACACCAAGAAGTGGCGCCGATTATTAGACATAGTGGCCAGTGCGAAAACTGCAGTATTTTTGGTTTTAGTTTCAATATAAAAAGTGACATGGAAAATTAAAATGAAAAATAAAATTAAAGGTAACAACATCAAAGATTATTTAAAAAATATGTTAAACATAAAAAAGTGATTTAAACAGCAGGTCATTTTCTGATGAGAGATTCCCTTTAAAGCCGCAGTCCCACTCTAATTACAGAGATCAGAGAGAACTCTACTCTGTTTAACCCTTTGTATGGCACGATCAACACTGATTGTGGCATATAAGCGTAGAGAGAGAGAATTTAGTACACATGCAGTTGTTAGGACATACGTATTGCACTGGCATATACAAATATAACAGTACAATATAATAACAAAAAATCTTCCTTTGGAATTTAAAAAAAAATTCATAAAAATAAAAAAAATAATTTACCATTTAAAATGTTACGCAAAAAATGTATTAAATATCAATTATAAGATACACATAATACACACAATTTTAGTGTAATAATTGTACACCTACAGTTATGGTGATTGGTGCATGGGGTAAAGAAATAAAAGCCGTGGTGGAGTAGTTTTTTTTTTATTTTCTGCAATTTGCCTAAAATAAAAATTAAACATGAAAATGTGTTTAGCATAAATGGGCATCTTAAAAAATCAAATGCATCTTGTCCCACTAAGAACAAGACCTCGTACATCTACATTTACCTAAGAAAGTAAAGAAAAAACATTTCTTCAGGCCTTGTCTTCAATTATTATTATTTCAGGTTGATCCTCCCATTTCCAAAATCCCCCCCCCCTTTCTTTTGCTGCCCCATATGATAATTCACTGTGGTTTACCATTGGGGAGGCAACCACAGCAACTCTGCAAGAGTGAAGCCAGCATATTCACTCTAAGGCCTCATGTACACCACTGTATCTTTGGTCCACATCTGATTTGCATTTTTTGTGGATCGCAAAAATGGGGCCGCAAGAAATTCAGACCACACACGGATGTCGCCCGTGTGCGTTTCGCATCCGTGCAGCCAGAACTTGCCTACTCTTGTCCGTTTTGTGGGATGCACTCAGCCTGTATCCATATTGTACAGATCTGTGGTTTGCAAACCACAAAACGGATACAGTCATGTGGAGAAGGTCTCATGCTGTCCAGTAATTGCGGACCGCGTCAACCCAGCCATAAGGTGGATTGTTCTACTTAACTTGGTGTAGGGCTGCATCTTCTGGTCTTCCTCCTAAACATCGCCGCTGGCCCGTGTGAGGCTTGAGACCTAACTCTCTGATCCAGAATGAAATCTTCACTGTGATATGGTAGATCTTTCAAGATCTGGCTGCCCGTTGGAAAGTTCGGACTGAAGAAGATGGTCCAGATGAGCTAGCATGGACATGGCGGAGGCAGACCAGAATATGCAGAACTAGAACTAAGTAAGTAGAACCAATCTCCTTAGCAACAAGCATGGCTGGTCTAATACAGTCCTCAATGATTGGACAAGGTCAGGGTAAATATACAGTCTCCATCTCTGGAGAATTGAGATGGTTGCCACCCCGATGGTAGACCACATAGAATTACTATATAGGATGGCTAAAAGAAGGGGGATTTTTCTTGGTAAAGCCTAAAACATGGAGAAGAAGATTGCTCCTACAAGCTAAAGGACCATTTTCACATTAGTTTCTTATTCAAATTTAGTTTGCTGGAAAAGAGGAGATTCCAAAATGGTGGAAACTTGGTTATAGAAGAATTATATATATATAAAAGGCTTAAAGTTCAATAAAAATGTTCTATATCCAACCCTAAGGAAGAACAAGACCTAATAGTCAAGTTTTTTTAGTCACCAATAAAAACTTTTTATTAAACGATAAAAAGAGCTGCCACCAATATAGTTGAGAGCACTACTTATGCAACCGATACTTTTATCCACATTCACCAATAAACATTTATTCCTTTGGTACAGTTTCCAATGTTCTTCTTCCATTTGGGCCTCTTGTCGTGAGTGACGTGGCTTGTCTTGGGCAATTTAGCACACAGTTTCTTAGTAACGTAGGACAGCACCTTTTTCAAGAGAAAAAAATATAAAGAAACAGCTGGTGTTTTTTGTTGCTTTTTTTTTATCTTAAAAGACCTGCACCCCATTGCCACAGGCTTGCCACCTGCTCAGGTGCGCTCTAGGTCTTTCTACTACTCACCTGCTAGTGAACCATCACGTTCCTACATGTTGACTGCGCACCAACATGGAATGTTCAAGTCTCACTCTCCCATTTCCTCCTGATGACATCACCCGATCTGTTTGCATGATGGTTTAACGAGCGTTAAGAACAAAGAAGAAGAAAAAAAAGATTCAGCTTTCCTCTCTCCTTTTAAACATGTAAAATTATGGACAAGGAGACGTAACTCTAACGAGGCACATTCCGTACCGGCCACACGTGGCAGTTTGTTTGACTCTCTATCATGTGACCTCCATTTGCTAAGGAAAATCAGGTCAGCGCTGTGCCGCAGGGCCAACAGTCGGCTTACGCCTCTTAACCTTTTTAGTCCCGGTGACAACGGTGTGACGCTATTTGATATCCGGCTGATCTACAGAGGTTGATGGCGCACCTAAACTTTTACATTTTTATAGAAAATAAAGAATAAATGTAATAGAAAAAATAACGCTATAATAAGGTTCTATGGCCGTAACAATGTGGACATTTCATGTCAGTCGAGATATAAAACAAAAAATACATAAAAAATCAATGAAACAATGAGAAAGTATCCACATTACAACATCCTTTTTTTTTCTTTCACTTTTTTCCCCTAGGTTTGTATTATGTCTAATTAGACCGTACGTAAGAAAGCCGCCACTTCTCTCTTTTTAAGTACCTGTAATTTGGGCTCTTAGCATTGTACAAACTTGTACGAATTCTTCACATTTATCACGATGCTGCTAACATCAAGCCCAAGTAATACACAATGATTACTACTCAAAGCTAATAGTGGTAAGCTTCTGGCCTTCAGCAAATGAAGTCTTCTTTTGGAATTACACAAAAATGAAAGTAGCTGTAATTGATCTAAAAAACCCCAAAAATGCTACTGTACTTGATATATTTGACCGTCTAGCCTGAGGACCACTTGTCGGAGAACGTCTACAAAGTGTTACAGTGTCATAGCTTTTTTTTTTCCTTTTTTGGGGGGATTTTTTTTTCTTCTTCTTAGAGATAAAGAAATCTACTTTTGCGTCGGAGAAAATTGGAAATTGAGACATTGAGTCGACAAAATAATTTCTAATAGTCTAGACTTCCTGGAGACCCGGGTTCAAAGTCCAGGACTGATTCCTTGTGATCTTGGGCAGGTTACATTTTGTGACTTTGCCCCAGGCACCAATAAGTTCAGAATACTTTTCAGCTATGCTTGAAAAAAAAAAAAAAATATATATATATATATATGCAAAATATAAAACCGTAAATAATTCTACTTATGAAATAACCGAGGTTTCAAAAATTTACTCAATGCCGACCCTTATAAAAAATTTCTTCAGTGTTTTGGAATGGAAGAAGACAATAAAAAAGTTTAAAAAAATTCTACGTGTTTGACTATGGAAGTTGTGAATTTGCTCGCTCTTCCCGAGAGAAATCCTGCAGTATAATTTATAGACCGCCGTCAACAATTAAGTAATAAAACGTGTAATATGCAGTGGTTAAATCTATTATACCGCTAAATGGCAATTAAAAATGATGCCAACGTATTCACTAAAACGTAAGTGCCTGTAAATGGTTACTAAAAAGGTAATTATCCTCCTTTTCTATAAAAATAACTTTTTGCACCGTCATTTCCGAGCGGTCACCATTGTGCGATGACTGGGGAACGGAGGAATTTGAACAAAAACCATTCAATACGCCGCGAGCCTGGAAGGCGGGTTATCTATTGACAATGCATTGGATTACATAAGGGGGCCCCCATTCTCTCGCTTTTTGCCTGTAACAATATTACACATGGATTGTTCATGCTACACACTTGTGCATGTTATAAAACATGTTGTGATGTGCACAATGAGGTTCAGCTATTTGTATTCGGATTCCTATAAACTTGCTCACACAAGATTCATCGGTATAGGTAATGAAGGTTGTGCAATCGGGTGACCATCCGTGTCCTGATTTCACGCTGGAGCTTCCGGAGGCGCCTACACGCACACCAAAATAGGCGGTTCCCATTTCTCCAACTCATCTCGCTTAAAGCGTTTGTTCACCTTTGCACACAATTTTACTGGTTTTATCTAGAACTAATCTGCATAAAAGTTTCAACATTGTAAATGTATTACTTATACCGATCCTCAGTTACTTCCTGTATTATACTCCAGATCTGCACTCACTATTCTGCTGGTGGAGTCACTGTGTACATACATTAATTAGGCTACTTTCACACTAGCATCAGCCTTCTCCAGCAGGCTGTCCCGGCGGGACATGTCGTAGTTTTATTCCGGCCACCTCTCGCCATCTTTGCCGTGCTGCGGACGGAACTCCAGGCCGCCCCCATTACAGTGAATGGGGCCGGAACGGAGTTCTGGCAGCATGGATCCACTAGTGTCAAACTAGCCTTATCCTATACTGATCCTGAGTTACATCCTGTATTATACTCCAGAGCTGCACTCACTATTCTGCTGGTGCAGTCACTGTGTACATACATTACATTACTTATCCTGTACTGATCCTGAGTTACATCCTGTATTATACTCCAGAGCTGCACTCACTATTCTGCTGGTGCAGTCACTGTGTACATACATTACATTACTTATCCTGTACTGATCCTGAGTTACATCCTGTATTATACTCCAGAGCTGCATTCACTGTTCTGCTGGTGGAAGAACTGTGTACATACATTACATATCCTGTACTGATCCTGAACTACATCCTGTTTTATACTCCAGAGCTGCACTCACTATTCTATTGGTGCAGTCACTGTGTACATACATTACTTATCCTGTACTGATCCTGAGTTACATCCTGTATTATACTCCAGAGCTGCATTCACTGTTCTGCTGGTGGATGAACTGTGTACATACATTACTTATCCTGTACTGATCCTGAGTTACATCCTGTTTTATACTCCAGAGCTGCACTCACTATTCTGCTGGTGCAGTCACTGTGTACATACATTACATTACTTATCCTGTACTGATCCTGAGTTACATCATGTATTATACTCAAGAGCTGCACTCACTATTCTACTGGTGGGGTCACTGTGTACATACATTACATCACCTATCCTGTACTGATCCTGAGTTACATCCTGTATTATACTCCAGAGCTGCACTCACTATTCTGCTGGGGGAGTTACTGTGTACATACATTACAATACTTATTTTGTACTGATCCCGAGTTACATCCTGTATTATACTTTAGAGCTGCAGTCAGTACTTATTAGCTTCAGAGCTGAAATCTATCAGCTTGCTCTGAGGAATTATATTTCGAGAAGTGTTATCTTCACACCAAGTGTAGTGTCTGATAATATTCAACATACTTGTGAATGCAGCTCTGCGGTATTATGCCGACTGCAACTGGGGATTATTTTTTGTATTAAAATTGTGTCCAAAGGTGAACGTAGAACATTGCATGAGGGTTTCTTTGTGCATTTGTATATTTGTACACACAGTAGCAACGTAATTTAACACTTTCTGATTTATTTTTTTTATTTTTTATAATATTTTATTCCCTTGGGCACCGAAGCCAGTATTTCTAAGAATATTTTGGTCTATGAGGCCAAGGACTGCATGTATAACTCAATGTAGTTCTATATATAAAATGCCGAGATCACTAAGAAAGTAAAGTGTGGCCTAAATTGTGTTTTTAAAAGAAATATTTATTAAAAGAGAAGAAATATAATTAAAGAGGTGACCCGCTCTTTAACTCCCAAATATTTAAAGGGTATATGAATTTTTGCAAGCAATTTTAATCTCAAATTGGAAAAAAAAACTAACCTTGAAAAAAGTCTTGCTTAGAAATCTTCTGCTGCTTGGTGTCTACAGCTCATTTGCAGACCTGTGTGTGTCTCTATGGTAACAGACTACAGACACTCTGTGTAGTCTGGTCATGCAGTCATGGTAGAATCTTTCACAGGGCATTGGAAGAGTAAAGGTCTGTCTACACTGACCAATAATCATGTCTGTTTGTGATTTTTGTTACGTAGGTGCTTAGTGAAACAAAAGTATTTTTGAGGGATTAATATCAGTTTCAGTGTGGCAAATTTTAAAGGATCATTTCCAGCTGTCAAATCAGTTGTTCTAACGCAGTATAATCAGTATGAGAATGTCACAGCTTGGTCCCTGTTACTGGTCATGTCCCTCAGTAGCTCTCAGATCTTGTGTGTGGTCCTTTAACATTATATGTATAATTAAAGGATCAACTCCGCCAAAACATTTCTCTGACTTTAATGTCTTTTACAGACAGGGATTTTTTCCCTCTTTTGTGGAGAAATTTGCTACAAACATTTTGTGGATTTTTGTGTCTCTTAGGGGAAGTGGGGGTTTTCTGGTACATTGGTTATTAATTGAATTTATTGTTATAGGTATTATAGTTTGTTTTATTTTATTTATTTTTTAACACATATTTTATCCCTCAGTTTGAAAGATGAATTGGGGACAAATATTTTGTGGATTTTATGTCTCTTGGGTGGGCTTTCTGATGCATTGATTATTAATTGAATTTATTGTTATAGATATTTTAGTTTTTTGTTTGTTTTTGTTTTGTTTTTCTTAAATACATATTTTATCCCTCAGTTTGAAAGATGAATTGGGGACGTGCTTGAGGGCCACAAATATTTTTTTTAGATTTTATCTTTCTTTGATGAGCCCACTGATGCATTGATTATTAATTGAATTTATTGTTATAGATATTTTAGTTTTTAATTTGTTTTGTTTTTTTGAATACATATTTTATCCCTCAGTTTGAAAGATTAAGTGGGGACATACTTGAGGTGAAGCAAATATTTTTTTAGATTTTATCTTTCTTTGGTGGGCTTCTGACGCATTATTAGTTGAATTTATTGTTATAGATATTTTAGTTTTTAGTTTGTTTTGTTTTTTTAAATTCATATTTTATCCCTCAGTTTGAAAGATTAAGTGGGGACATGCTTGAGGGCCGCAAATATTTTTTTTAGATTTTATCTTTCTTTGGTGGGCTTTCTGACGCGTTGATTATTAGTTGAATTTATTGTTATAGATATTTAAGTTTTTAGTTTGTTTTGTTTTTTTAAATACATATTTTATCCCTCAGTTTGAAAGATGAAATGAAGGCGTGCCTGAGGGACGGAGGCTTTGTCTCAGTAGATTTTATTTTTTTTTTAATTCTTACAGGCTCTTGACTTACTTGATGCCTTTTAAGTTTGGCCGTTTTTAATATCTCCTTTCACAGTCAACCAGCCTTTACTTGGTCAAAGCAGCGTGAGAAGAACAAATGTCAGCTTGTTGTGTGTCCTGTGATTACTCACAACGTTCATGGTGCTCTATAGGAAACAAGGTCACTTGCAAAAAAAAAATCCAACACTGCACTACAAGTTGTTTTATTATTGGTGTTTTTGTTTTTTTGGGGGGTGAGGGATTTGCAGTGATCATGAGGTCACCCATGACATTGTTTTACATAGGGAAACATTTGGGCTGTTTAACAGATATTCACGTATGAACAGATAACATCACAACTCTCTACATTTAACAGGACCGGAGTTTACTGTACTTATGTGAAAGTAATAAAACATAAAACAAAAACTACCGTAAATACATTTTGGTATTGTAACACCCTGTAGAATAAAGTAGACACCTTCAAGGTGAATGCCTTAAAAACTTAAAAACATAACCCCTTCCTCACCCAAAGAAAATTAAAAAAAAATCAGTAGATTAATTGAAGCCCCAAATGGTGTCATTAATCAGACTATAACTTGCTAAAATAAAGGCCCTATACGCTTTCTTAGTGGTAAACTAGAAGTTGTGGTTTTCTGAATGCAGAGGTTAAAAAATCAAGAAAATTTGCTGTGTTCTTAAAGGGGTTGTGTCACTTCAGCAAGTGTCATTTATCACGTTAATACAAGGCACTTACTTTGCTTCCTTTGCTGGCTAATTTCATTTTTCTACCACATTATACACTGCTCGTTTCCATGGTTACAGACCACCCTGCAATCCATCAGTGGTGGTCATGCTTGCACACTATAGAAATAAGCACTAGCCTATGTGCAGTCCCACAGTCCAGACCACCAGAGAGGCCAGCGCTTTTCCCTATATTGTACACGCACGACCACCTGCTGATGGATTGCAGGGTGGCCGTAACCATGGAAACGAGCTGTGTATTAATGTGATGGAAAAATGAATCCAGCCAGCAAAGGAAGCAATATGGACAATAACAATAAATTAGTAAGTGGCTTGTATTAATTTCCTCTACATGAAAAATGCCATTTGCTGAAGTGAGACAAGCCCTTTAAGGGGGATAAATGCTTATGGACTATAGAATTACAATACAGTAAGTGATGTTTCTAAGCTTTCATGAGGGAAATGTCTTGGCTGAACTCTATAGATGTGTTTCTGATGGTATACAGTAATGCTGTTTGTGGCGATCATCAGCAGCCCTCGCTTGGTGGGTGATGTGACATCCTGACCCCTTGTGGGGTGGGTTGTCCTTAATTTGCGCCAGCTGTACTGTTTCTTTGCCCATTATTTTGGGGGGGTAGTCGGGACATGAGCTATTGTATCTTCTGTAGCTGTCTGACTTCCACAGCAACTTGAATGAACTATGTGGTGCCTTTTGGTCTGACTACAAGCCAGCAGATGTATGGGAAAGGACCTGCTGATGCCACCACCTGTGGATTGCAATAGCCCCCCTGCTGTGTATTGGGAGCCGTTCAGCTTGTCTAGCTCAAGTGGAAAAGCTGTGTCATCAGAATGACTTTATGCAGTCAGATTAAACTGACAACCATTGATGGAACAGCCATGATAATCTCCCACCAATACTATGGGGGCCAGTGCACTGAAATGTTGGCTATTCTACAGGACATCAGCCTAGGGTCTACTGTTCCAGCTGGTGGACTTGCTCTGGAACTGCTCTTCTGCCCAACCTCGATCCCACGGGTTCGGATGGAGAGTCCAGGTTGGGCTACTAACTCCTCTCGTTGAGTGCCTGCCCAAAGCACGGCGCTACTAGCTGGGGTAGTTGGTCCTGGGCCCCCCCCCCTAAGTCGCGGAAGTTTAATCCCAGGCGAATCAGCGGAAGGGTGAATCGCTATCACATGTGTCATCCTGTGTCTTTGCTGGGACTGTACTATATACTGCTGACTGCCGGTCATCCAATAAAGTCTTCCCGGAACGTTGTACCCACCCACAGGAAAGGAGCATGGGCATTCAGTGGTATGAACCCTGGCCCTGCCTGGTCTTTATAGAGATAGCCAGGCCAGCGGACAAGAGCACCCACTGACCCTAGTGTCTCCACAGACGGTGACACAATCGTAGCTCAATGACTTGGAGCATGACCTCTTCCTTCTCTCAGGTGCAGATGTTGTTCGTCTTACTCATATGTGACTGTATAGTATCGAAGGGCCACTGCTGAAGACACCTACAGGTCAGCAGGACGTAACGTGTTGCGTGTGATGACTGTACGCGCTACTGTTTTTGTGCTGAAGAAAATATGTCCTCAATTATGTTGATTTCTCTTTCGTAACACCTGAATCATATAGGCCTACCCCATAAATCTTTGTGACAAGGATCTCTTGCAATCTTGGAGAAATTCCAAAACGCTCTTTCTCGCTTCTGGGACCGAGCTCCTGATCTGTCCTTTCACGGGATGAATGCCGTCTTTATCGTCAAACGCTTAGGACTGAGCAGGTTTAGACTGACCGTAGACATAACTTCATTATTGTTCGGAAGGTCTGCCGATACAAAGCTGTGGTTGTTCGGGTCCAAAAGATTACAAGGATTTGTGACAGACTACCCAGTGTAAATAGGCAAAACAGTCACCGATGGACAATAACCTCATTGTTTTACGGTGACGAAATTGATCATGTGCACTGAAAAATTTGCATGCATATGAATTTATCGTCCTGCTCCTTAGGCGATATACGGGAGTCTTCACTAATTAATCACAATTACTGCTCCTCCACTATTTATTAGCAATACCTTGTGCGTAAATAGAGCTATAAAACAATGATCCCTACTTGGCCCGTCTGTTCTTTTATATTAAAGAAGAACTCCCACAAAAATTTTTATTCTCTGACCTGTTAGAAAGGTGCATGATATAATCTGTAGTGATTGTCATTTTCTTATCAGAGGATGAAATTGAGTTTCCACTCTCTTCTTATTGTAGCTGGGTCATGTGACCAACTCCCTGACCTCCAACTGACCCAGGACAGAAAGCCAGTAACTGCTCTATTCATTCCTATGGGAGCCTCACTTTTAGTCTCATAGGAATACATAGAGAATTTGACTTCCTGTCCACACATAAGTCTGTGTGTGAGTTGGTGGGTCTAATTCCTAGTCACATGACACAGATAAGAAACTTCAGGATGATATAAGTCAAAAATTCAGACACTGGTAAGAAAATGACATTCACTACAGATTACATCATGTACATTTCTAGCAGGACATGGAATAAGATTTTTAGTCGGGAGTTCTTCTTTAATGTCTGCTCCTGGGCATGAGGAAATCATGAAGACATAGTGGGAAAAACCTTCTCCTGAAAATGGGTACCCAAGCGTTTCACAACCACTATAGGAATTTAAGAATCTGAGCACACCTTCCCGCTGTGTACCGTAATAGTTTGTCGCTTTAGGTACTGATGTGGCACAGTGATGGGTCAGGAGCTGTGCCCGTGCCATCATTTGTGATTGCCAGCTAGCTGCCTGGATTAATGGTCAGGATCTAAGGTAACTCCAGTCCTGTTTAACTTCTTAGTTGCCACGACCAGGGCAACTAACTAGTTAAAGAGGAATCTATTTCTGCCGTGGGGTTGCCAAGGCAGCCAGGAGCCTAACAATGGCCCCTAAATCTGCCATATACAAATGCCTATTGCCTTTGACAGGGCCGAATAGACATTATGTAAGTTCTGTAACTGACATAATACAGTGCAATACAGTAGTATTGCAGTGTATTATATGGGCGATCATGGGATCAAGTCCTCTAGTGAGAAATAGAAAAAAAAATTCCAAATTTAGTTGTTTTTTTTTCTTCTGAAAAACACAACAAAAAGTCACCATAAAATGGCAAACTACAACTCATCCCACAAAAAAACACAGCTTGGTTGACAAAAAAAAAAAAAAATGTTATGGGTCTTTGAAGGCAGCAACAAATTAAAAAAAAAAGAAAAAAGTTTTATTGTGCAAAAGTAAAAAAGAAATTAAAAAAAACTAAATTTGGAATGGAGACCATAATGGTGCCATTAAAATACAGCTCATCTCATCTTATGGATTTGCCAATAGAGAGATTAAAAACAATTAGGTAGAGATAATAAACTGAAAAAAGTTGCCACGTCCACATTTCAGCAGCCAGACCGTTTACATTTTTTTAATGTTATGTTTTTTATTCTTTATGTGGGCAAAATTCTGTTCTTTTTTGGCACTGTTTGGGAATGCACATAGATTACTGTGCAATTTATATAATTTTTCTGGTGCAAATATAGAAAAAGTGACTGTATGCTAGTTCATTTTCCGCTCCTATGACACAGGCTGTTGTTAGGGCAGTACCTAGTGTGAACAATAGAAAGGTAAATGAACAGACCTTTCTAGGTCCCCAGAGCTAATGGCAAAAGGATCCCCCAGTCCCCGGGAAACCTCGTGACTTGAACAGTAGGGGAGTTTCCTTTGGTCACACGCAGACACATTTTTGTTTGTGGAGAATGAAGGGCCAAATGGCCAGCCTCTGAGGTTCTTCCACTAGTTAGACTGCCAGCACCTGCTCCAGGACAGGACACCAATGCAGGGATTTTTATACAGTGTCGTACAAACAGAGCCCTGTAGACTAAAGCCCTTCAGTGGTCTCCATAAAAAAAAGTGTGTTGGCAGTCATTGAGGAGTTAAAGGAGTTATCCAGTAAATTTTATAAATAACATAGTAGCATAGTTTATAAGGCCAAAAAAAGCCCTCCCTCCATCCAGTTCTTCCTATTCTCCTGCAAGTTGATCCAGAGGAAGGAAAAAAAAACCCTGTGATGTAGAAGCCAATTTTCCTCACTTTAGGGGAAAAAATTCCTTCCCGACTCCAATCAGGCATCAGAATAACTCCCTGGATCAACGACCCCTCTCTAGTAACTATAACCTGTAATATTATTACCTCCAGAAATACATCCAGGCCCCTCCTGATCTCTCTTAGTGAACTTACCATCACCACCTCCTCAGGCAGAGAGTTCCATAGTCTCACTGCTCTTACTGTAAAGAATCCTCTTCTATGTTTGTGTACAAACCTTCTTTCCTCCAGACGCAGAGGATGTCCCCTCGTCACAGTCACAGTCCTGGGGATAAATAGATGATGGGAGAGATCTCTGTACTGACCCCTGATACATTTATACATAGTTATTAGATCTCCCCTCAGTCGTCTTTTTTCTAAAGTGAATAACCCTAATTTTGATAATCTTTCTGGGTCCTGTAGTCCACCCATTCCAGTTTTTACATTACTTTCTTAGTGGTCCTGTATCCCCATTCCAGTTATACTTAGTTGCCTCCTGACCTTCTCCAGCTCTGCTATGTCTGCCTTGTTCACAGGAGCCCAGAACTGTACACAGTCCTCCATGTGTGGTCTGACTAGTGATTTGTAAAGTATCTGGCTATCCTCAAGATCAACTGTAAGAAGAGGCCGGGTGCTCCATGAATGCCACTGCCTCTTCCTAGGACATGTGACATCACGGAACATCGGTCACTAGTTGCAGATCAGTTCCATTGCACGGTGTACAGTTCTGTACTTGGTGAGCTGCCGGGAGCTGGTCATGATCACCAGAGATCCGGTGAGCACGGTGGCTTCCTGGAACAGCTAATTGGTGGGGGTGCCAGGACTTGGATCCCCTGAGGATAGGTCATCGTTATAATTTTCTGGATAACCCCTTTAAGCAGGTCGTCTCATTGAGGTGACCCTTGTATACTTAAAGGGAACCTGTCAGCTCCGAAACACCCCCTGAACTAGAGTAACCGGTGTATAGTGTAAGTGATGCTGAGTCCGAATATGTAAGCTTTATCTTCATACTCACTTCCATTCTGACGCTGTGCTCCCACAAACCTGCAGTAAAATGCACTCAGAGGACTCCGGTGCTCACTCACATAATGGAGAGGACTCAAAGAAGAGTCCAGTGAGTGCATTTTACTGCAGGTTTGTGGGAGCACAGCGTCAGAATGGAAGTGAGTATGAAGATAAAACTTACATATTCGGATTCAGCATCACTTACACTATACACCGCTTACTCTAGTTCAGGGGGTGTTTCGGAGATGACAGGTTCCCTTTAAGTTAGCCTTGTGACCAACTGATGAGCATTCTTTATCGTTATCGCTGAGGGAAGCTGCATCTGGATTTCCATGAGGGTGGATGGCCATCCATGTCATGTATGGTTGGATGTACCAGTCCACCATAGCGGGAGCTGCTCCTGCAGAGTTGCTCTCTTCTGATCTGACTACCCTCTGTGATGTTCACATTTACATGGGGGGTTGTTTTCATATGTCCGGTTCGGCATGTAATCCTTGATAGATTGGTTTTCTGAGATTATTTAGAGTCTTGTTAATGCTGGAAGCTACAGCTTCTCTCTAAGCCTGGCTTGTCGCCGGGCTACCTCCAGGACCACAAGGTTTCGAGTAGGTTTGAGATTAATTCCATGACCTCCCATTTTGGGCAGTCTTGGTGTACTTACTGGCTTCTGAAATCCAAAAGGCTTTAAATGGATAACCTAAATAACCATAAAAACCTGCAATAACCATGAGCTTACTGAGCAGCAGACTGGTACAGGTTTTACGTTCTGTGCGTTTTATTTTTTACCAGTTTTGTCTTTTCTCAGGGCACAGATCGCGACTGTTTACCTGAAAACTTTCCCTTGAGACGGCTTAATGATTAAGTTGGCCACGACTTTAGTGGTACTACTTGGGAGCCCAGTCACTGATACAGTTGCCATGGATTTGTGAGCAGGCAGCTTTTACTGCAGACAGAAAAGGGGTAGTTGGGCACTGAGCTGGCATAGACCAGGACCTCAGGGTGATTAATGCCTCTCCATCAGCTGGATAGTTTCCTAGAGCTGGCACCATCCAGCCTGTCTCCATGCCCCGCTGGCTCTGTGTGCACTGGCCCATGCTTATTAAATTTCTTATCAACATAAAAGTTAGTTGACCACGGGGTTCTTGTTTGTAGGATCAAAACGCCTCTGTAAAACCCGCCTGCAACAGCCAGAAGAGAGGACAAGGGAGGGGGGGGATGTGTTTGTGTTGAGAAGAATTCTTACAGGAGCATTACTTCATATCAGTAGTCGGTTACAGTCATTAACCTGTCAGATTCGGAATTCAGAAGAGTAAGCGGAGACGGGTGTTGCTAGTTTCTGGTACCGGGGAGTGCCTGCTGATTGGCAAGGCTCGCTCAGGTGGAGAACGTTGGCTGAGAAGGAGCAGGTGGTCTACAACACACAGATATGTCTACGTGTAAAGAATCATAGCATATATTTTATTGAGGATCAGTTGTTTTAAAACGTGCACAGAAAACGCCAAAAACAGCAACGTAGGCCACACTGGTAGTTGTAATTTCTGCTACAATTTAGGTCGATGGGTGTAAAACAACGTCAGAAACTCCTCACCTACAGCATGCTGCGAAAAGCAAAAGCAACAGGAGACAAAGCAACTAAAATAAAATGCCTTTTATGTTTGCAGAATATATATTTTGCCCCCAGGCTTGGCTTCTTCTCGGGGTGCCATCTTCAGCTGTATATGGTTGAAAACAACCAGTGGCAGTAAGTCATAGACTCCGCTCCCGTCCTCCCACTGCTTGACAGGTCACAGAGCATGCCCGCAACAGTCACCCGTATATTTTAATAGTCCTCGCCTATCTACACTGTATCTATGCGGTAGCTAAAAAGCATATATCAGAAGTTAAAGAGGACCTCTCCCCACTCCTGACATGCCTGGTTTAATAGCTTCATGCATTCCCCGTGTAATAACAAGTCTGGAACATCTATTCTTATGTCTGTATGTTGTGCCATTCCTTTATTATTTCTACTAGAAGTTATGAATGAATTGCTATTAGCCTTCAGTAAGGGTACAGAGGGGAGGTAACCAGTTGGGGGTGTGTACCTGCACAGACTCACTCTATCCAATCAGTGCTGCCATTTTCAGACTGTAAAGGTACACACCCCCAACTGGTTACCTCCCCTCTGTACCCTTACTGCAGACTGCTAGCAATTCATTCATAACTTCTAGTGTAAATAATAAAGGAATGGCACAACATACAGACATAGGAATAGATGTTCCAGAATTGCTGTTACATGGAGAATGCATGAAGCTATTAAACCAGGCATGTCAGGAGTGGGGAGAGGTCCTCTTTAACAGAGCAGGGCAGCAGCTCAGGAAAGAAGATTGTTCTCTTGTACTACAATTAGGTAAAAAACTGACAAGAAAAATAGATTTGTTTCAGTATCTGGTTTTAATTACTAAAAATAATTCCCTTTATGGCTACGTTCACATATGGATGTAAACTCTGGCAGCCTGATCCAGCTGATCTTGCATAACCAGATGGGGCCACGCACCGCTGGATCCCCATAACTACAATGGGACCCTTACGCTTTCTGGCATATATGCTGGCTTTCAGCCAGAAAAAACAGTTGTACCACCCTGTAGTTAGTTGGGATCTGGCAGTGCGTGGCCTTGTCTTTCTATGCTAGATACGGTGAACTCAAGCAGTGAATCTCCCATAGGCTGTCCCCTAGGAGACTTAATACTACGCGTAAAGAAAAAAAGTTTTAAAAAAAATTAACGTTTTTAAAAGTATAAAAATATATACAAATTCAAATCACCCTCTTTCAACATCAGAAATCAAAATGGCCAATTTGCTGTTCTTTCATCACTTTAGTTTCCACAACCACCCCCCCCCCCCCAAAAAAAATTAAACAGAGATCAAAAAGTCCAGAATGGTATCAAATACAGATCACCCAGCTCCGTAGACATAAATAATAAAAAAGTAATAGAGATCAAAATGGTGATCCAAAGAAAAAACTGGATTAGTTACCGGTAATTTCCTTTTCACGAATCCTCCACGACGGCATTACCATGAGAGAGACCCACCTCCAACCAGGTAGGGGCAGGAAGAATAAAATACACCCTCCTCCGGTTCATCCTCAGTGTCTTTTTGGACCGACAGCCTAGAGAGTCTTATCATTCAAAATCATTCATACTAACTCATAGAATATATACATAAAATTTTTGTTTTTTTGGGGGGGGAGGGCTGAATTTTGCTCATTTTACGATCTGAAGTTATAGCCACCAAGAATGCAGTTTTTATAGACAAAAATCTTAGAGAAGACTCAGACAATGGTCCGAAGGGGAATTCTGTTAATTATGATGGAACCAAATTTACATCCCACGGGGACACTACTGGTCTTAAAGTGGGTCTCAGCCTGTTAGAATGGAAAAACAAAAAGAAATGAAAACCTCGCCCCTGTCTGCCTTCACAGACGCAGTCTCATAGCCTTGCCATGAGGTTTTTCATCTCTCCCACCTGGAAGGGACAGGAAGACGCTGAGAAATGCTGGAGGAGGGTGTCATTTATTCTTCCGGTCTCTACCTGGTTGGAGGTGGGTCTCTCATGGTAGTGCCATCATGGAGGATGAAAGAGAAAATATTGTTTATTGCAAAGTTGTTTTTTATTATTTTTTTAAGTATTAAAACACAAGAAAACTATATAAAAGTGGTATCTCTGTAATTATACTGACTCGGGAACCGGTCAGTTTTACCGCATAGGGAACACTTTAAAAACAAAGCCCACTGCATTGGCCCACTACAATATAAAAAGTCAAGCCCTCATACATCTATGTAAACCAGAAAATTAAAAAAGTTATGCCTCCATGGAGTGAAAAATGAAAATTCAAAAATTAAAATTTGCCCTGTCTATAAGGAGTTAGTCACTGGTAACTTGGTGCAGATGTGCGGACGCAGTTCTTAGAAAACTGTGAGATTTTCTGTGCTTTAAGGCAACATCTACAAGAACTTTCTTCATTTTCCTTATTTTTTCCATTTTTGGGTCATGTAGTTACTGGTTTCTAAACTTGTACACAGCAAATATAACCATGAGATATTTTTCTGATGAATTTCAATTTTAGATTCAGCTCCATCCATGACAAACCTAAAAACATTTTTTGACCAAGAACTTTTTGGGGAGAAAACTGTTGAGCGCTTCTTCTCACTGTTTGTGGAGTTTGGCTGAAATAAATCTGTTGTCTGCCTCTACGATGGACCTATGGCCAATAGAATATCGATCAAACTATACATCATCTCTCCCTAATGATATGCCCCCAGGGACTGCGCTAACAGAGTTTGACTTTGATATATCTGTTCGATGAAAGGCTACTGACATGTCAAACTTTACTCCTTCCTATAAGCACTGGCAGCCAATCGTCAGAGTTTATAGTGACATAAAATGAATGATTTCTAGCAGAAAACAATCTATATTTTGTGCTGCATTTCACATATTTGTGCAGAAAACGTTTCAATGTTATAATTACGGTAACCCTATTAAACTGGGTCACTGAATGATATATCAGGTTGATGACTCTGTTGGTGTAAATCTCATAATTGTATAGTTTTTATCTGTCATCTATTAGAGGAGAAAAAAAATAAAAAAATTATATATATTCCACCATTTAACATATTTTTCAGCTTAGATAAGTTTAATTAATCCTGTATTATACTCCAGAGCTGCGCTCACTATTCTGCTGGTGCAGTCACTGTGTACATACATTACTTATCCTGTACTGATCCTGAGTAACATCCTGTATTATACTCCAGAGCTGCACTCACGATTCTGCTGATGCAGTCACTGTGTACATACATTACTTATCCTGTACTGATCCTGAGTTACATCCTGTATTATACTCCAGAGCTGCACTCACTATTCTGCTGGTGTAGTCACTGTGTACATATATTACTTATCCTGTACTGATCCTGAGTTACATCCTGTATTATACTCCAGAGCTGCACTCACTATTCTGCTGGTGCAGTCACTGTGTACATACATTACATTATTTATCCTGTACTGATCCTGAGTTACATCCTGTATTATACTCCAGAGCTGCACTCACTATTCTGCTGGTGCAGTCACTGTGTACATACATTACTTATCCTGTACTGATCCTGAGTTACATCCTGTATTATACTCCAGAGCTGCACTCACTATTCTGCTGATGCAGTCACTGTGTACATACATTACATTACTTATCCTGTACTGATCCTCAGTTACATCCTGTATTATACTCCAGAGCTGAACTCTCTATTCTACTGATGGAGTCAAGAGGGTCATATGCATTACATTTCTTATCCAGTACTGATCGTTATTTGCAACCTATTTTATATATAATCCAGAGCTGCACTCACTATTCTGCTGGTGGAGTCACTATGTACATATATTACGTATTCTGTATTATACTACAAGAGCTGGAATTATAATGCTGCTTGTCATTATTAAAACCACGTGACAAGCTTGTTGACTAACATATTCCTCTAACAGTTTAGCTGTTTTCCTCTGAGAGAGCTGTACATACAGACCAAATTTCCCTGAGTACAAATCAGCAAAATGTTTTGGGCTGACACTGAACAAGCAGCAAATGATAGGAGGCTTTTAAATCTAGAGCTTAATAAATGTGACTGCAGCTCTGCAGCTCTACAGACTGAAACTCGGGATTTACATAATATAAATCAACTCATTATACACTGCTGATCTATTTAGGTAAGCTGTAAAATGGTGTTTAAAGGTAAAGATGCACTTAAGCGTGAATATGTTTCTGTCCCTTTTTTCTGAAGTATTAAAGTTTTTTGTTTTTGTTTTTTTCTATTGCAGGAAAAGACCGATTCTGAACCAGAGGAAAATGAGAGTAAAAGTCCAAGCCCCACAACTGAAGTTGAGCTAGGGAACACAGTGACAAGTTCTCTTTCGGTAAATGAATACTTTGCCAAAAGGATGGCAGAGCTTAAAAAGTCCTATGCCAAGCGTACAGAGACCGTCACTGGGACTGCAGAGCAGTGCTCTGAAGACTGTGTCGAGAACTACTCCGAAGATACCAAGAAGAAATCCAAAAAGAAAAAACGCAGAAAGAATGAAAATGACTACTGCCCAGAAGAGCCGGAGATAGTGGAGAATCTTCAAGACGACAATAGTGTGGAATCCACAGATTGTCAGGAGAGGAGAAGAAAACCAAAGAGCAAGAGAAAGGACAAAGTTCTAACTGTAGAAACCTTGGAGAACCATGAGGAGGAGGCGGAGAACCAGGACGAGACGCTACAAAGAAGAAAAAGAAAAACAAAAGGAAAAAAGAGTCGTGTGATGATAGGCAGGCGGAAGATGTCACCTCTACTCCCAACGAAGACATTGACACAGAGCAACCAAAGAAAAAGAAGAGAAAGCGAGATAACAACAGAAGCTTAGAACTGTAGGACATATGAAACTCGTCTCACTGCCCACTGCGCCGATTCATGACGATGGACATTAACACATTTTAAAAATCATGTATTTTCTTATGAATTGAGATATACCAGTGGCCACGCTTTCATTTGCCCGTGACTTTCAAATAATGAGAATGAAAATGTAAAAAATATCAATCAATCCTTAATTGACGTGGTGACTATATTTTCTACAGATCTACTGAATGATTTTTGGCCTGAATGATCATTACATTATTACTACCACACGGTTTCATGTAACATCCTCAAATTATGGGTTACTGAAAAAGTAGTCCTACAATACCATACGTATCATAAATTTACCTAAAGGGGTTCTCCAGGAATTAAGAAAATGAAAATACTTAAATATTACTTTATTATAAATATATTTCCAAATACCTTTCATTAGTTATAATGGCTCATTTTGTCTAGGGAGTCATCACATGGGGAAATAAAATGGCCGCCGCCCTATTAGTACACACAAAACCTGTCCTAATCACACAGGAGGACAAGTTACTTCACATCACTGAGGTAAAGAGTTGCCTCATCCTCCTTTCTGCTTGTCAGGGATTATGATCCTGAATACAGTTTAATATGATCTTCAGCTGAATCTCTGTAGGAATGGAGTTCATGAGGAGACATGAAGTACAGAGAGGACGGACAGGACAGACTGTGGTAATGGAGACTGCATACAAGAGCTGATGCTCATTACCCCACCCTCTTCTCTGTACCTCATCACTCCTCAAGAACTCGAGTCCAACAGGGATTCATTTTATCATCTGTATTCAGGACCATAATCCCTGACAAGCAGAGCAGAGAGGAGGATGAGGCAGCTCTTTACCTCAGTGTTGTGAAGTAACTCCTGTGTGATTAGGACAGGTTCTGTGTGTGCTAATAGGACGGCGGCCATTTTATTTCTCCTTTATTGCTCCCCAGACCAAACGAGCCATTATAACTAATGAAAGGTATTTGGGAATGTATTTATTATAAAGTAATATTTAAGTATTTTCATTTTCTTAATTCCTGGAGAACCCCATTAACCACCTAACTGTTTTGCCCAAGTCCAGCTCGGGCAGTGTGAAAAGAGGCTAACTGGAGGGCTGCTTTAGATGGTGATATCTCCTCAATGGTAGCCGCTAGAAACATGCAAGTGGTCTTGTCTGAAAGCTGACAGGGTAGGCTTTCATACAAAACCAACAAGTTCCAAGCAACAGAGGAGAAATCACTGTTAAAATCAAGTCGGGAATAATCGTGAGTAAAAATCTGTTTTTACTTTGATTTTCAGCTGCATTCACAGCATCCTATTTTCAGTGATATTTTTCTCTGTCCTGAACATATTGCTGTCGTTTTGTTATATTGCCTGAAAGCTTGGAATGTCAGCTTTCAAACAAGATCAGTTGCATTTTTCTATCTGCTACCGTTTAGGAGGTAGCAGCATCTAAAGCAGCCCTCCCCTCTCCAGTTATTTACTTTTCCCCACTACTGGAGCTGGACCCTGGCAAAACAGTTAGGTAGGGGGTTAAAGGAACCAACCATGAATGGGTTATAGAGTGTCTAACAAAGGTGTTGGATACTCATTGGAACACGTGCAGCTTTAGAGGACATCTAGGGAGGAGCACATGTATTTAAAGACTTGTGTGCACCTATGTAAATGCACAACCCTCCAGGCTCCGCCATTCTAAAGGGTCTTTTACACAGGCAAGTGATCGGGAACAGATGTTTGATGGAACGCTCTTTCGGACCATTGTAAGGACGACCTTACCGATTAGCCAACAGGGAAAAGCTTGTACATCAGCTGAATGGATCTTTCATGCATGCAAAAAAATGCACACTGTTTGTCAGCCTAACGGGATGTGCTTATGGGGGATGAATGATCGTAGTGATTATTCATTCCACAGTTTTGATTGGCCTCGGTAAAGGCTTTTTCGACGAGTGGAGATTGACTTGTTTTACTGTCAGTCATTGTTCTATCCCTACATTGGATCATGTAAAATGACCCCAAAGGTCCCTTCACACAAGCAGATATTCCCGGTAAAGAGGGCTGATCGGCGATAAGAGCATGTCAGTCGGTGCTTGTTACCTTCAGAAATCATTGCCATGTATGGGGAAAAATGATCTTTAACTTGATAGTTTGGCCCCAGTTTGCTCTATTTACAGGCAATGGTCTACCAACAGATCCACAAACAAGTGTTTGCTCTTTTGTTGGGTGATTGGAGGAATGTTTACATGGAGCAATGATCGTCACGAGAGTTGTTCATTCTCGATCATCCGTTTCCCTCACAATAGGTGTGGCTGTTACCTGATATTCTTTTGTTTCTCACTGGTGGTTTAATATTCTGCCCTTCTCCTTCTCCCGTTGCTGTAATAGAAATCTGCTCTTCATGCACTGACTTCCTGCTGTGATAGACTTTGGTTATACATATACACAGCAGCAAATCCGAGGTGGCAGATCAATGATGAGGCAGAAGGCGTGTCTCAGACTACCTTAGACCTCCTATAGGCACTGTAGTTGTAGTCCACCGCTCCGCTCTAAAGGAGCTAAGCTAAAAAGCAGCAAAAATTGGTAAGCATCTCCAGAAGCTACTGACTTACACATTTTTGACCTCCTGACTACACTTTCACTTTAAGGGATTTTCCAGGGACAGAATATTAATGGCCTGTCCTCAGTTATCAATATTGAATCAGTTCAGCTCCAACTCCTAGCACTCCCGCCTATCAGCTGTTTGATGGGGCCTGTTCATGGTTTATATCAGTCCATGTACATGCATTGCATCGTGTAGGACATACCTCCCAACTTTTGAAAAGAAGGAAGAGGGACACTATGTGCGGCGCACTTTGCACGCCGTGGCAATTTTTTATGCACTAGACCACGCCTCTATCTCTACCCAAAACATAACTAAACACCTAATCCCTGCCAGTCCCCTAAATGTCTCCACATAGTAATTAGTCATCCTTATATGCCCACCAGTAATACATGTATTATATGCCCCCCACATGCCCATTGTGCCCCCTTTAACAGGTTATGTCCAGATATGTGCCCCCCACAATCACATGCCCATGCCCCCTCACTGTATGCCCATGCCCCCTCACTAGCTGTTCCTCACTGCCTGCCCCTCATGCCCATGCCCCCTCACTGTAATATGCCCATGCCTTGTGCCCACCCTTCACAGTATATATGCCCATCTGTGCCCCCTCACATGTAATATGCCCAGCTGTGACTGTAATATCCTGTGCAGTAATATGCCCCCCAGTTCAGTGTGCCCCCTCAGTTATATGCCCAGTTGTGCCCCCTCCACAGTAATATGCCCAGTTGTGACTCCTTGCAGTAATATGCCCACTGTGCCCAGTTGTGCCCCCCCTCACTGTAATATGCCCAGCTCACTGTAATATGCTGTGCCCCCTCACTGTAATATGCCGTGTGCCCCCTCACTGTAATATGCCCAGTTGTGACTCCTTGCAGTAATATGCCCAGCTGTGCTCCCTCACTGTAATATACCCAGCTGTGCTCCCTCACTGTAATATGCCCAGCTGTGCTCCCTCACTGTAATATGCCCAGTTGCGCGCCTCACTGTAACATGCCCAGTAAAGTGCACAGGGAGTAAAAAAACTCTACATACTCGCCTTGTTCCTCAGCAGCAGCAACAGCAGGACACACGGAGCTCCCAGCCAGAGGAATGATGGAGCAGGGAGCCGACGGACGGCTCTTGCTTCATCATTATAGACAGATGATTAGCACGGGGTGCAGAGTGCTGGACCACCACCGAGGATTGGCCATCAATTTTCTGAACCAAAAAATCCCCTCTAAGTAAAATGTGGCAAACAATGGATTTTTTTTTGGTGGAATACAATATTCACAATGGGCACAAAAGTGTGTATTTAAAGGAAAGATGTCACAAGATACATCATTGTGAATCCAACTTACATGCGAGATGCCCGCTTATCAGTACTTTGTAATGACCTTGGTACTATTTCAATATGTGGCCCATTGTGTAGAAATCAGCATTTTTATTTTATGTTAATCAGCCCCTGGGGGTTTCAATGAGGGCATTTCTACTGAGGTACCGCTCCTTTCCATTCTCTGACGTGCCCCCACCACTTTGACAGAGCCAGCAGTGAAAACGCACTCACACCTGACCCCAAAGTCTCGCGGCAGCTCGTTTGGCACACAGGCTGTAGAGGGATGGAGACTGCCCTTATTGCGCCCAGGGCTACTTAGCATTAAAAAAATGCTGATTTGATGTATCTAGTGATAAATTCCTTTTAACATGCGGCACGGCAGGTAGTGTAGATATATATATATATACACACACAACAGATTACAAAGGAAATGACAAACTTCAAGGCTAGAAGTAAGTAAACTATATATACAAGACCTAAATCTAGGCAAGAAACAAAGGAATAACCAGGATTCTGTGTACAAATGCACAGAGTTCACCCCAAACCTTCAGTTCAAAAAGCAGGTATTAATGTATTTGAAGAGTGGGGTGGACCCGGAACTTAAAGTGGCCCCATTTTGTAGGTGGTTCCAAAATGGTAAGAGGCGGGGCAACATAAGTAGGCAGGACCAACACATTTATGCAGGGAGAACAGAAGTAGGTGGGGCCAGTAATACTGTAGTGCAGAACCAAATACCGCCCCCAACAGAACAAAATACCACAGTGCAGCACAAAGTAACGCCACCGGCGCTGCTCTATGAGACTATTATATCCTGAAGATGGCAATACAGTTGGCCAGGTGCATAAGTGCCTGATTCTCTTACATTAGTTAATGCTGAGAACATCAGACCTTCGTGTACCTGGATGGTGGCCATGTGAAGGCCTTGCCTCCAAGCTGCATAAAGTGGTCGCACTCATGGATCACGTGTAGGACAGTTACAGTGCCTTGCGAAAGTATTCGGCCCCCTGGAACTTTTCAACCTTTTGCCACATTTCAGGCTTCAAACAAAAATATATAACATTTTAAATTTTTGGTGAAGAATCAACAACAAGTGGGTCACAATTGTGAAGTGGAACAAAATTTATTGGATCATTTAAACTTTTTTTGTAATAATAAAACTGAAAAGTGGGGCGTGCAAAATTATTCGGCCCATTTCCTTTCACTCCAGAAGTTGATTGAGGATCTCTGAATGATCCAATGTTGTCCTAAATGACTGATGAAGATAAATAGAATCCACCTGTGTGTAATCAAGTCTCCGTATAAATGCACCTGCTCTGTGATAGTCTCAGGGTTCTGCATCATGAAGACCAAGGAACACACCAGGCAGGTCCCTGATACTGTTGTGGAGAAGTTTAAAGCCGGATTTGGATACCATAAGATTTCCCAAGCTTTAAACATCCCAAGGAGCACTGTGCAAGCGTCATATTGAAATGGAAGGAGGATCAGACCACTGCAAATCTACCAAGACCCGGCCGTCCCTCTAAACTTTCATCTCAAACAAGGAGAAGACTGATCAGAGATGGAGCCAAGAGGCCCATGATCACTCTGGATGAACTGCAGAGATCTACAGCTGAGGTGGGAGAGTCTGTCCATAGGACAACAATCAGTCCAACACTTCACAAATCTGGCCTTTATGGAAGAGTGGCAAGAAGAAAGCCATTTCTCAAAGATATCCATAATAAGTCTGGTTTACAGTTTGCCACAAGCCCCTGGGAGACACCAAACATGTGGAAGAAGGGGCTCTGCTCAGATGAAACCAAAATCAAACTTTTGCAAACAATGCAAAACGATATGTTTGGTGTAAAAGCAACACAGCTCATCCCCCTGAACACACCATCCCCACTGTCAGACATGGTGGGGGCAGCATCATGGTTTGGGCCTGCTTTTCATCAGCAGGGACAGGGAAGATGGTTAAAATTGATGGGAAGATGGATGGAGCCAAATACAGAACCATTCTGGATGAAAACCTGTTGGAGTCTGCAAAAGACCTGAGACTAGGACGGAGATTTATCTTCCAACAAGACAATGATCCCAAACACAAAGCAAAATCTACAATGGAATGGTTCAAAAATAAAGGTATCCAGGTCTTACAATGGCCGAGTCACAGTCCAGACCTGAATCCAATTGAGAATATGTGGAAAGAGCTGAAAACTGCTGTTCACAAACGTCTCCATCCAACCTCAAAGAGCTCCAGCTGTTTTACAAGGAAGAATGGGCAAGAATTTCAGTCTCTAGATACAAAACTGATAGAGACATAGCCCAAGAGACCGCAGCTTAATCACAGCAAAAGGTGGAGCAACAAAGTATTAATGCAAGGGGGACAAATAATTTTGCACGCCCCACTTTTCAGTTTTATTATTACAAAAAAAGTTTAAATGATCCAATAAATTTCGTTCCACTTCACAATTGTGACCCACTTGTTGTTGATTCTTCACCAAAAATGTAAAATGTTATATCTGTTTGTTTGAAGCCTGAAATGTGGCAAAAGGTTGAAAAGTTCCAGGGGGGCGAAGGCACTGTATATAGCAACTGCCCTAAACAATACCAGTAGACGGGAATCTCTGATGCTCGTAACATTTCGGCAGTTTTTTTATTTTCTTTCCTTAGGTTTTTGTTTTGTTTTTTTTTGGGGGGGGGGTACAATTTACACCAACTTGTAAGTCCATGTATCTTTCAATACTGCTGAAAAATCTCCCCTGTGACAACTCCTAGAAGAAATGAATACAGGACATTTTGGAAAACGGTTGCCACCTTTCCAGGAGCCAATAGCATTGGTCAAGGTGAAAATCATAGAAAAAGATGCCAAACATCCTGCACGGTATGATAACTGTATATGCGGATGTACATGGCTACATTTATAAAAGAAAAATCATGGAAAATAATGCACAGATTAAAGAATTATATATGGACTAAGCCCTCACTCTGATATGATAAAATCTGAGACTCTCAGCCAATATATTTTGATCAAAACACATCTGTGACATCTACGTTCAGGAGAGCTGACCCTGCACATACAGTGTGCTGCTCCTAGTCACCTCTGTGTACATCAGCAACCGATGAGAGGAGGAGCACACACAGCTATATGTACCACCTAATCAAGGCCACATGTGGGATAGGCGGGGCAAAAGTGCCAATGGCATAGGTAGGTTTAGAATAGGACCTGCCTGACTGAGACCACCTTGGTGCTGGTAGACGGGCACAGATGTGTTTTGATTAAAATATATTGGCTGAGAGTCTCAGGTTTTGTTCTATCAGAATGAGGAATTAGTCCATATATTCTGAGGAGTCCAAAATGTTGACTACATAGACATTCAGACTGATATGAATATTCATTTCATCTTTAGACTCACCTGACAAACAGGAAATCGCTGAAGTATTAATGCGTTGTTATACATGTCTAGTAATAAAGTGATTACTAGGGGAAGTAAACATTGTTTTGTTCTACTCTGTTTCTTGGAAGCTGCTTTCTAAATCTGACAAGATCGTTGCTGTGTACATGAACCGCACTGTTCCTGTGAAAGTACATTTGTGTTATCTCTAAGATTTTGGCTGCTAGCATTAAAAATGTTAACCCTGTACAGGCAAAAAACAAAACAGCAGATGAGAATTAATGGTCAACAAACTGGAAAGAACCATTTCAGCTGACATTTTTCTCACGTCTATGACCAGTTGGATAGATTGGTAAATGTTTCACAGAATATGCCCCCTCCTTAGATTCCGTCAACACAAAGGAGAAAAAGTTATGTCTGCTTCAGGATCATGTCAGAAACCCTTCAATCCACACTTTTTTATTTTTAGTACATTTTTTGTTTCGGTCCATATAGTTGTCCATGTCCAACATTGGGGTTAGTTGGCTCTCTTTAGATGGAAGATAAGAGTTGACCACCACATCTCCTGACTGACCTTTTAAAAGAACGTTCAACACATCTCAGAAGGCCTCGTCTTTTCATACATCTTGCACCCAGGTCAAGTTTCCAAGTCGTATCACGTGACGTTGCTGCCCTCGATGTGACTTGATCTGACCCCGCCTCCTGAAATGATGCCTCTAAATTAAAAGTTGTTTCTTTTGTCGAACAAAAATAAAGGTGCAATTAAAGGATTACATGTCTGTGCCAGGCCTGAAAATAAGAGGTTCCGGTTGATTCTAAGCCAGGTGTCCCTCATGTGCCAGGGAGGTACGTGCACTGCACAGCATAAGTCCACAAGAAGCCACCACAAGCCTTACGTTATGTTGGCAGTGCCAATGTTTGTGCATTGTCTTGGCATCCATAGCAGTTTCTCTACAGAGCGGCTGGCTTTTGCCAGTTAAACACCTCAGTGTAGAGCCATGTGCTTCTATCTTGGGGACTGAACTCGAGGAGGAAGGTGACGCCATTTCCCGACAGTTTCTAACAAAACAAAAAAAATTAGAAGTATAAAGTTCCCTTTTTTACTCTCAAACATTCTTCTAGTGACTATATCCAGACATGGCAGCAGAAATTGTATCTCGTAAAACAATGAGCTGATTGTCTGCTCACCTGCCACAGGTCTGACTTTTTGCATGCAGCAAATCTCTGTGAACGTTACACTATGATTCAGTCCTGTATTTCACCAGGTTGTGTGGGGCTGGTATGAAATATGCAACCTCTCTGTCCTCGTCAACAACTTATTATGTAAAAAGCTGGATCTTGTGGGGAATGAGAGATAAGATCATCTTTTAGTCCCACCATGGAGAGATTCACAGTGTTACAGCAGCACAGAGAATACAAAAACTCCAAAATAAAGACGTTACAGTAGATTCAAAATAAAAAAAAAGGCATGTATCAGTCTCTGGATGGAATGATATCCACAGGAACATGTAGGCGATGAGTGCGGTCTATCTCCGCTTGGGTCTGTGTTGGTTGTAGAGCCTAACAGAAGCAGGGAGGTAGGTCACTGACAGTACTGCTCAATGCTATCACTGTCTCATGCATGGGATGGGAATTATTCTCCAGCGTGGAGACCAACTTGGATAGTATCCTTCTCTCACTTACCACTAGTCTATCTCCGCTTGGGTCGGTCTTGGTTGTACAGCCTAATAGCAGCAGGGAGGAGTGACTTCCAATAGTGCACCTTCTCACACTTGGGGTGAAACAGTAGGTCACTGACGGTATTGCTCAATGCTATCACTGTCTCATGCATGGGATGGGAATTATTCTCCAGCGTGGAGACCAACTTGGATAGTATCCTTCTCTAACCTAGCAACCTCCACTGGTTCTAGGGGACTCCCTTTCTAATCAGTTTGTCAAGTCTCTTCTTCTCCCTGATTGAGATGCTGCTACCCCAGCAGGCCACTCCAAAGAAGATGGCTGATGCCACCACAGAGCTAAAAAAGGGCCCTAAGAAGTGCCCTCTGGACTCCAAAAGCTCTCTCAGCCTCCTAAGCAAGTAAAGCCTGCTGTGGCCCTTTCTGTATAGTGCGTTCATGGGACATAGCCTATTTTTTGTAAGTTTCAAATAATTTTAAGCTTAAAATTACACCCTACGTGGCACAATTTTTGCAAATTTTTCAGTATCTATTACAGAGCCACCCTAATGGAAACTTGAAAACTTGTTGCTAGAACCAACTAATCCATGAATGATCTAGAAGCACAATGTCAACTTGAAAAATAATTTTCTGCCGGTTGAGTGTTTAGTTTTAGATTTTTTTCCCCAGACCTTCATATAAGTAATTTAGAATCACAGAAGTTCTTAAGAAAAGGGGTGGAAATCTATCAGCTTGTTGGCTATCTCTGATAAATCCCAGAACTAACAGCCTACTGTACCAGAGACTGAAAATTATAGAAACCGAGGGTCTCTTTGCTGGATGCCCCATTAAAATTCGGGATGGAGGACAGTGGGGTACATAGAGAAGTAAGGGCCCCATAGCAAGGATCAAACCAGGCCCCCCACACAGGACAGAAGTGTTTTGGCCTAAACCCTTTTTAATGACCATTTTTCCACTGCTTCATTTGCTAAAAGTTGTTCCTTTACAAGGTAGAGTCCTGACCAAGTTTTCACCTCCAGTAGAAGAGGAGATAATCCCAACTAAGACTCTTGCCCTGGGCCCCATAGCAGTCGCATGGTCTGCCGCTATGGTAGTTACGCCCCTGATGGAGGAAGAGAACCAACAAAACATACACTCATTATTTTGGAAACTGTGGCTGATTTCCGAGTCTTCTTTTGTTATGACCATACACTTGGATCAATGACCAAGTCTACCATAGATATTCCGTTACTGTTTGAGAAGGGAATACCCTATAGTACAGTGCAGGCAGAAGTCCACGTTCCTGCAAAAAAAACAAGTCTTAACCTAGAGTGAAAAACCAAATGCCAAAAGACAAATGCTAAGGGGACATTCACCAGTCAACAGGGAAAAACGTCTGTCAGACATCCGTTTTAAGAACCAATTAAAGTCTATGGGGCTATTCAAATGACCTTTTTGGGTGCACTCCTGGTGTTGTAGACAACAGCCTTTAAAAAAGGATCTTTCAGGGGTTAAAAAAACATCACTTGCACGCACCGGAACACTTACTCCACATTAGAGGCTGCAGGACCTGGCACTCCCAGGGTCGTGACATCACATGATTATGCTGGGGGCATCAGATACTGCTGCCTTCGGTGCATATTGAGTGTTTTTGTGTGCAAAAGTGTAGGGGGGGGGACATTATATAAATGGAGCATTCAGGGGCAGACTGGAAGCAATACAGTGGGGAAAATAAGTATTTGATACACTGGCGATTTAGCAAAGTTTCCCACCTAAAAAGAATGGAGAGGTCTGTAATTTTTATCGTAGGTACACTTCAATTGTGAGAAACAGAATCTAAAAACAAATCCAGAAAATCACATTGTATGATTTTTAAATAATGAAGCCAGCTGAAGACACCTGTGGCTGCCAAATGGGTACATAGATACTGGACTTTCCCAGTAGTACTTAACACTAGGAGCGTCGGGAAATATGTATCCAGCTGGCAGCCTTGAGGAGGGCTCAGGTGGCCCTCTGGACATCTGCCTATTGGGAAATGTCACATTCATGTATGGGAGGGAAATAAGGAAATAAGGCCTGGAAACTAGGGAAAAGATGGACACCTCCAAGTGAAACTGTAGCTCAAGTCCTAACTAACTACCGGTATGAACAGACACAGGAATACCTAGAGTCCTATCTAATCCTAAAGGACGCTGGTACTAAGGACTGGTATGAGACAACCCGTACATCCAAAGGGTAGAATGAGCAGGAGTATCCCTCAGGCCAAATACAAAAGACCAAGGACAATAGAGCTGAACCAGGACATACCCGTATTTTCACCCAGGTAGCCCCTCTGACAAGAGCTTCGCAGCATTTCAAAGGCATTTTCAGGAGTTCCGGTGTCGAACCGAGCTCTCCTGAGGTTACGGGTGTTGCCAGTACCAGAAACAACACAGACACCAATTGATCCACAAGGTAAACATGTCAGATCAAACCACGTGTTGCCAGTCTCAAAGATCTCCTGCCACGCACTGTCGTGGGGACATCCGTGTGTCTCGGTGCGTCCGCGACAGGTAGAGAGTGTTACAATAGGACAGCAACTTGGGGATCCTGATCTGTGCTCGTGTCCTCCTAGACATTTATGGTTTAGACCAGCAGCTCTTCCAGACATTTTAGAGACTAACTTGCTGGTGAGGCACCAAATGACAGTGACTGAGCCACTCCATGCAACCAGGGCTGGCTCCAAATATATGAGAACCCTTGGGGACGTGAATCTAACGTTACTTTGCTTCACAAACATGCAGCGTTTCATAATGTTCCCCCCCAACCCAAGCACAGAGGTCCCTGATATCTGACCAGCTTTGCTGTTGCTGACCATAGCACTGAGTACAACCCTACATCCAATGTTCTTCTACATAGACTGCAGGATGTATACCTAGTTTACGTTGCTGATAGAATGGCTGAAATAGCCCTATGTGCATAACTACCAGGGTGGCAGGCATCGCAACTGCTATTGGGCCAAACAAAGAAGAAACCCAATAGACATTAGGCAATTGTAGTCTGAATCAGCCAATTTCGGCAAGATCAGCTGACCGTCTAAATGTGTTTGGGGGGTCACCAGCCTCACCCGAAGACAGATGTCAGTGGAAAGAACAACAGGACTTGTTGGATATCAACATTACAATACCTTTTATTTATAATGGCTCATTTTGTCTGGAGAGCAATAATTAGGAGAAACAAAATGGCCGCCATCCTATTAGTACACGCAAAACCTGTCCTAATCACACAGGAGGACAAGTTACTTCACAACACTGAGGTAAAGAGTTGCCTCATCCTCCTCTCTGCTCTGCTTGTCAGGGATTATGATCCTGAATACAGATCATAAGATCTTTAACTGAATCTCTGAAGGAATGGAGTGCATGAGCAGATATGGCTGATGAGCAGCAGCTCTTGTATGCCGTCTCCATTACTACAGTCTGTCCTGTCCGTCCTTTCTGTACTTCATGTCTCCTGATAAACTCCATTCCCACAAAGATTTAGCTGAAGATCATATTAAACTGTATTCAGGATCATAATCCCTGACAAGCAGAGCAGAGAGGAGGACGAGGCAGCTCTCTACCTCAGTGTTGTGAAGTGACTTGTCCTGCTGTGTAATTAGGACAAGTTCTGTGTGCACTAATAGGATGGCGGCCATTTTGTTTCTCCTAATCATTGCTCCCTAGACAAAAAGAGCCATTATAACTAATGAAAAGTATTATGGAATATATTTATAATAAAGTAATATTTGAGTATTTTCATTTTCTTAATTCCCGGAGAGCCCCTTTAACCACTGAGCTATAGAGCTCCATGTTAAATTGCTGAAAATATATTTTGGCTAAGAACCTCGGTAGTAGTTTCCCATGTATTATGCATTCATATACACTCACCGGCCACTGTATTAGGTACACCATGCTAGTAACGGGTTGGACCCCCTTTTGCCTTCAGAACTGCCTCAATTCTTCGTGGCATAGATTCAACAAGGTGCTGGAAGCATTCCTCAGAGATTTTGGTCCATATTGACATGATGGCATCACACAGTTGCCGCAGATTTGTCGGCTGCACATCCATGATGCGAATCTCCCGTTCCACCACATCCCAAAGATGCTCTATTGGATTGAGATCTGGTGACTGTGGAGGCCATTTGAGTACAGTGAACTCATTGTCATGTTCAAGAAACCAGTCTGAGATGATTCCAGCTTTATGACATGGCGCATTATCCTGCTGAAAGTAGCCATCAGATGTTGGGTACATTGTGGTCATAAAGGGATGGACATGGTCAGCAACAATACTCAGGTAGGCTGTGGCGTTGCAACGATGCTCAATTGGTACCAAGGGGCCCAAAGAGTGCCAAGAAAATATTCCCCACACCATGACACCACCACCACCAGCTTGAACCGTTGATACAAGGCAGGATGGATCCATGCTTTCATGTTGTTGACGCCAAATTCTGACCCTACCATCCGAATGTCGCAGCAGAAATCGAGACTCATCAGACCAGGCAACGTTTTTCCAATCTTCTACTGTCCAATTTCGATGAGCTTGTGCAAATTGTAGCCTCAGTTTCCTGTTCTTAGCTGAAAGGAGTGGCACCCGGTGTGGTCTTCTGCTGCTGTAGCCCATCTGCCTCAAAGTTCGACGTACTGTGCGTTCAGAGATGCTCTTCTGCCTACCTTGGTTGTAGCGGGTGGCAATTTGAGTCACTGTTGCCTTTCTATCAGCTCGAACCAGTCTGCCCATTCTCCTCTGACCTCTGGCATCAACAAGGCATTTCCGCCCACAGAACTGCCGCTCACTGGATGTTTTTTCTTTTTCGGACCATTCTCTGTAAACCCTAGAGATGGTTGTGCGTGAAAATCCCAGTAGATCAGCAGTTTCTGAAATACTCAGACCAGCCCTTCTGGCACCAACAACCATGCCACGTTCAAAGGCACTCAAATCACCTTTCTTCCCCATACTGATGCTCGGTTTGAACTGCAGGAGATTGTCTTGACCATGTCTACATGCCTAAATGCACTGAGTTGCCGCCATGTGATTGGCTGATTAGAAATTAAGTGTTAACGAGCAGTTGGACAGGTGTACCTAATAAAGTGGCCGGTGAGTGTATATCAGACCTATCATTATATATGTGTTTAGTAATTACATATTTATTTTGTGCCATACATTTTTTTTTTACAATTACTAAAAAAAATATAAAATGATACTTCTGCTGATACTTACAAAGAGTCCATGTGAACACTGTCTTCAGCTACATTACTTTTACTAAGAAGACACCCCCTCAGGCACCCAAAAGTAACATTAGCACTAGTGACCACTTTTAGGTTACCCAAAGAACATTGTTAATGGATCTAGATGGACAATTTTTATCTATCTAATCTTGTAGAATAAATTCCATTACTGGTGAAACAGTCATGAACTGGCAAATTATATCTGAAATGATGGTATTAGAAGATCTAAACCTGTCGTATCCGTGTCTTGTCCCAGTCACTGTTGAAACATCTGCAGAGATTGATGACTGTGGAGTGAAATTAGATGTTACCCTGTGTAATTTATCCCCTGAACAAGTTTAAACACTTGACGTCTCCCATAAATTCAGGGTCGGGGAGTGAATTTCTTCAGTTTGCTTCTGTGTAACTGATATATGGGGAAGGGGAAAGCTATCAACAGGACATTTCCTTACATTATCCAAGTGTTAGGAGGGTGGGTCTTATCAATCATATGCCACGGTCCCATTTTTCATTGTAATTAATCACTTCTCACTAAAGTCATCATTCAATGTATTTCTGGAGCATATCCCGCTACCTTATAGAGCCAGCGCTCAATTGTATGTTAGGTAACAATGGTACAGCTGGGATGTGATATGAGTCAGCGAGTCCACAGGTGACCCGTGAGAAATATTCCAGGTCCTGACAAACTATTTTTATTTATTGGCTTATTTTTCAATGTCTGTCTATAATGTGCCTTCTGTTACTTCCCTAAGGGAGCTTAAAAGTTCAGCTCCTTTCACAATCCCAATAAAACATATAAGGAACAATAATCTATAATTGATGCGGCTGAGGAACGTGGAGGAGCGAGGCTATCGTGTCAGGCAACAGATGAGTGAATGTTATGTTACTGAGTTCATGGGAGGATTTCCATTAACTAGTTTTAAGGATTTTATCACACATCCAGGATGATCAGGAGTATGAGGAGACCAATACTGGTATCCAACAAGAGACAGTAGGCCATTAAGTTAATTGACCATGGAAAAACCCAAAATGTAGGGGGCAGGATGGTGCCAGTATGACACATGCTCATTGCCAAAGAGAAGGAGAATGATGCACCAGTGTAGCCACTGTCGAGGGATAAATTCACAGCTAGACTGACAGTAGCCCATTAGGGTAATTAGCCATAGAAAAGCCCAAAATGTAAAAGGCAAGAGGACCAACATGGTGCCAGTATGACAAACTCTAATTGCCAAAGAGAAGGAGAATGATGCACCAGTACTGTCGAGGGATAAGTCCACACTTAGACTGACATTGGGTCATTAGGGTAATTGGCCATGAAAAAGTCCGAAATGTAGGAGGCAGGAGGACCAAGATGGTGCCAGTATGACACACTCGCATTGCCAAAGTGAAAGAGAATGATGCACAATGATCATCTGGAAATATTGGAACTCTACTCTGCAAGATCTCTACAAGGTCATTTGTAAGTATATGAAAAAAGAGGGCTCAATACTGACCTCTGTGGCACCCCACTAGTAACTGTGACCTTTACAATACTGACCTCTGTGGCAACCCACTAGTAACTGTGACCTTTACAATACTGATCCCTGTGGCACCCCACTAGTAACTGTGACCTTTACAATACTGACCTCTGTGGCAACCCACTAGTAACTGTGACCTTTACAATACTGATCCCTGTGGCACCCCACTAGTAACTGTGACCTCTACAATACTGACCCCTGTGGCACCCCACTAGTAACTGTGACCTCTACAATACTGACCCCTGGGGCACCCTACTGGTAACTGTGACCTTTACAATACTGACCCCTGTGGCACCCCACTAGTAACTGTGACCTCTACAATACTGACCCCTGTGGCACCCTACTGGTAACTGTGACCTTTACAATATTGACACCTGTGGAACCCCACTAGTAACTGTGACCTCTACAATACTGACCTCTGTGGCACCCTACTAGTAACTGTGACCTCTACAATACTGACCCCTATGGCACACCACTAGTAACTGTGACCTCTAGAATAGTGACTCTTATGGCACACCCCTAGTAACTGTAAACTGTACAATATAGGTTGGCACCCCACTAGTAACTGTGACACTTCACTGGTAATTGTGATCTCTACAATATTGACTAATGTGACAACCCACCTAGTAACTTTCATCTCTACAATACAGATTCATGTGCCACCTCACTGGTAATGGTGACCTCTACAATACAGACCCCTATGGCACCCCAGTGATAACTGTGACCACTGAGGCACCCTACAGGTGACTGTGAACCAATCTGTGGCTGCATCATTGATGATTATACTCTGTTTCCTATCACTGAGTACTTAACCCAATTACACATATTGTCCATTAGCCCCAGCATTCTTATTTTATGTACCCACCATGGCCAGCCTTAGCTATGTGCGACCTGTGCGGTCGCACAGGACGCCGGCCGCCAGACTATTGAGGGGGCGCCGTCAGGTATAGGATCAGCTGCTGCCGTGCTGCGCCCCTGCTCCATGGTGTCCAGCGCTGCTATCTGCTGTATGCGCATTGGCGCACGCATACAGCTCTTCCTGTAGCAGCGTGACCTCCGGCAAAGGTGCCGAGGACGTCATTCATCGGCGACTGTGAGCGGAGATGTCGGCCCGGAGGCTCTGCGTGGGAGTGTAGGTAAGCATTTGTAGTATTTGTTTTGTTTCCTTTCTTTCTTTTTTTAATTCTGGCACTAAAGGGAATGAAAGGAGGGGGGGTGTTACTGACACTAATAAGAATGAATGGAGGGGGATGTTACTGGCCTACAGTCATGGCCAAAAGTTTGCTGCCCTCTGGTTTTTATGTGTGTTTGTCAGATGTTTTTATCACATACAGAAATATAATTGCAATCATATTATGAGTAACAAAAGCTTATATTGACAGTTAGAATGAGTTAATGCAGCAAGTCAATATTTGCAGTATTGACCCTTCTTCTTCAGGACCTCTGCAATTCTCCCTGGCATGCTCTCAATCAACTTCTGGACCAAATCCTGACTGATAGCAGTCCATTCTTGCACAATCAATGCTTGCATTTTGTCAGAATTTGTAGGTTTTTGTTTGTCCACCCGTCTCTTGATGATTGACCACAAGTTCTCAATGGGATTAAGATCTGGGGAGTTTCCAGGCCATGGACCCAAAATCTCTATGTTTTGTTCCCTGAGCCATTTAGTTATCACCTTTGCTTTATGGCAAGGTGCTCCATCATGCTGGAAAAGGCATTGTTGATCGCCAAACTGCTCTTGGACGGTTGGGAGAAGTTGCTCTCGGAGGACATTCTGGTACCATTCTTTATTCATGGCTGTGTTTTTAGGCAAGACTGTGAGAGAAGCCGATTCCCTTGGCTGAGAAGCAACCCCACACATGAATGGTTTCAGGATGCTTTACAGTTGGCATGAGACAAGACTGGTGGTAGCGCTCACCTCGTCTTCTCCGAATAAGCTGTTTTCCCAGATGTCCCAAACAATCGAAAAGGGGATTCATCAGAGAAAATGACTTTACCCCAGTACTCAGCAGTCCACTCCCTGTACCTTTTGCAGAATATCAGTCTGTCCCTGATGTTTTTTCTGGAGAGAAGTGGCTTCTTTGCTGCCCTCCTTGAGACCAGGCCTTGCTCCAAAAGTCTCCGCCTCACAGTGCGTGCAGATGCACTCACACCTGCCTGCTGCCATTCCTGAGCAAACTCTGCACTGCTGGTAGCCCGATCCCGCAGCTGAAACACTTTTAAGAGACGGTCCTGGCGCTTGCTGGTCTTTCTTGGGCGCCCTGGAGCCTTTTTGGCAACAATGGAACCTCTCTGGAAAGTTCTTGATGATGCGATATATTGTTGACTGAGGTGCAATCTTTCTAGCTGCGATACTCTTCCCTGTTAGGCCATTTTTGTGCAGTGCAATGATGACTACACGTGTTTCTTTAGAGATAACCATGGTTAACAGAAGAGAAACAATGATGCCAAGCACCAGCCTCCTTTTAAAGTGTCCAGTGGTGTCATTCTTACTTAATCATGACAGATTGATCTCCAGCCCTGTCCTCATCAACACCCACACCTGTGTTAATGGAGCAATCACTGAAACGATGTTAGCTGGTCCTTTTAAGGCAGGGCTGCAATGATGTTGAAATGTGTTTTGGGGGATAAAGTTCATTTTCTAGGCAAATATTGACTTTGCAAGTAATTGCTGTTAAGCTGATCACTCTTTATAACATTCTGGAGTATATGCAAATTGCCATTATAAAAACTGAAGCAGTAGACTTTGTAAAAATTAATATTTGTATCATTCTCAAAACTTTTGGCCATGACTGTAGTGGGAATGAATGGTGGGGGGGGGAGAATGTAACTGGCACTAATGGGAATGAATGAAGGGGGGGATGTTACTGGTCTAATGGGGATGAATGGGGGGAGGGATGTTACTGGCCTAATGGGAATGAATGGAGGGAAGGATGTTACTGGCCTAATGGGAATGAATGGAGGGGGGTGTTACTGGCACTAATGGGAATGACATACTTGCCTTGCCTGGCGAGGTATTATTGAAGTTTTGGGGGCTATAGCTGAGGAGATTGTGTAGAGGTGATCAGGATGCTGGAAAATGCAGATTCTAAGATGTTTGTCTGACAGATGCTGAAGAGGCGACTCATGGCCGGGAGAAGTTGACATCGAGGTCTGAACCGAATGGAAAACAAAAAGAAAGACTGAATAGAGAAGACGTCTTCTGGAGTCACTGGATGTAACGGTAATCAATTACACTGTACCGCCTGTAGAGCTGATATCTATCTCTATACAGTATGTTCACTGTATGGGGGTGATATGGGTCTGTGTTTATTGTGTTCTCTATAATGACAATATGGTGGTATTATTCAGTCATTGTGTTAGTAATATTTACTAAGGCTGTATTATTTGTCCCTTGTATACTAATATAATTGGTAATATTGGGTAATATATACTATTTATATTCAGTGACAGTAGTGGAGTTAGTAATGGTAGTCATGGCGTTGTTCTAATATACAGGCCTGATATTTAAGTCTTTGTTTTGTTTGTGTCTCAAAAACTTTTTTGTTACTCGCATAAATCTGAAACTTTATCTTACTATGAGAAACTATCATTTCTGAACCCATAGGCCTTGTTTCTTGTCTGTGAGGTGGTTTTGAGATGACTTTTCGTAGTGAGATGCTATTACTATCCCTGTTCTAATTTCTTTCTTTCACTCTCTGTTATTTGTTTGTGGAAGCGGAGAAAATACTCCTTCTTTTCATCCCTCTGCGATCACTAAAGTGCATTGTCCTGAAGGCTTGAACTTTGCAGGGTCTCATATGTGTCTTACTTTCTTCCCCTTTAAGTAGCATTAATGGCTATCAGTATACAATTTTTCAAAATGGATTATGTGATAAAGAATACATTCTACTGTATTCGTACTGAATCATCAAGGACATGGACACACTGAATTTATGATACGGGACCGCCAGAAATATTTTCAGTACTTGTCACATCAGATGGACAAGGAATCGCTCAGGAATTATCACACCGTTCGGCTATGGACACCCAGTATTTTTAGGATGACCAGGGACTTTCCCAGTACTTATCCTATTGAATCACTGATGACATGGAAGCTCATAGTAATTATCACAGTGGATGGCCAGGAGGAACCTGAACACTTTCTGTACTTACATCACATTGGATCTCAAGGGGACAGGGAAACGGTCAGTACTTAAAGGGTTATTCTCATTTTAGACAATGGGGGCAGCCGCCCTCCATTCATTTCTATGGGGCTGCCGAAAATAGCCGAGCGCTGGCTTGGCTACTTCGTCGGCTCCATAGAAATGAATGGGAGCGCACCGCGCATGCACGGCCCGGCTCCCATTCATTCCTATGAGCGGCGCGGGGAGCTGTGCCTGGTGGTGGCCGGACCCCCGGAAACCCGGGGTCCTCCAGGCACAGCGCTCCCCGCTCCGTTCTGGCTATAGGTGCGGGTCCCAGCGGTGGGACCCGCACCTATAAGACAATGGGGGCATATCCTAGCGATATGCCCCCATTGTCTAAGATGAGAATACCCCTTTAAAACATTGGGTCACCAGGGACACTCTCAATACTCAATACTTATCATATTGGATCAAGAATTAGATGGAAATTCTCAGTACTTATATCAGAACATTGGAAATGGGAAGTCATGGACATACTCAGTATTTTGTTAAATGTTTTTACCCGGAAATGTGGAAACACTTAGGGGGAGATGTACGCAGGACCAGTGTTTTTCATGCCATTCTTAAGTGAAATCCGCTGCCCGTCCAGCTAAGCAGATTTACTAAGAGGCATAAGCCTCCTCATATATCTGCCTGGGCAGAATTTCCCCTCTTTAAAGTGGCTTCAGGTCTATTCCACCACGGAGGTGGTATATCTTTGCCCTACAATATAGGCTACAGAAGTTGCATAGACTGTAGTAAATCTGGCTTGAGCTGAGGCCACACTAATTAGTACACCAAGCCACACCCACTTTTTCAGAAGTGGAATGGCCGGTGCAGAAACAGCAAAAATGAGCAAGTTCTTGAGCAAACTAGCGACTGCTCAGAAATTAGCTTATTTTTGTAAGCCAGAAAACATGCATACAGGGATGATAAATCCCTCCCTCAGCGTTTATCACACTGGAATGCTGGGAACATGGATGCATTCGGTATCTCTTATATTGGATGAGTTGGGACAACCCCTCTAAAGTTACAGTGTGTATTTTTCATATATGCATTATGCAATAGACTGGTTATGGCAGTCCTGTATATGAAAACTGTCTTCTGTCATCCTAGATGACGTTGGAATAAAATGCTTATTATTATAGAAAATGAACAAGTGATGATTATTTTCCATTTTACTTCTTATGCATTTCATTCAGGTTAGGTTGTTATTACAAGGTTTCTGTTTATGGAAGTGTATATTAGAAAATCATACAAATTACCAATATGGACAGCAGTTTCAATATTTTACCTAGGATGGCCTGCAGAAACTGAGCTAAACATATGAACAAAAGTCAAAAAACAAAAGCCTAAGAGCAATTTTGAACAGGGCACCCTGCCACCTAAGGCCGGCCCTGCCCACCAATGTGAAAAATGCAGATACACATTATACACATCATTACCCCAGTCGATTCTGGAATATGCCTCCTCATAGAAGCTGATCATATTAGTTTGACAGGGCTGATCCCTCATAAATTCATAATGATGGTGTGTTATGAAGTTAGTATCATTCAGATACTTCAGGGCTGCATCACTAAGAAAGCCTTCAAGTATTTTACCCACAACAGATGTTAGACTTACCGGCCTATAGTTTCCGGCTCAGTTTTTGCCCCCTTTTCAATATTGGCTCCACATTTCCCATGCACTAGTCTTGTGGAACAGACCCTGTCCTAATAGAGTCTAAAATATTAAAAAAGAAGGGTCTGTCTATAATGATACTTAATTCCCTGAGAACTCATGGGTGAATGTTATCTGTACCCAGTGATCTGTCTATTTCAGGTGGCACTGTACTTCTTCCTGGGTTAAGCAGAATAATTTACGTTATCCCCAATCATTACACCATTCTAGAAAAAGGCATTTAATAGATTGACCCTTTCTTTACCCTCCTCCACCATTACACCCATTATTTCTGGGAGGCCCACCACTTTCAAGACTTTGATTCCAATGGGCGCTATGTAATACTCCATTTTACCACAGTGATAGGACCACAACATTTTCACTCCCCTTTAATCTGAAATAGCTGTCCCCTTTCCCCCAATGAGATGGACGTCCTGATGGTTAACTGGTCTCCGCGTGTTCATGAGGCTTGGGGCCAGTTACCGATTTCCTATTGGCGCCAAAGAGCTTCACTTTACACCTCTGCGAATCAGGGACGTTTATATACAAGGCAGACGATGGATTATGATTATAATCTCTCATGCTTTGTTGGATTAAAGCGATCATATCTACATGTACATGGCTTTACGATTAGGAAAAAAAAAATCATTGAGATGGATCTGATGATGTCATCAGTTACCATGTTCTGTATGGGGCACAGTGTGTGTTCGGTGCTGCATGGCACAAGCTGTGGCGGTAATACATCCTCCTAGATTACTAGTACTTATTATGTTTGTATTATAGCTGGGATTATGTGATTAATACTACATGTTACATAACCCCGACTGTGCACGCTTGTTTAATGACGTTAATTACTTTATTATTATAATGACCAGTGAGGCTTTTAAGTTACTCACATATTCCCAGTATTGTTACTGACAGCTTATGTCTCATTATTACTATTAGTATTATTATCATTCAGTTTTGACCTTCTGGCTGCTATATGTCAAGTGTGTGGTTACTGTGTTCTGCCCTCTGTATATTATTCTCTAGAGACCCAATTTCTGCTCCTGAGGACTTGCCAGTATAATTTCAGTTTTATAACACAGGGTCTAAATTAAGGACTTTTTTCCCACTTTTTACAGTATAGCATAAAATGTGCCTGGTTTTATGCATGTTTTTTTTTTTACTCATGGGTTCCATAGCAATGATTTTGGCGGAGAAGATGGTACCTCTCACCAATACATTGGCATATAAGGACCATTAGGGACTCAGCCATCTAGGCTCAGTGTATATTGCATGGCCATGTGCAGAGGGAAGTAGACAGGAATTTGTCATGGGAACGGTCATGTCAGGGGAGTAACTAGAAAAGGATGGGTCCCTTAGCAAATTTTTGAATGGACCCTGCAACTCCCCCCCCCCCACCCCCCACTCTCAGCTAGTCAAAACCGCCCACACTGTTATGTAAAAGAAATAAAACACTAGGGCAGGACAGGAGGAGGAGTCAAGAGTTTAGAGAATGCCAGCTGGGCTCTGTATGCCCCCTTAGTGCCCTCACATAATAGTTACTTCCCCTTAGTGCCCCCTACAGTGTTGCTTGCCCCTTAGTGCCCGAACACAGTAGTCATGCCCTCTTACAGTAATGTTGTCCCTGTAGTTCCCAAATACAGTCCACTTAGTGCCCCCCCCACACACACACACACAGTAGTGCTGCCCCCCTTAAAGCAGGGCCCCTTAATTGCGCCCATTACAGTAGTTTTATCCCCCTCAGCCCCTCTTCCCGACTGAGAGGTGTTCACAGGGGCGGTCTTAAAGGAAATGTGTCACCAAAAATTTCATTTGCCAGTTAAATCAGATAGCAGCACTTCTCCTTTTTTTCTAATCTGTTTTTATTTTCTGATTGCAGATTTTTTTAAATTCTATTTCCTGATCATGATTATGGGGACGGCCATCTTGCCTGCTTAACAGCATTTACAAAGCATTAAAAAAAAATTGCTTTACAGCAGTCCCATGGTCCATAGACACAATGGTCAGGAGGGGACCTCATTGACTTCTGTGGGAAAGTTTTCTAGGCATGCTGTGTGTCCTGTGCAGAGGTCATTGTACAAGGGAAGAATAGATAAGATTTGATAATCACCTATTGTGATTCCGCCTCTTTCACATTAGCGGCAGCACGGATCCGGCAGGTGAAGGGTGCTGCCGGATCCGTGCTGCCGCAGGGACATGTGTGGGGCCGGAACCGTGCTCCGGCCCTACACATGTCACACAGTACATACACACAGACACAGACACACCACAGACATATACACATACAAATACACATACATACTTACATGCTCCCGGCAGGTCTCCACAGCACAGTACAGGAGCAGGTCGGCGCGCACATAGGACGATTCCCCACAGCGCCCTCTGTTGGGCGCCGGGTGGAATCGTCCGATGTGTGCGCCGTCCTGCTACTCCTGCACTATGGTGACCTGCCAGAAGCATGTAAGTATGTATGTGTATTTGTATGTGTATGTTTATGTGTATGTTTGTATGTATGTATGTATGTGTGCAGGTGACGGATCCGTCATGAACTCCATTGAAAGTCAATGGAGGACGGATCCGTTCACCATTGTGTCACACCAAAAGGATCCGCCCCCATTGACTTGCATTGGGGGTCATTCCGGATCCGTCTTGGTGCGGATGCCTGGACCGGAGAGCAAATCGCAGCATGCTGCGGTTTGCTCTCCGGTCTGAAGATGGAATGGAATGCTTTCAGGAGCATTCTGTTGTCTTCAGTTCAGTTTTGCCCCCATTGACAATGAATGGGGACAAAACTGAAGCGTTTTATTCCGGTATTGAGCCCCTATGACGGAACTCAATACCGGAATTATAAAACGCAAGTGTGAAAGTAGCCTTATCTATACAGGGAGGTGATATCATTACAGGTAGGATAAGAATAATATATAACTGCAGTAAAGAGATCTGTATAAACCAAGATGTGGAATTTTTGGTTTTAGATTGAATCTAAAAAGTGACGTGGAAAATCAAAAATAACAACATGAAAAATTATTTAAAAAATATTTAAAACATAAAAAAGTGATTTAAACAGCGGGTCTTTTACTGATTACACATTCCCTTTAAGGGAGAAAAGTCAGAGATATAAATGTAGAAATTACAAGTTAGGGCGTGTGCAAACGACCATGGATCTGCATGATACGGGTCCACATTTTGCTAATAAAACTTCTTATTCTTGTATGCAAAATGGGAAACAATAGAACATGTTCTATAATTGGGGGGAGGTTAAGGAAATGTGGACTTATGGATTCAAAATACGGCTGTGTGCATGAGGCCTGAATTATATATGTATATATCTATCTATCTATCTATCTGCTCAGCTCCTCCCATCAGACCCCTGACCATACTACTATATTATTCCAGACCCTGAGCAGAAGAGGACAGAGGAGGGGTGAGTTACGCAAACAGCTATGGTCCCTGTACCAAGGAAGGGGGTGGATTTGACCCCCTTCTGTACTCGCCTGCATGTAAATGAACCCTAACTCTATTTAACTGCATTTTTTTGTTATCTTTTAGCAGAAAAATACCATTAAATAGGTGCCAATATAAAATGACTATTTCAAAATTGGGGCGCTTTGTCCGATGAGCCTAAATGTGAAAAGTGAAATTCCCATTTGACGTGCCGCTGCACTTTACCAGTTGTTACTGGTTATTATGGAATTACTGTCATTACTGGAGCCATTCCTCCCCCTGCAGCTACAGACAGAGCCGAGGTTCTGCAGCCTAGAGCCCATTACATGACTACAGGTAACATTCAGCTGGGGATGACAGGGATGAAGATTTTATAGTCTTCTGTTCACACTTTGGTGGTTTCAGACATCTCCATGATGGAGATACCTGCTCCCTGGGAGTACTGCTTATCCTTGTGGAGATCCAGCTGGGTGTAAGGAGTCTTACAGGAAATGCCCCTATATAAGGTATGAAAATTACCTCTCCACAAGAAGGAAGAAAACTGTCTCTCTCATGCCACCTACAAGCAGCCACCCTAAAAGTCAAGACCCAAGAACCTTAACATAGGGATATCAACCAAAACCAGAAACAGTCTTCTAGAAATAGGTGCTTGTTCACATTTATCAGGGAAAAGAACTGCTCACCAACACCAGTTACTAAGAAAAACCTGCCGGATGGGTAAAACGGACCAGCAGGTCATTGGCCTTTATAGAACCACCTGAAGGAATTTATCCTGGGAGGTTCTTCAGGTAGGTCTCTTCAGGAATTCACTGGTTTGAGTCAGCAAGACATCATGAGGCAGTTAGGTGAACTGACCTTAAAAGAAAGAAATTATGGATTGAACACTTGAAGGGAGTTTGCCACCTAATTTTCACCTATATCACTAACAGCAGTGCCCGACAGAAGATTGCAGACACATCCCAGACATACAGTACAGACCAAATGTTTGGACACACCTCATTCAAAGAGTTTTCTGTATTTTCATGACTATGAAAATTGTAGATTCACACTGAAGGCATCAAAACTATGAATTAACACATGTGGAATTATAGACTTAACAAAAAAGTGTGAAACAACCATCTGAAAATATGTCTTATATTCTAGGTTCTTCAAAGTAGCCACCTTTTGCTTTGATTACTGCTTTGCACACTCTTGGCATTCTCTTGATGAGCTTCAAGAGGTAGTCACCTGAAATGGTATTCCAACAGTCTTGAAGGAGTTCCCAGAGAGGGTTAGCACTTGTTGGCCCTATTGCCTTCACTCTGCGGTCCAGCTCACACCTAAACCATCTTGATAGGGTTCAGGTCTGGTGACTGTGGAGGCCAGGTCATCTGGCGTAGCACCCCATCACTCTCCTTCTTGATCAAATAGCCCTTACACAGCCTGGAGGTGTGTTTGGGGTCATTGTCCAGTTGATAAATAAATGATGGTCCAACTAAACGCAAACTGGAATGGAATAGCATGCCGCTGCAAGATGCTGTGGTAGCCATGCTGGTTCAGTATGTCTTCAATTTTGAATAAATCCCCAACAGTGTCACCAGTGTGTATTACATGTCATATCCCAGACATACCTGTGTGCACTGTGTGTGTATTACATGTCACATCCCAGACATACCTGTGTGCACTGTGTGTGTATTACATGTCACATCCCAGACATACCTGTGTGCACTGTGTGTCTGTATTATATGTCACATCCCAGACATACCTGTGTGCACTGTGTGTCTGTATTACATGTCACATCCCAGACATGCCTGTGTGCACTGTGTGTGTGTATTACATGTCACATCCCAGACATACCTGTGTGCACTGTGTGTGTATTACATGTCACATCCCAGACATACCTGTATGCACTGTGTGTGTATTACATGTCACATCCCAGACATACCTGTGTGCACTGTGTGTGTATTACATGTCACATCCCAGACATACCTGTGTGCACTGTGTGTATACATGTCACATCCCAGACATACCTGTGTGCATTGTGTGTCTGTATTAACATGTCACATCCCAGACATACTTGTGTGTACTGTGTGTGTATTACATGTCACATCCCAGACATACCTATGTGCACTGTGTGTGTATTACATGTCATATCCCAGACATACCTGTGTGCACTGTGTGTGTATTACATGTCATATCCCAGACATACCTGTGTGCACTGTGTGTGTGTATTACATGTCACATCCAAGACATACCTATGTGCACTGTGTGTCTGTATTACATGTCACATGCCAGAACATACTTGTGTGCACTGTGTGTGTATTACATGTCACATCCCAGACATACCTATGTGCACTGTGTGTGTGTATTACATGTCACATCCCAGACATACCTATGTGCACTGTGTGTCTGTATTACATGTCACATCCCAGACATATCTGTGTGCACTGTGTGTGTATTACATGTCACATCCCAGACATACCTGTGTGCACTGTGTGTATTACATGTCACATCCCAGACATACCTGTGTGCACTGTGTGTCTGTATTACATGTCACATCCCAGACATACCTGTGTGCACTGTGTGTGTATTACATGTCACATCCCAGACATACCTGTGTGCACTGTGTGTGTGTATTACATGTCACATCCCAGACATACCTGTGTGCACTGTGTGTCTGTATTACATGTCACATCCCAGACATACCTATGTGCACTGTGTCTGTATTACATGTCACATCCCAGACATACCTGTGTGCGCTGTATGTATTACATGTCACACCCCAGACATACCTGTGTGCACTGTGTGTCTGTATTACATGTCACATCCCAGACATACCTGTGTGCACTGTGTGTCTGTATTACATGTCACATCCCAGACATACCTATGTGCACTGTGTCTGTATTACATGTCACATCCCAGACATACCTGTGTGCACTGTGTGTATTACATGTCACATCCCAGACATACCTGTGTGCATTGTGTGTCTGTATTACATGTCACATCCCAGACATACTTGTGTGTACTGTGTGTGTATTACATGTCACATCCCAGACATACCTATGTGCACTGTGTGTGTATTACATGTCATATCCCAGACATACCTGTGTGCACTGTGTGTGTATTACATGTCATATCCCAGACATACCTGTGTGCACTGTGTGTGTGTATTACATGTCACATCCAAGACATACCTATGTGCACTGTGTGTCTGTATTACATGTCACATGCCAGACATACTTGTGTGCACTGTGTGTGTATTACATGTCACATCCCAGACATACCTATGTGCACTGTGTGTGTGTATTACATGTCACATCCCAGACATACCTATGTGCACTGTGTGTCTGTATTACATGTCACATCCCAGACATATCTGTGTGCACTGTGTGTGTATTACATGTCACATCCCAGACATACCTGTGTGCACTGTGTGTATTACATGTCACATCCCAGACATACCTGTGTGCACTGTGTGTCTGTATTACATGTCACATCCCAGACATACCTGTGTGCACTGTGTGTGTATTACATGTCACATCCCAGACATACCTGTGTGCACTGTGTGTGTGTATTACATGTCACATCCCAGACATACCTGTGTGCACTGTGTGTCTGTATTACATGTCACATCCCAGACATACCTATGTGCACTGTGTCTGTATTACATGTCACATCCCAGACATACCTGTGTGCGCTGTATGTATTACATGTCACACCCCAGACATACCTGTGTGCACTGTGTGTCTGTATTACATGTCACATCCCAGACATACCTGTGTGCACTGTGTGTCTGTATTACATGTCACATCCCAGACATACCTATGTGCACTGTGTCTGTATTACATGTCACATCCCAGACATACCTGTGTGCGCTGTATGTATTACATGTCACACCCCAGACATACCTGTGTGCACTGTGGTCTGTATTACATGTCACATCCCAGACATACCTGTGTGCACTGTGTGTGTATTACATGTCACATGCCAGACATACTTGTGTGCACTGTGTGTGTATTACATGTCACATCCCAGACATACCTATGTGCACTGTGTGTGTGTATTACATGTCACATCCCAGACATACCTATGTGCACTGTGTGTCTGTATTACATGTCACATCCCAGACATATCTGTGTGCACTGTGTGTGTATTACATGTCACATCCCAGACATACCTGTGTGCACTGTGTGTATTACATGTCACATCCCAGACATACCTGTGTGCACTGTGTGTCTGTATTACATGTCACATCCCAGACATACCTGTGTGCACTGTGTGTGTATTACATGTCACATCCCAGACATACCTGTGTGCACTGTGTGTCTGTATTACATGTCACATCCCAGACATACCTGTGTGCACTGTGTGTCTGTATTACATGTCACATCCCAGACATACCTATGTGCACTGTGTCTGTATTACATGTCACATCCCAGACATACCTGTGTGTGCTGTATGTATTACATGTCACACCCCAGACATACCTGTGTGCACTGTGTGTCTGTATTACATGTCACATCCCAGACATACCTGTGTGCACTGTGTGTGTATTACATGTCACATCCCAGACATGCCTGTGTGCACTGTGTGTGTGTATTACATGTCACATCCCAGACATACCTGTGTGCACTGTGTGTGTATTACATGTCACATCCCAGACATGCCTGTGTGCACTGTGTGTGTGTATTACATGTCACATCCCAGACATACCTGTGTGCACTGTGTGTGTATTACATGTCACATCCCAGACATGCCTGTGTGCACTGTGTGTGTGTATTACATGTCACATCCCAGACATACCTGTGTGCACTGTGTGTGTGTATTACATGTCACATCCCAGACATACATGTGTGCACTGTGTGTGTATTACATGTCACATCCCAGACATACCTGTGTGCACTGTGTGTGTATTACATGTCATATCCCAGACATAACTGTGTGCACTGTGTGTCTGTATTACATGTCACATCCCAGACATACCTGTCTGCACTGTGTGTCTGTATTACATGTCATATCCCAGACATACCTATGTGCACTGTGTGTCTGTATTACATGTCATATCCCAGACATACCTGTGTGCACTGTGCACACAGGTATGTCTGGGATGTGACATGTAATATAGACACACAGTGCACACAGGTATGTCTGGGATGTGACCTGTAATACAGACACAGTGCACACAGGTATGTCTGGGATGTGACCTGTAATACAGACACAGTGCACACAGGTATGTCTGGGATGTAACATATAATACAGACACACAGTGTACACAGGTATGTCTGGGATGTGACATGTAATACACACACACAGTGCACATAGATATGTCTGGGATGTGATATGTAATACACACACACAGTGCACACAGGTATGTCTGGGATGTGACATGTAATACAGACACACAGTGCACACAGGTATGTCTGGGATGTGACATGTAATACAGACACACAGTGCACATAGGTATGTCTGGGATGTGACATGTAATACACACACACAGTGCACATAGGTATGTCTGGGATGTGACATGTAATACAGACACACACAGTGCACACAGGTATGTCTGGGATGTGACATGTAATACAGACACACAGTGCACACAGGTATGTCTGGGATGTGACATGTAATACAGACACAGTGCACACAGGTATGTCTGGGATGTGACATGTAATACACACACACAGTGCACACAGGTATGTCTGGGATGTGACCTGTAATACAGACACAGTGCACACAGGTATGTCTGGGATGTGACCTGTAATACAGACACAGTGCACACAGGTATGTCTGGGATGTAACATATAATACAGACACACAGTGTACACAGGTATGTCTGGGATGTGACATGTAATACACACACACAGTGCACATAGATATGTCTGGGATGTGATATGTAATACACACACAGTGCACACAGGTATGTCTGGGATGTGACATGTAATACAGACACACAGTGTACACAGGTATGTCTGGGATGTGACATGTAATACACACAGTGCACACAGGTATGTCTGGGATGTGACATGTAATACAGACACACAGTGCACATAGGTATGTCTGGGATGTGACATGTAATACACACACACAGTGCACATAGGTATGTCTGGGATGTGACATGTAATACAGACACACACAGTGCACACAGGTATGTCTGGGATGTGACATGTAATACAGACACACAGTGCACACAGGTATGTCTGGGATGTGACATGTAATACAGACACAGTGCACACAGGTATGTCTGGGATGTGACATGTAATACAGACACACAGTGCACACAGGTATGTCTGGGATGTGACATGTAATACACACAGTGCACATAGGTATGTCTGGGATGTGACATGTAATACAGACACACAGAGCACACAGGTATGTCTGGGATATGACATGTAATACACACAGTGCACACAGGTATGTCTGGGATGTGACATGTAATACAGACACACAGTGCACACAGGTATGTCTGGGATGTGACATGTAATACACACACAGTGCACACAGGTATGTTTGGGATGTGACATGTAATACACACACAGTGCACACAGGTATGTCTGGGATGTGACATGTAATACAGACACACAGTGCACACAGGTATGTCTGGGATGTGACATGTAATACAGACACACAGTGCACACAGGTATGTCTGGGATGTGACATGTAATACAGACACACTGCACACAGGTATGTCTGGGATGTGACATGTAATACACACACAGTGCACACAGGTATGTCTGGGATGTGACATGTAATACACACAGTGCACACAGGTATGTCTGGGATGTGACCTGTAATACAGACACACAGTGCACACAGGTATGTCTGGGATGTGACATGTAATACACACACACAGTGCACATAGGTATGTCTGGGATGTGACATGTAATACAGACACACAGTGCACACAGGTATGTCTGGGATGTGACATGTAATACACACACACAGCGCACACAGGTATGTCTGGGATGTGACATGTAATACACACACAGTGCACATAGGTATGTCTGGGATGTGACATGTAATACAGACACACAGTGCACACAGGTATGTCTGGGGTGTCACATGTAATACACACAGTGCACACAGGTATGTCTGGGATATGACATGTAATACAGACACACAGTGCACACAGGTATGTCTGGGATGTGACATGTAATACACACACACAGCGCTCATAGGTATGTCTGGGATGTGACATGTAATACACACACAGTGCACACAGGTATGTCTGGGATGTGACATGTAATACAGACACACAGTGCACACAGGTATGTCTGGGATGTGACATGTAATACAGACACACAGTGCACATAGGTATGTCTGGGATGTGACATGTAATACAGACACATAGTGCACACAGGTATGTCTGGGATGTGACATGTAATACAGACACAATGCACACAGGTATGTCTGGGATGTGACATGTAATACAGACACACTGTGCACACAGGTATGTCTGGGATGTGACATGTAATACACACACAGTGCACACAGGTATGTCTGGGATGTGACATGTAATACAGACACACAGTGCACACAGGTATGTCTGGGATGTGACATGTAATACACACAGTGCACACAGGTATGTCTGGTATGTGTCTGCAATCTTCTGTGGGGCAGTGCTCTTAGTTTTATAGGTGAAAATGAGGTGACAGACTCCTTTTAAACCAGCACCTGGATCTAAATATTTTTATAATTGCATATAATTAAAAATGTAGCATAGCCCCTGACCACAGGTATGTCTGGGATATGACATGTAATACAGACACACAGTGCACACAGGTATGTCTGGGATGTGACATGTAATACACACAGTGCAGACAGGTATGTCTGGGATGTGACATGTAATACAGACACACAGTGCACACAGTTATGTCTGGGATATGACATGTAATACACACACAGTGCACACAGGTATGTCTGGGATGTGACATGTAATACACACACAGTGCACAAAGGTATGTCTGGGATGTGACATGTAATACAGACACACAGTGCACACAGGTATGTCTGGGATGTGACCTGTAATACAGACACACAGTGCACACAGGTATGTCTGGGATGTGACATGTAATACACACACACAGCGCACACAGGTATGTCTGGGATGTGACATGTAATACACACACACAGTGCACACAGGTATGTCTGGGATGTGACATGTAATACAGACACACAGTGCACACAGGTATGTCTGGGGTGTGACATGTAATACATACAGCGCACACAGGTATGTCTGGGATGTGACATGTAATACAGACACAGTGCACATAGGTATGTCTGGGATGTGACATGTAATACAGACACACAGTGCACACAGGTATGTCTGGGATGTGACATGTAATACAGACACACAGTGCACACAGGTATGTCTGGGATATGACATGTAATACACACACAGTGCACACAGGTATGTCTGGGATGTGACATGTAATACACACAGTGCACATAGGTATGTCTGGGATGTGACATGTAATACACACACAGTGCACACAGGTATGTCTGGGATGTGACATGTAATACAGGCACACAGTGCACACAGGTATGTCTGGGATTTGACATGTAATACAGACACACAGTGCACACAGGTATGTCTGGGATTTGACATGTAATACAGACACACAGTGCACACAGGTATGTCTGGGGTGTGACATGTAATACAGACACACAGTGCACACAGGTATGTCTGGGATGTGACATGTAATACACACACAGTGCACATAGGTATGTCTGGGATGTGACATGTAATACACACACAGTGCACACAGGTATGTCTGGGATGTGACATGTAATACACACACAGTGCACACAGGTATGTCTGGGATGTGACATATAATACACACACAGTGCACACAGGTATGTCTGGGATATGACATGTAATACAGACACACAGTGCACACAGGTATGTCTGTGATATGACATGTAATACACACACACAGTGCACACAGGTATGTCTGGGATGTGACATGTAATACAGACACACAGTGCACACAGGTATGTCTGGGATGTGACATGTAATACAGACACACAGTGCACATAGGTATGTCTGGGATGTGATATGTAATACAGACACACAGTGCACACAGGTATGTCTGGGATGTGACATGTAATACAGACACACAGTGCACACAGGTATGTCTGGGATGTGACATGTAATACAGACACACAGTGCACACAGGTATGTCTGGGATTTCACATGTAATACAGACACATAGTGCACACAGGTATGTCTTGGATGTGACATGTAATACACACACAGTGCACACAGGTATGTCTGGGATGTGACATGTAATACAGACACATTGCAAACAGGTATGTCTGGGATGTGACATGTAATACAGACACACAGTGCACACAGGTATGTCTGGGATGTGACATGTAATACACACACAGTGCACACAGGTATGTCTGGGATGTGACATGTAATACACACAGTGCACACAGGTATGTCTGGGATGTGACATGTAATACAGACACAGTGCACACAGGTATGTCTGGGATGTGACATGTAATACAGACACACAGTGCACACAGGTATGTCTGGGATGTGACATGTAATACACACACAGTGCACACAGGTATGTCTGGGATGTGACATGTAATACACACAGTGCACACAGGTATGTCTGGGATGTGACATGTAATACAGACACAGTGCACACAGGTATGTCTGGGATGTGACATGTAATACACACACAGTGCACACAGGTATGTCTGGGATGTGACATGTAATGCAGACACACAGTGGCACACAGGTATGTCTGGGATGTGACATGTAATACAAACACAGTGCACACAGGTATGTCAGGGATGTGACATGTAATGCAGACACACAGAACACACAGGTATGTCTGGGATGTGACATATAATAGACACAGTGCACACAGGTATGCCTGGGATGTGACATGTAATACACACAGTGCACACAGGTATGTCTGGGATGTGACATGTAATACAGACACACAGTGCACATAGGTATGTCTGGGATATGACATGTAATACAGACACACAGTGCACACAGGTATGTCTGGGATGTGACATGTAATACAGACACACAGTGCACACAGGTATGTCTGGGATGTGACATGTAATACACACAGTGCACACAGGTATGTCTGGGATGTGACATGTAATACAGACACAGTGCACACAGGTATGTCTGGGATGTGACATGTAATACAGACACACAGTGCACACAGGTATGTCTGGGATGTGACATGTAATACACACAGTGCACATAGGTATGTCTGGGATGTGTCATGTAATACACACAGTGCACACAGGTATGTCTGGGATGTGACATGTAATACACACACAGTGCACACAGGTATGTCTGGGATGTGACATGTAATACACACACAGTGCACACAGGTATGTCTGGGATGTGACATGTAATACACACACAGTGCACACAGGTATGTCTGGGATGTGACATGTAATACAGACACACAGTGCACACAGGTATGTCTGGGATGTGACATGTAATACAGACATACAGTGCACACAGGTATGTCTGGGATGTGACATGTAATACAGACACACTGCACACAGGTATGTCTGGGATGTGACATGTAATACACACACAGTGCACAGGTATGTCTGGGATGTGACATGTAATACACACACACAGTGCACACAGGTATGTCTGGGATGTGACATGTAATACACACACAGTGCACACAGGTATTACATGAAATACGGATGCCACACGGATGGTAAAAACGGACACACGGACCAACCACGGATCCTTCATGGACAGCTTCACGGATGAAACACGTACGCTTTTTTTCACGGATGTGTCACTGACACGGAAATGTGGACGAGGCCTAATACAGACACACAGTGCACACAGGTATATCTGGGATGTGACATGTAATACAGACACACAGTGCACACAGGTATGTCTGGGATGTGACATGTAATACACACACAGTGCACACAGGTAGGTCTGGGATGTGACATGTAATACACACACAGTGCACACAGGTATATCTGGGATGTGACATGTAATACACACACAGTGCACACAGGTAGGTCTGGGATGTGACATGTAATACACACAGTGCACACAGGTATGTCTGGTATGTGTCTGCAATCTTCTGTGGGGCAGTGCTCTTAGTTTTATAGGTGAAAATGAGGTGACAGACTCCTTTTAAACCAGCACCTGGATCTAAATATTTTTATAATTGCATATAATTAAAAATGTAGCATAGCCCCTGAGCTATTCAAATGTAATGTATCTGTATTGTGCCACCTGCTGTTTTTTTATTTTCATATTTCTTTGTCCACCTCAGTAAGATATCATAGCCACTGAGCTATTCAACTATAATGTATCTGTATAGCCCCACCTGCTGTTTGTTCTTTTCCTTATTTCGATGTCCACCTCAGTAAGTTCTCTGAGTTGGTCGCACATGCTCAGTTTCATCCTTCAACTGCCAACAGCCATATCTACTGTTAGAAGCTGCGACAGTTGCAGGGAGAGATCTGCAGCAGAAAGGACATACCACCTGAGAAAGGACACACACCCTTAGCTGAGACAGGGAGAAAGCTGCAGCAGACATAAAACGCCTCCAGAGAAAGGACACTTATAATAACAGGACAATATAAATAGTTCTAAAAAGACTAAGTGTTAAAGTGTTTGTGCAGCGCTAGTATATTGATGACCTACCCTCAGGATAGGTCATCAATATCAGAACGGTGGGGGTCGGATTCCTGGCACCCCCGCCGATCATTGTTTAACTGTTTGTTCACTTGAATGGGCAAGCATTTACACTGCACCACCATTACGATCTAGACGGCATGCAGTTAAACAGTGAAGATGACCCTATGCTTACATGAGTGCCGCGGCGAGAGTTGGCACTGACGATCTGATATTGATGACGTATCCTGAGGATAGGTCTTCTATGTACTAGCACTGCACAACCCCTTTAACAGGTCTGTGGAACCGATCTGACAGATTGATATGAATGACGAGACACCCTAAGCTACTTTTCTCACTTCTTTGCCCGGTTGACCTCTTGCACTTAATCACTTCCACAAGTTGCTTCCTTCAACCTTTGCCATGAGAAGTCACAAATCATCTTCACTCTGCAGCTATCAGCTGGAATCTTTCAACCGTCCTTCTTGAACGTCTTGACTTCATCTATCCTCTTGAATAACGCCACTGCCCCAACCTGTCTTGTCGACTTCTCACCTGCTTTTCCTTTCTAAACCTCTGGGATTCCGTTTATCCAGCTTTTACCATAGTTTCTGGCTTCAAACTTTCCCTCAAGCCTTAGTTTCTGTGAAGAGGTCAAGAGACTATCACAGTGGGTTCGTATATCCCCGGTGATGCTGGTGGCTTCTACACAACATGGTTGGTTTATCTGATCAAGCATGAACTTTTCTTACCTCTCCTTAGCCTTTCAACTGTGTGTGAATGTGCCTGAAGGGCTAGTCCTGGTTGTCCATATCTGACCTAAGAATCTTTTCAGCGGGTGACCAATTTACAAAGTTCATTGCTCCTGACTACACGATATAGAATTAGACCAAACTACGCCCTCTTCGAGATACACGATCTCACATGTTCGGTGAGTAACTATTGTCTAGTCCTCAATTTCATTTCGCTGCCCATTAATGCATAAGGGTAAGGCTATATGGTGATTTTGGGTGTGACACATGTCGCTAGCCCATGTCACGTCCAAGTCTTGCAGTGTAGCAGGACTGCCATAAGAATGAATGGGGTTGCAGCACGACGCGCAAATCGCAAAAAATTCAGCAATTCTCGTTCCAGTCCACCGTGCTGTCTCCGCTCTCTACATATTCTGGTCCCAGCACTGCTTACATCCAGCTGGCTATGAGCATGGTCACATGCACCGCTCCAGCTAATGACTGGCTTCAGCCGCGACGTTCTCCTTGTGGCCACGTCACTGCTGAAGCCATTCATTGGCTGCAGCAGTAAATGTAACCATGCCTATGCACCGGCAGAAGAAAACGATGCAGGGACCATCTGATGGAGACGGTGCTGAGGACTGGAGCGGCGAGGAGCAGGTAAGTAGAATCTTTTTTTTTAGGGGGCATTACTTAAAATATAATTAGTTAATAAAGAGAACTCCGGTTTGTTTCTTGTGTAGAAATCTCATTTGATTTATTAGAAAATGCGGCATGTGACGTTTCGGCCAAATGGCCTTCTTCAGACACTGTTGCTGCCAGAGAAGAAAAGAATTAGAGGAAACAGCGCTGTTAAGACATGCAGCAATCGCTGCTATCAGGTAAATGTGCGCTAAAATATAATTAGAAACTGAAACCCCACTTAAATAAAAGAAGTCAAACTCACGTCACGGATCCTTGTCGCTCCCGTTCCGAAGCTTCTCTACTTTCTGGTCCCTCTCGATATGGGAATGTGAACACTCACTGAGCGTCCACATTTTTTAAGCCATTTTGACCCTTTTTTTACAAAAATAAAACATTTTACCAGCCGAACAAATTATTTATAGAGTTTTACAAATGGAAACTACCTGCAGTAGAGTTAAAAGTTATAAAATAAAAACCACAGGCTACACACCTGTTGAATCTCCCGCTGCTCCGATGCAGACACTCCAGTGTTCCCAACCGCTCTTTGCTTACTTTTCCTGTAGCAATTACGTGCTGTACGTTCACTGGCCTCAGCGGTGATACTACCGGTAGCAGGTACAGCATGTGACCACTGAGACCAATGATTGTCTGCAGTAGTCAAATGGATGCACAGTAGTGTTGATCGAGCACCTGTGTGCTCGTATGCTCGGGTGCTCTGGCTGAGCACTAGGGGGTGCTCGTGTGCTCGGCCAGAGCACCCGAGCATAATGTAAGTCAATGGGAGTAAACCAGGCACCCCCCCGCTCGGAAGAGAGGGGGGGGGGGACCGTGGTTTACACAAGTCCCCTAAATTTAAAAAAAGTCCCCACATGTTCCTATAGCCCTTAAAAGGGCTTTTATTTGTTATTAGAATAAAATCTATCCCTGCCTAGCGCGCCTCTATCCCTACACTATCTGTCCCTCCTTGCGGCAGCTCTCCCTGACTAACACTGGCCAGGAAGGCATCACCGTTCCCGGCCAGCCAATCAGTGTAATGCCAGTAGCTAAGATGGCTACTGGCATTACACTGAATGCCATCCCTCCCCGCACGCTAATTAATTAGCGTGCGGGGAGGGGACTCGAGCATGGCGAACACCGAGCATACCCAAGCGATGGCATGCTCGCTCATCACTAATGCACGGTCATTGATGACCTGATGAAGGGGGTTTTGTCCTCCGAAACGCATTATTAAACATTGCTGAAATAAAAAAGAAGATCCACTTAATTTTCTTGCCCTCTACTGGTTCCTTGTGCCAAGGGATCCTCTACTACTGCATGGATGCACAGGATGTCATTGCTGCAGCAAAAGAGGTATGTTTATGTGCCACCCTCCTCAGACTCTGAAGTGCGATGGCTTTTAGGTGATCATTCATTAATTGTTCCCTGATCCCCCCTCCCCCACTGCAGTGTCTAGTCCCATTGCAGTGTATAATCCCACCAAAGTGATTGCAGATCCCAGTGATGTACCTTATGAGATGAGAAAACCTCATTAACCCCTTACTCCTGCAGCCAGCCTTGGCCTTCAGGGAGCCATAACATTTTAAAAAATGTTTTTCCAAGAAAAAAAAACATCAAGGAACAAACAGAACACTTGCATGGTGACCTTCTTTTCAGATCCACTAGTTCCAGAGCTGATCTTCTGCCCTCAAAGATGGCCACCCCACTTCTCTCACGTTAAAGGGGTATTCCCATCACAGACAATGGGGGCATATCGCTAGGATATGTCCCCATTGTCTTATAGGTGCGGGTCCCACACCTACAACAAGAACGGAGCAGGGAGAGCTGTGGCTGGAGGATTCTGGGTTTCCTGGGGACCTGTTAGAAAGGTGCATGTTATAATCTGTAGTGATTGCCATTTTCTTATCAGTGACTTTTTCTGTGAGTTATCCCCTCTCTTCTTATTGTAGCTGGGTCATGTGACCAACTCCCTGACCTCCAACTGACCCAGGACTGAAAGCCAGTAACTGCTCTATTCTTTCCTATGGGAGCCTCACTTTCAGTCTCATAGGAATACATAGAGAATTAGACTTCCTGTCCACACATAAGTCTCTGTGTGAGTTGGTGGGTCTAATTGCTGGTCACATGACACAGATAAGAAACTTCAGGATGATAGAAGTCAAAAATTCAGACACTGGTAAGAAAATGACATTCACTACAGATTATATCATGTACATTTCTAGCAGGACATGGAATAAATTTTTTCTCGGAAGTTCTTCTTTAAGTAAATGGAAAACCCCTACAACTTTTGAGTGAAACGTACCGAAAAAAATCCCAGAAATTCTATTTCTTTTTTTTTTTTTTACCGTGTTCACCATGTGGTATCATTAACATACTACCTTTCTTCTAAGAGTTAATACAATTCAGACGATACCAAATTTATATCGTTTTTATGTTTTCACCAGTATCATTTTAAGGTATATATGACATTTTGCTGACTTTTTGTTCTGTTTTATTGTGACTGATTAAGCAAAAACAGCAACTCTGACGTTATCGTTCAGCTTTTTTGCAGCGTTCATTGTGCGAGTGAAATAACATAACAAGGGTCATTAGTGGCTCATGCAGCATTTTTTTTTTATTATAAGGTAGAAAAGGTTTTTTGTTATTTTTATACTTTTTGAAAATATTTTTAACGTTCTATTTCTGTTCATATTTTATTCTTTTTTTTTACGTATTTCTTTAGCAAATGTTTGACCTCTTGTATAATACACAGCAAAATGCTGATGGGCAGCCTATTAGTCCCTGACTAAGGGCTTAGGCAGACAGACGTTGCTCAGCGGTGCCCGTATTGCAATATGCGGACACCGGCCGTGCGCTCACCACATCATGGAATCTGGACATGTTCTATTTTTTTGCAGTGCAGACGGATCATGGACCCATTCAAGCATACAGATGTTGCCCATGCTTTGGGGAACGCAAGTTGCAGTCCCCAGTGCACAGAACGGCCAGGCGGCGGCCGTTTGCATGAGCCCTAATGGAAAGATATGCACCTGTTCTGTGTTTTTGACCCGCCCCCGTTTTGGCTCACAATAACTAATGGAAATAACTGAACGAATAAGTGAAGTGTGAACTTAGCCTTAGATGCCATGGCCAGCATTGACCGTGGCATATAAGGGTTTGAGTTATCTTCCATCCCAGCCGGTACAGCAGGTGTCTGACCTTCAGTTACTGCGTGATCACCATGACAACCGTGTTCAGCATCAAACATCGGGAAGGGGCTGATGACCACCAAATATGCCTTAGGGCTTGTTCACACATCAGTTATTTCCATCAGTGATTGTGAGCCAAAACCAGGTGCGGGTCAAAAACACAGAACAGGTGCAGATCTTTCCATTACACCTGATCTCTGTGGAGGCTCCACTCCTGGTTTTAGCTCACAATAACTGATGGAAATAACTGATCAAATAACTGATGTATGAACAAGCCCTTACTATGACATTTATTCAGGAGCCTTGTTCTACTGAGCTCTGCTTTACGGTGCCGTAGAATAATAGCTCCTTGACTTCCTGATCCGAGGAACCTTGCTATTTAACCCTTTGATTGCCACAGTCAAAGGGGACGCCTGAATGATCAAAGAGGAACTACTTTCCTTCATAGACCCCTCGACTGAGCAGCCGTATTTGCGCATTTCCTCGGGATTTATGCTACGTTTAGTGGTGAGGCTTCAGTTCTCCCCAAGGCAAGAAACAGCTTGCCCAGATTAAGCCGAGTAGGTTCAGCTTTGACAAGACATGACGCCTGTGGACCTTGCGCCCTGTTTCAGGGCTTCCTTGTCAGTCAAGGCAGAAATGTTCTACCCAACTTGATAGGTTCTTCTAGACCTTGATCTTGAGGGGGCCATCAAACACAATTGCCGATTTTCTTTTACAGCAGTTTCAATAAATCTCCCTCATGGTGATTGTGTCTTGGTTTGTGATGGAGAACAGTTTGGGGCAAAAAAGTGTCATAAAGAAGGACTGTCTATGTTGCCCATAGCAACCAATCATAGTGCAGCTTACAAATTTCAGGAGCAGAATTTGAAATGAAAGCTGTAGTGTGATTGGTTGCTATGGTTAACCCAGACAGTAATCATAAATCTGCCCTCTGTTCTGTAATATTTCATAGACCAGAATTTATTTCATGGCACAAAAGTGACCAAAATAATTGTTCTTTACATCTGTCCATATAATTATCCAGACTATTTGATATTCCGGTACCAGTTGGGTCCAACTGACATCAGATAAAAAGGCTATTAAAGGGTTATACCATGATTAATGTAAAAAGTGAAAATCAGACATGATATAGTACATGACAACCTCTAATAAAGTAGAACCAGCCCTGTACCTCACATGGATCCAGAGATCTCCCCATTCATTGCTCTGCTAGATTTATAGCAAGCTGACGGCTCAAGGGGAGTGCCTTTTCTGCTGCAGATAAGGGGGCGTGTCCATGCTCTCCCTATCACTGTTTAGGAGAAACTGAGCATGTACGGCCATCTCAGTGAGCAGGTCAAAGAAATAAGAAAAAAACAGCAAATGACGCTATACAGATACATTTTATTGAATAACTCAATGGCTATGTTGAATTTTTAATTACATGCAATTATAAAATAATTCAGATCCAGATGCTGGATTAAAGTCTGTAGGATATTTTTCGTTGGACAACCCCTTTAAGGCTATCTATTAAGCGGTAAATATAAGAATGAAAAAAATGTAAAAAATTCCAAAGTAAGGGAAAAAAAAGAAAATCCACCTTTTTCCCAGAAAAAAATGTTTAAAATGGAAAAAAAAGATAAAAAATAACAAAGTCCGCATATTTGGTATCACCACATCCGTAACGACCTGAACTATAGAATGATCACGTCATTTATCTCACATGGTGAATGCCATAAAAAATAACTGAAGAAACAAGGCCAGAAATACTATTATTTTGCTTATACACCACCCAAATAAACAGAATAAAACAACGATCAAAATAGCACCAAACAAGAAAAAACATCAAAAATGTAATCAATGAGTTATGTGTACCCTAAAATAGTGCCATTAAAACTACAGCCTATCCCACAAAAATGCAAGCCCTCATACAGCTACATCAATGGAAACATTAAAAAAAGAAAGTTATGGCTTGGATCAAAAAGCAAAAAATAAATATTTATTGGTCACTAAGGGGTTAAAACAGCCTTTAGCTGAAAATAGGTGCACTTTAATCACTGTTAACGCCTTCACTTCCCCAGATCTGCAGGGAGTATACTATTAACCTCTTCTGTATTTATGGGTTGTATGGCGGTATTATTAGGACACTGTATTGCAATTTTATTTAGTCATTGACTTGCAGTTTTATGTGATTACTATATGGTAGTATTATTTGGCTGCTGTATGAAAATATTATTTAAGCATAGTATGTTAGTATTATATAGGCACTATATGGAAGCACTGTATGGCAGTATTATAAAGGCACTATATGGAAGCAATGTATGGCAGTATTATATAGGCACTATATGGAAGCAATGTATGGCAGTATTATATAGGCACTATATGGAAGCACTGTATGGCAGTATTATATAGGCACTATATGGAAGCACTGTATGGAAGTATTATATAGGCACTGTATGGAAGTATTATATAGGCACTGTATGGAAGTATTATATAGGCACTGTATGGAAGTATTATATAGGCACTGTATGGAAGTACTGTATGGCAGTATTATATAGGCACTTTATGGAAGTACTGTATGGTAGTATTATATAGGCACTATATGGAAGCACTCTATAGCAGTATTATTTAGGCACTGTATGGAAGCACTGTATGGAAGTATTATATAGGCACTGTATGCAAGCACTCTATGGCACAATGTGGGTATAAACATTTGGGCAAGTATAGTAAATAAAAAATATTTGAACAATTGTCTAAAAATGATACCAGGACACAAGGTCCCCAGCTGCCATGAATTAACCCTCATGGCAGCAGTGCCCCCTAAATTCTTGTTTGAGGGATTTTCATCCATTCTTCCTTGCAGGCGTCTTCCATTTCTGTGATTCCTGGGCCGTCTTGCATGCACTGCTCTTTTGAGGTTTATCCACAGATTTTCACTGATGTTTACATCAGGAGACTGTGAGGGTCATGGTAAAACTTTCAGCAGACCAGGGGACTGTGAGGACCATGGTAAAACCTTCAGTTGATCAGGCGACTTGTGAGGGCCATGGTATAACCTTCAGCAGACCAAGGGACTGTGAGGACCATGGTAAAACCTTCAGCTGATCAGGGGGCTGTGAGGGTTATGGTAAAACCATCAGAAGACGATGGGACTGTGAGGACCATGGTAAAACCTTCAGCAGATCAGGGGACTGTGAGGGGCCATGATAAAACCTTCAGCAGATCATGGGACTGTGAGGGCCATGGTAAAACCTTCAGCTTGTGTCCTTTGAGGTCATCTGTTGTGGATTTTGAGGATTTTGATTAGGATAGGTATCCATTTGTAGAAGACATCATCTTTTCAACTGCAGTTTTTTTACAGTTGGCGTCACGTTTGCTTCCAGAATTTCATTGAATCCATTCTTCCCTCTACCTGTGAAATGTTTCCCGTGCCATTGGCTGCAAGACAACTGCAAAGGATGAATGATCCACCTCCATGCTTACTGGTTAGAGAGGTGTTCTTTTTGTGAAACTCTGTACCCTTTTTTCTCCGCACATACCTTACGGGACAATAATGCAGTCCTGCAGGTGCCAAATGTAACCCAACTGTGCTATGGTATGAGCCCGTAACTCAGCTCCATGATACGGCCCCGTGCATGAGGCCTCAAAAACATCCCTGTGTGAACAAGGCTATATTGTTTGCATGGCTTCCCTGTGGGCAGACCTGGTAAGCAGTCCTTAGTGTCAGGGACTGATAATTATGACGGGGGTTTAGTGTGAAATCCTTATTTTAAAGCATCTTAAACCCCGTGTGAAAATCCTCGGATACACCCAGAGCTTTTTTTGCTTGCGATACCTGCAAAATGTGCGGGGTTAAAGTGAAGGCGTTAAGCCAGCGTGACCAATCACCTGCTAATTATATCTGATGGCAGCTAATCGCAGCTGCTCAGCTAATACCCAGCTTCTTCTCAATCACCTGTCTTCAGGAATGTCTCCGTGAACTGGTCCGACTCGTCCTTCGTGGCGTCATGGTGATGAGAAAGCCACTAATCATTTGAAGGCGCACAGGTATCTGGAACAGGTCCCTCCTCGCCTCTGAGGACGGCTACTCAGTTTATGGAGGTGAAAGTAAAGTACGTTATTGAGACCAACAGATTTGAGGACATTTTAGGACAGAGGTTGTCCAGCAAAAAGGCTGCAATCTATCAGGACATGCTTGGGGTTGTTGCTTTGCCACATCCCAAAAGCTGTGACCCCACTGATCAATATGTCTGACACGACACTGCAACCTGTCTGCAGTTTTCTTGAAATGACATGCACACTGGGCCCCATTCAGATAAACATATAGCCTCCGTGCCCATGGGAACGAGCACTGGGCGTGAGAACTCCATATTGCGGATGTGGACCCATTGACTTAAATGGGTCCGCGATCCGCAAGATACGGCATAAGATAGGACATGTCCATCTCGGACCCAAAAGTCTATGGAAGTGCTTCCGAATGTTTTCATGGGATTCTGATCCAGTCCTCCGCTCCGCAGAAGATAGCACATGACATATCTTTTGCTGTATCTTGCGGATCGTGGACCTATTCAAGTCAATGGGTCCGCATCAGCAATGCGGAGTTCACACAGTCGGTGCCTGTGTTTTGCAGACCGCCATTTGCGGCCCGCAACATGGGCATGGTGACCATACGGTTGTGCGAATGGGCCCGAAGACCAAGTTTTTACATTGGTCTTCGATTACTCCCTACGTTGCCGTAAGATTTGACTAACTTATGAAAAGGCGTGTGTCTCGTCATAAATTAGGCTCATCTAGGACAGTGCTTGCCCCTGTCTGGAGTAGTTTCTTGCCATCATTTACGACAGTTTCCAGCGTAAATGTTAGTAAATTTGCAAGGGCTTGAGTCACGGCCCCGACACGCCCCCTGCTCTGCCCAACTGTCAAATGTGGCGTAAAGTACTAAGTAGTGGGGCACGCCCAGCCTATAAATTGATGTGCAACTTTTTTACGACTAAAAAAAAGTCGCAAGTCCCTTGATAACTGACCACCACTGTGGGGGAATTTATCACTTTCTTTATTTTTCTGCTTTAAAAAAAAATCTTAAAGGGGTTGTCCAAGTTATGGAAAAAAATATAGCACTGTAAATCTGATGGGTAGCAATAAGTTCAGCAAGTTTTAGGCAAAAAAAATCTATATTTCCTCATTTCCCTGGTTCTCTTCTGGCCTTTGTTTACATGCAGTAATAACAATCTCTGCCCCCCCCCCCTTCTCTGCAAAGGCAGTGAATATAAGTGCTGAGTACATGTCTGCCTGCTGGGATACTCAGCAGCATGTTGTATGTGTAGGACTACAAGTCCCAGCTGTACAATGACACTGCTGATACACACAGGAAATTCTCCCTGCCTGTTCTTGTATAATTCCTCTATAGCTCCTTGCCCAGCATTTGTCTCCTCTCACTGCTGCAGCTACTGTTTGTTGTAAAGCCTTGAGCCCTCAGTGTGTTCTGGCTGAAGGGGTTAATGTTTTATCTGAAGGAATCCAGGGAGAGAGCAGATAGCAGGAGCCTGGCAAAGAAAGGGGGCGTGGCCAGTGACGTCTCGTGTACAGAGTGTTATCTGAACTCTGAGGCTTGTACACGAAACATCACAGACCAGGGAGATAAGGTGACATCACAGGTCATGAGACCCTCAGTCAGCTCTGAGAAACCAGCAGCTTTAGAAACACAAAGTATATGGGAAAGTTGTTATACCTGACAAGTTAGAAACCTATAAAGAACAAAAAAATAACTCGGACAACCCCTTTAAGGCCTCATGCACACAAAAGTTGTCTGGTTCCCTCTTTTTTGCGGCTGAGATGCGGACCCATTCACTTCAGTGGGGCTGCAAAAGATGCGGTCAGCACACCGTATTCTCTCCGCATCCGTTGCTCCGTTCCCTAGGTTCGCAAAAAAATATAATAAAAAATAGAGCATGTCCTATTCATGTCTGTTTTGTGGACAAAATTAGGCTTTTCTATAATGGGCCGCCCATTCCGTTCCACAAATTGCAGAACCTACACAGGCGGCATCCGTGTTTTGAGGATATGCAATTTGCAGACCTATTCACCTCGCTGAGGTGGACGCACATGCTCAGTTCCATCCATCAACTGCCTCTTAAGCTGCGAAAGACAGAGAGCCTTTGCAGAAAAGCTGAGCTGCCCTAGTTATACTGGTCCAGTGTTGTGTTATGGCCCTAGTCATACTGGTCCAGTGTTATGTTATGTCCCTAGTCATACTGGTCCAGTTTTATGTTATGGCCCTAGTCATACTGGTCCAGTGTTGTGTTATGGCCCTAGTCATACTGGTCCAGTGTTATGTTATGTCCCTAGTCATACTGGTCCAGTTTTATGTTATGGCCCTAGTCATACTGGTCCAGTGTTGTGTTATGGCCCTAGTCATACTGGTCCAGTGTTATGTTATGTCCCTAGTCATACCGGTCCAGTGTTATGTTATGGTCCTAGTCATACCGGTCCAGTGTTATGTTATGGTCCTAGTCATACTGGTCCAGTGCTGTGTTATGGCCTTAGTCATACTGGTCCAGTGTTATGTTATGGCCCTAGTCATACTGGTCCAGTGTTATGTTATGGCCATAGTCATATTGGTCCATTGTTGTGTTATATCCCTAGTCATACTGGTCCAGTGTTATGTTATATCCCTAGTCATACTGGTCCAGTGTTACGTTGTGTCCCTAGTCATACTGGTCCAGTGTTGTGTTATGTCCCTAGTCACACTGGTCCAGTGTTATGTTATGGTCCTAATCATACTGGTCCAGTGTTATGCTATGGCCGGAGTCATACTGGTCCAGTGTTATGGTATGGCCTGAGTCATACTGGTTCAGTGTTGTGTTATGGCCCTAGTCACAATGGTCCAGTGTTATGTTATGGTCCTAATCATACTGGTCCAGGGTTACGTTATGGCCCTAGTCATACTGGTCTACTGTTATGTTATGGTCCTAATCATACTGGTCTAGTGTTATGTTATGGCCCTAGTCATACTGGTCCAGTGTTATGTTATGGCCCGAGTCATACTGGTCCAGTGTTATGTTATGGTCCTAATCATACTGGTCCAGTGTTATGTTATGGTCCTAGTCATACTGGTCCAGTGTTTTGGTTCAGGCTCCTGCTGCTAAATCTCTGACTTCCAGTCTGTGATGGACATCTCTGACACGTACAATATGTGAGCAGCAGTATATGTCACACTTACTCAGCGTGCCCTGTGTATGGTTATCCAGCCCCTGAGGTCACACATGTATGGGGGCTGGGGACAAGGAAGAATCCAAAACCAGGAAAGATGAAGGTTTGCCTGCAGTAAAGTGAGGCATGAGGGTGAATCGCTGCTATGACTTCGCACATGACTACGTCGGGCAGCCTCGCTGGAAGATCGTCATTCCTAACATTTTTATTGCTGTAATGAAGAAGATGAAGTCTTTATAATGGATCTCTTATCGTTTTGTGCACACAGCCTCAGTAAAAATTGAATGTATAAAAAACGACAAAAAGCTTTCAATCCATGGAGGTATTTACAAGCACTAAAAAGCAGCAAAAGCACTTTGTGTGAATGAAGGCTTAGACCTCCTTTACATATATCAGAGGTGTCCGGTCAGCTACGTCAGTGCACAGATCCGGCCGGATGAATGATCAATCAATGATAGAACAAGTCAATCAGCACTTATGAAATGGGCACTTACACCGGCTGATGTACCGTATGAGGGATGAATGATCGTTATTACGATCGTTCGCCCCCATACAGATTGCATATTGTCCTCAGCACATCCCTTGTCTTCACAGTGACATGTGCTGCTGACTTTATGGCTGCATAAATGATCCGATCAGCCAACAAATTAGTGTTTCTTCATAAATTGGATGATCGTTGGGGGTGTTTAGAAGATGGTCCACCAAATATACGGTATGGTCCTACAAACATTTGCTCCTGGTCAATGTCCCTTGTAAAATTTCAAGTTATCCCCTATCCACAGCACAGACCAGTGGAGGTCCACCAACAATCAGGTGAACAGGGGCCGCTCAAGCACAGGCACTGCCGTTTCATTCATCTCTATGGGACTGGACTACTTCAGGGAGGTCCTACCGATCCCCAACGATCTAATAGTTATTCCCTACCCTGTGGACAAGCTTGAAATGACCAGAATACCCCTTTAAGTTCTTCATTGACATTTCCCATTCCTTTTGAACCACTTCCGGTTTTGGCTCCAAAGAAAAAAAAAAGGGCTGGCTGATTCTAAGGGAATATTCACACGAAGCAGACTTGTTGCAGAAATTTTGACAAAAGGCCATTCATCTAAACGGAGCTTGCAGAAAGCTATTCGGAAAATTTTTGGAACAAACCTTCCATGTGTGAACAAACCAGATGGGCAACTGTTAACATTTTGGAAACCACTATAGTATGAATGCAGAAAACAACATAAAATAAGTCAAAACTAGTAGAAAAGGTGCAATAATAGAGCAGAACATCTTTCGTTCGCAGTTGCTATCAGGCTCCCGGTGGTATTTTTGTATCTGCTGTCAGTCCCTCCTTAGTACTGTACACGGACAGTCGGAAGTATTTCCCTTATTGGTCCTAATGGTTTTCCCAGCACTTCCTGCCTCCTGGGACTGGTCCAGCAGATCATACAATTTCCTTTAAAAACATACGGATAGGGACTCGATATATTATTATATATTGGTGAACAAACATCTCCTGACTAAAATACTCCGGGACGTTTCCCTCAGTCAACATCCTACTGATGATGAACTCATCCACCAGCACCATGTTTCCTCTGGTTTCCGTGTGTGACCCGATGCCCCATGTGCCTTCGGTGTCCTTAAAAATATTGCCATTGAAAATATTTGCATGGGGCTATCAGATCCCCCTTTCACACCTCTTTCCTCATGAAAACATTGGAGGTGACTGACCTCGCTCTCAATTATTTACCGGAATCGTACGCCTTCTGACACTATATTGTATATTACATCACGATGGAGCAAGACTCATTGTAAAATAAATTTACCGTTCTGTATAATTTTTTAAGGTTTTTGTGTCATCTGCAGGTTTAGTTCTGTGTGAGTTTCCATATCACGGGCTAGGTTTTGCCCGAGAAGCAGTGAAATCAGTTTCTGTGGGTTGAAAAAATTGGTGCAATCCGCTTTTTTTTACCACCGGACTCTACATGAATACAGCACTGTCATTTTATGGACTGGTATACGTTCCCTCCACTGTAAGGTATTAAAAGGGTATTCCTACCTCTCAAGGATATGTCATAAATGTCTGATAGATGCAAGTCCCCTTATTGGAGTTGCACCAATCTCCAGAATAGGAGTTCAACTATTACAACTTCGGCCTTGCCAGGTAAGATGGCCACTGCCTACCTCCAAAGGATGCCTCCACCTTACTGCCTTCTGCCTGGTAATATGGTCACTGACAACTGCCTACCTCTAAAGGGTACCTCCATCTTACCCTGTCCTGCCTGGAAAGGTGGCCACTGAAAACTGCCTACCTCCAAAGTATGCCTTCACCTTACCCTGTCCTGCCTGGTAAGGTGGTCACTGATCACTGCCTACCTCCAAAGGATAACTCCACCATACCACCTTTTGCCTAGAAAGGTGGTCACTGACTACTGCCTGGCAAGGTGGCCACTGAAAACTGCCTACCTCCAAAAGTATGCCTCCACCTTACCCTGTCCTGCCTGGAAAGATGGTCACTGATCACTGCCTACCTCCAAAGGATAACTCCACCATACCACCTTTTGTCTAGAAAGGTGGTCACAGACCACTGCCTGGCAAGGTGGCCACTGACAACTGCCTGCCTCCAAAGTATGCCTCTACCTTACCCTGTCTTGCCTGGAAAGATGGTCATTGATCACAGCCTACCTCCAAAGGATAACTCCACCATACTGCATTCTGCCTAGAAAGGTGGCCACTGACCACTGCCTAGCTCCAAAGTATGCCTCCACCTTACCCTGTCCTGCCTGGTAAGGTGGTCACTGACTACTGCCTACCTCCAAAGGATATTTCTTAGATGTCTGATGTGGGTCCCACTTTTGACGTGGGTCCCACTTTTGGAAGTTGCCCCAATCTCCAGAATGGGAGTCCAACAATCTCCAAAGTGGCCACTGACCAGGCAGAGGATGAATGGAGAGGTGACCACGTATGTACACATCTATGAAAGTTGTGGGAATGGTTGAGGAACTGTGCCAGCTCTCTTCAGAATGGAAGTCCTCCCTCTCCACCTCACTGGGCTGGATGGGAATGGGGGGATTCCATTCTGAAGATTCTGGGAATTCTGGGAATACTTCTTTATCACCGTGTATTCACACTGCTAATACTCTTGTGTACCTAAGACGTTGTATATTTTGGTTCTTTGTCTTGCCCTCTGCAGTTTTCTGTAAGTGTACAGTTTTTCACATGCTTGCTCTTCCAGATCTGATATAATAGCCAATGAGATGTCTCTCCTCTGCTGCTCCCTCTCCCCTCTCACAGCATGCACTCTCACAGACACAGAGGAATACTGCAGCTGCATCCCCCTCCTCCCTCTTCTATTCACTATACTACACTAGATGAATTTTTTAGAGGACTGATGAAATATCTGACCAGTTACAGAGAACCAGTTACAGAGAGCCTGTGCGCAGGGAATAGGGAACTACAGGCCGCTGGATGGTGTGGGAAATGCCATCTACTCTGAAGAACTAAGTCTGGTATAGTCACTTGTATAAGAAATGATGACAATAGACGGTCTGTCAGGATACGGCGCACTAATATTTATTGTTGGGGTGTTTTAGGTGAAAGAACAGAACACAGATTTGTCATAGATGTAAAATGCAGATAGGATTATTTCCTGCAATTAATATTCTAATGTCCCTGGGTGCTATGGTGACAACTGTCATTACAGAGTATAGTTTGCAGAGGGAAATGAAATAGTAAAGGAAGTAAATAATTACAAACCAGAAAAATGGTCAACAATGAAGCGTCAGACTGCAGGTGTGCATAAGAAGGGAGGCATAGTGTTCACAGGTCTGAGAAGAGACAGCCATGGTATAGTTAGAGATGAAGACACTATGGTACAGGCAGGCCATGTGGTAACGGTGCAAAAGTATTAGGGTGGGGTCACACTGCCTTTATTAATTGCAAAAAAGCATTATTTTTTGTGCTGTTTTTAATTAACCCCTTAACGCCGAATGACGGCTTATCCCGTCATGGGCAGGAGCCGCTTGCCGCCCCATGACGGGATAAGCCGTCATGGCATTAAACTGTCACCATGTCTGATGACATGGTGACAGAGCTGAGACCCCGGCTGTTACTTACAGCCAGGGGTCTCAGCTAACCAGCCCGGGACCAATGGGGGCGGTCCCGGGCTAGCGATCGCTGTGATTGGCTAGTCTGTTCAGACTAGCCAATCGCAGCGATCGTAGCTGCAATAAACTGTTAATTTTTTTTTTATTATTATTTAACACTAATATATATATATAAATATTCCCCCCCCCACCCCACTGTTTTCTCTGATGGCCGTTTGGGTGGAGATATAGCGGGAGGGCGGCGGGCGAGCGGGCGGGCGATGTGCGGGCGGCTGCGGCGCGAGTGCCGCCCGCAATGATTTCAGGATGGCGAGCGGTTATCAAGCAGAGTATCAGCATACAGCTGATACTCTGCTTGAAACTGCTGACATCGGTGCTGGCACCGATGTCAGCAGTTTGTCCCCTTCCATGCCGCGGTCCGTAGGGACCGCTGTATGGCAGGGGTTAACAGGGAGGGAGCTCCCTCTCCCATCGGGCGCTGGCAGCGCCGATGGTGTGGCCAGATGAGAGGGAGGAAGCTCCCTCTCCCTTCCATCGGGACGCTGCTCTGCTGTGGCAGCGTCCCGATGGTTACCATGGCAACCAGACGCTTTCAGAAGCGTCTCGGTTGCCATGGTGAAAGCTAAGCCTCATCAGGCTCCTGCTAAAGGCAGGAGCCTGACAAGGCTTAGCAAGAGTGAAAATGCACTGCAGTACACTATATAGTGTACTGTAGTGTATTATAGAACAATCAGACACACTGGATCTTCAAGAACCAAGTGGGTCTGCGTCTAAGAAAGTGTAAAAAAAAACGTGTAAAAAAAAAAGTGTTAAAAAAAATCCCTTTTTCCCCCCAAAACTCAAATTTGAAATTAGTAAAAAAAGATAAAAAATACCCCAAGCATGTTAGGTATCGCCACGTTCGTAACAACCTGCTCTACAAAAATATCACATGTCCAACCCCTCAGGTGAACACCGTAAAAAAATAAAATAAAAACAGGTTCAAAAAGCTATTTTTGTCACTTTACATCACAAAAAGTGTAATAGCAAGCGATCAAAAAGGCGTCAAAAGTCAAAAAATGAGCCCCTACCTGAGACAATCGCCCAAAACATAAAAAAGCTACAGATCTCACAATGGAGACACTAAAGCATGGATTTTTTTTGTTTCAAAAATGAAATTATTGTGTAAAACTTAAATAAATTAAAAAAACTATACATGTTAGGTATCGCCACGTCCGTAACAACCTGCTCTACAAAAATATCACATGAGTTAACCCCTCAGGTGAACACAGTAAAAAAAAATAAAAATAAAAACAGGGTCAAAAAAGCCATTTTTTGTCACTTTACATCACAAAAAGTAATACCAAGCGATCAAAAAGGCATATACCCCTCAAAATAGTACCAATCTAACCGTCACCTCTTCCCGCAAAAAATGAGCCCCTACCTGAGACAATTGCCCAAAAAATAAAAAAACTACAGCTCTCACAATGGAGACACTAAAACATGTTTTTTTTTGTTTCAAAAATGATATTATTGTGTAAAACTTAAATAAAATAAAAAAACTATACATGTTAGGTATCGCCACGTCCGTAACAACCTGCTCTACAAAAATATCACATTAGTTAACCCCTCAGGTGAACACAGTAAAAAAAAAAAAAAAAACTGAGCCAGAACAGCCATTTTTGTTTACCTTGCCTAACAAAAAGTGTAATATAAAGTGATCAAAAATCATATGTTCCCCAAAATAGTATCAATAACACTGTCACCTTATCCCTTAGTTTCCAAAATATGGGCACTTTTTGGTTGTTTCTACTGTAGGGGTGCATCAAATGGGACATGGTGTCTCAAAACCAGTCCAGCAAAATCCGCCCTCCAAAAACCATCTGGCGCACCTTTCCTTCTGCGCTTGTCCATGCGCCCATACAGTAGTTTACAATCACATGCGGGGTGTTTCTGTAAATCGCAGAATCAGGATAATAATTTTTGAGGTTTTTTTTGCTATTAACCCTTGATTTGTTACAGGAAAAAATGGATTAAAATGGAAAATCTGCAAAAAAAGTGAAATTTTGAAATGTCATCTCCATTTTCCTTTAATTCTTATGGAATACATAAAGGGTTAACACAGTTTGTAAAATTAGTTTTGAAAACCTTGAGGGGTGTAGTTTCTAAAAAGGGGTCATTTATGGTGGTTTCTATTATGATAGCCCCACAAAGTGACTTCAGAACTGAACTGGTGCTTAAAAAAATGGTTTTGGAAAATTTCTAAAAAAATTTAAGAATTGATTCTAAAATTCTAAGCCTTCTAACATCCCCAAAAAATAAAATTACATCTACAAAATGATGGCAACATAAAGTAGACATATGGGACATGTAAAGTAATAACTATTTTGTGAGGGGATCACTATCTGCCTTAATAGCAGAGAAATTCAAAGTTTGAAAATTACAAATTTTTCCAAATTTTCTGTAAATTTAGGATTTTTTTATAAATAAAGGTGATTTTATATTGACTCAAATTTACCGCTGTCATGAAGTGCAATGTGTCACGAGAAAACAATCTTGGAATCAGTCGAATCGGTGAAAGAATCCCAAAGATATGAATTGATAAAGTGACACATGGCAGATTTTAAAAATGTGGCTTCGGCATTAAGTGTAAAAGTAGCTTCGGCCTTAAGGGGTTAAAGTGAAAAACGCTCGTCCAAGTTTGTGGTTGGGCAATAGTAAAATATAAAACACCCTACAAAAATGACAGTTTTTTGTTTGTTTTGTTTGCATTTTATGTCCTATGACTTTTTTGGCTACAGTATGCTGCAATTGTGGTGAGGTTTTTTTCATAGGTTTCCTCACAGAAAGGCATTAATTTCATGGTATTTTTTGACAAACCAAAAAAGGTTAGGAAAAAAAACCTAGGAAATCAATACTGCCCCATGTGAATATACAAAACAAAGAAAACTATCTATCTATCTATCTATCTATCCTATCTATCTCTTATATATCTATTATCTATCTATCTATCTATCTATCTCTCTATCTATCATCTATCTATCTATCTATCTATCTATCTATTATCTATCTATCCTATCTATCTATCTATCTATCTATCTATCTATCTATCTATCTATTATCTATCTCATTGCTATCTCCTATCTATCTATCTATCTATCTATCTATCTATCTATCTATCTCATATCTATCATCTCATATCTATCTATCTATCTATCTATCTATCTATCTATCTATCTATCTCATATCTATCTATCTAATTTCTATCTATCTCATATCTATCTATCTAATTTCTATCTATCTCCTATCTATCTATCTATCTATCTATCTATCTATCTATCTATCTATCTCATATATATATATATCTATCTCATTTCTATCTATCTCCTATCTATCTACAGTTCTAAAAAGCCGATCAGTGGTGAATTGATTGTGATGATATTTGGTTTGATGTGTTGATATCACAGAATATTATATTTGGGGTCATCTCTGACACCTCACAGGGGGGACAGGCAGACTTTATCGCTAAGATAAACTTTTCATTATGAGAATGATGTTGAACGATCCAGAAGAATATCGGGTCCTGCAAATGAAAATAGTCGGGAGTGCTGAGGTCGGCGGTAAGTGGTCACCAAGGGACTTGTCTCATAAGAATACATATGAAGGAAAATACAAAATAATAATCTCTCTGAAGGAGTTCTTATATAAAAGATAAAATCCTTTTATCCTTACTCAGAAAACACCTTCTCCACAGGGTAAATGGCGGGAAGAAAGTGCTGGAGAATGTAAATCTATCTACTTAACTATCTGTCCATCTATCTTTCTATCTATAAATCTATCAGTCTCCTATCTATCCATCTATCTTTCTATCTATAAATCTATCAGTCTCCTGTCTATCTATCTATCTATCTATCTATCTATCTATCTATCTATCTATCTATCTATTTCATATCTATCTACTGTCTATCTATTATCTATTTATTATCTATCTATCTCATGTCATATCTATATTTACATATATCAATCTCATAGCTATCTATCTCAGATCGATGGATGGATCTATCTATTGTATATCTATCTAACAGATTATTTTTATATAAACGGATTTTAGGAATAATTACATATAAATTTGGATGGTTCCTGGATTCCAGTCTATCGGACATCCCTGCTGACCTCTGCTCTTCACTTACCATAGGAACATACAATATCTATATTATCATATATCATACCCTCACATATAATATCTATATGATCATATATCATACCCTCACATATAATATCTATATGATCATATATCATACCCTCACATATAATATCTATATGATCATATATCATACCCTCACTCCTGCTGGTGAAATACTGGGGACACAAGGTGCCACTCCATTTCTTCTGCATAACTGTGAGCACATTACATACCCCGGTAATTAAGTGCCTGTGTTCCTACCACAAATCTGTATACCACTGTTATATGCTCTATATACCACTGTTATATACTCTATATACCACTGTTATATACTATATATACCACTGTTATATACTCTATATACCACGTTATATACTCTATATACCACTGTTATATACTCTATATACCACTTTATATACTGTATATACCACTGTTATATACTCTGTATACCACTGTTATATACTCTATTCCTACTCCACAATCTGAATGTAGTATATAAATCGCATATTAAATGACTGGAATCCTACTGAACACTGTACATTATAATCCCTATAACATACTCTATTGATACTACACGTCAGTATTACAATATCATATACTCAATTCATACTACACGTCAGTATTACATTATTATATACTCTGTTCATACTACACCTCAGGATTACACTATTTTATACTCTATTCATACTACAGTACACGTCAGTATTACAATATTATATACTCAATTCATACTACACGTCAATATTACAATATTATATACTCTATTCATACTACACCTCAGTATTACATTATTTTATACTCTATTCATACTAAACCACAGTATTACACTATTGTATACTCTATTCATACTACAGTACACGTCAGTATATACTCGATTCCTACTCCACATCTGTATTACACTATTATATACTCTGTTCCTACTCCACATCTGTATTACACTATTATATACTCTATTCCTACTCCACATCTGTATTACACTATTATATACTCTATTCATACTACACATTTGTATTACACTATTATATACTCTGTTCATACTACACCTCAGGATTACACTATTTTATACTCTATTCATACTACAGTACAGTCAATATTACAATATTATATACTCTATTCATACTACACCTCAGTATTACACTATTTTATACTCTATTCATACTAAACCACAGTATTACACTATTATATACTCTATTCATACTACAGTACACCTCAGTATATACTCGATTCCTACTCCACATCTGTATTACACTATTATATACTCTATTCCTACTCCACATCTGTATTACACTATTATATACTCTATTCATACTACACATTTGTATTACAATCTCAGTGTATTATATACCCGCTTATTGAATGACTGGAGTCCTTGTTATACATCTACACTGAGTGCAGTATAAACCCCAGTATAACCCATTACGACCTTACATCTGTAGCACAATTTGAATGTATTATAACTTTTTAGTAAATGCCTGAAGTCCTACTACATATTGTGATTAGATAATGAGAGAGTAATATACCCTGTATGACTGTATACCTCTGCAGATCTGTATTACCCTGCTCATTCATGGTTATGAGTCTTCCTATACACCTCTGTATGAGCACATTGCATTGTACTCTATTCACTATGAGTGTATTATATGTCTGTGTTATATGTATATATCCTGCTTATTACATGATTGCAGTCCAGACAGTGTCCACCCTGTGAAGTAACAGCGGCCCCTCAGGACCCTCACCTTCCACAGTCCTCCTCATCCTCCTCTCTCCAGACCTGTTCACACTGGCACAGGGAATACAATGTCCTCATTCACACGTTTCTTATGGAAATATACAGAAATCCTGCAGTTCTCTACCTGTGGACAGGGGAAGCCCTGCACTGAGGTCAGGAAAGACATGAGTACTCTTCAGTATAAATAAGAGGTAGTTACACAAGTCTCCAGGTATATGTGACATATGACGGGGAATACACATTGTACATACATTGTACACGTCTGCTTCATTGCTTTTTATTCACATCATGATGTTATATTGGTTTAATATCTGTGACATAAGCAGCATAGACAAGCTGCACAGGAGTTGGGCTAGACCCTCAGGAGGAAGAGCTGCAGTGACTTGTAGTTCTTCCTGTGAGATGTTATGTAGATCTGCATGATATGATTGGAAAGTGTAGGAGCAGATATGACTGCTGACTGACTGCAGACCCAATACATCGGTTGTACTTTATGGCTGTACTATCTGGTGCTTTACATAGTATTAACCATGATGAGAGGAAGGAGGTGAACTGCAATTCTGTATATATTATATTACAGTATAGTACATAATATACACCACAGTACAACATATATACTACAGTATAGTACACAATATACACCACAGTACAACATATATACTACAGAGTAGTACACAATATACAACAAAGTATTAATATACTCCAGTATAGTACACAACATACAACACAGTACAATATGATATATTAATATACCCCAGTGTGGTACACATTATACACCACAGAATTGATATACTCCAGTATAGTACACAATATACAGCACAGTACAACATGATATATTAATATACCCCAGTATTGTACACATTATACACCACAGTTTTAATATACTACAGTATAGTACACAACATACAACACAGTACAATATGATATATTAATATATCTCCAATACAGTACTCATTAATACACCACAGTATTAATATACTCAAGTATAGTACACGTTATACACCACAGTATTAATATACTCCAGTGTAGTACACAACATACAACACAGTACAATATGATATATTAATATACTCCAATACAGTACTCATTATACACCACAGTATTAATATACTCAAGTATAGTACACGTTATACACCATAGTATTAATATACTCCAGTGTAGTACACATTATACAACACAGTACAATATGATATATTAATATACTCCAATACAGTACACATTATACACCACAGTAATACTGTAATCCAGTATATTACACAATATACAGCACAGCACAATATGATATATTAATATACCCCAGTAATAGTACACATTACTACACATTAGTACACACATAGTACTCAACAGTATAGTACACAATATACACCACAGTACAACATATATACTACAGTATAGTACACAATATACACCACAGTACAACATATATACTACAGTATAGTACACAATATACAACAAAGTATTAATATACTCCAGTATATTACACAATATACAACACAGTACAATATGATATATTAATATACTCCAGTATAGTACAGGTTATAGACCACAGAATTGGTATGCTCCAGTATAGTACACAATATACAACGCAGTACAATATGATATATTAACATACCCCAGTATGGTACACATTATACACCACAGTTTTAATATACTACAGCATAGTACACATTATACACCACAGTATTGCTATGCTCCAGTATAGTACACATTATACATCACAGCATTGATATGCTCCAGTATAGTACACAATCACATATATTACATTTTAAGGATTACATACATTATTATAGTACGGTATAGCACACGTTATGGTACACATTACATATTATATGACAGTGTGATATATAAAATATCCCATTACACTATTCTTATGATTCAGCATAGAACACATTACATACCGCATTACAGTATGATATAGCATTATATGTCACATTACAATACCATATTATATATATATATATATATATATATATATATATATATATATATATATAAAATTATACACAGTACAGTCAATATCATATGGTGAATTCCATTACACTTAGAATATGTTACACAAATAATGTCAGACCTTGTATAAAAATGAAAATAACTTGTATATTAATGTAGTCCCTGGACCTCACCGATGTATCGTCTGTCGATATATATATTTTTTGCCATTTTTTTCGGTAGTTCAAAATATATGTGCAAATTATCAATCCTATTACATGCCGACAATTCATGTTTCATGAATAGCAATGTGGTGCTGTATGCAGGTAGATACAGATATATACAAGAATAATACTGTGATACAGCGGACATCTATGTGTAGGGATGAACCGGCCTGATGAAGGGGCTCTGGGTTCTGAAAGCTTGGAAATGTCATTTTTCTGGTTAGAATAGCTTGATAAAAATATACATATTTTCACATAGATATAGCAACAATAAAAGACAAATGAATAGACATATATGCATATATATTTATTTATATATGAATAAACGATTATATATATATATATATATATATATATATATATATATATATAATTAGAAGATACAATTATAAGCAATGATATGCATAACAGAAAATAGTTAAAGATTAGATAGATAGATAGATAGATAGATAGATAGATAGATAGATAGATAGATAGATAGATAGATATATGATATGAGATAGATAAATAGATACATGATAGATAGATAGATAGATAGATAGATAGATAGATAGATAGATAGATAGATAGATATTAGGCACAGCTGGTGACATGTAGGAGCAGGCTCAGGTCTTACACACTTGTTGTTCTGCTCATGATCCCAGTGATTCCTGGCAGGAACAATAGGAAACATTCACAACCATTCACATCCACTAGGGATTCCGTCTCCATAGTGCCAGGGGTCAGGGCTGCAGAGGACGGTGACCCGCCTGGTGTGACACCCTTCCTGCACTGTTGCACTGCGCCGTGTACACCAGTAGCCATGTCTCCACCACATACAGAGCATAGTTACCACTTCAGCACCATGACTATAACCCCTATCAGGTCACAGAGCCAAACCCTTGGGTTCCCTCAGCTTCTTCAGACTCTCTAGGTTCCTTCTTCTTTGTGCAGCTGGAGCAGGATGAGGTGAGTCTGAAGTGAAGCCTCTCAGTCCTATTGTCTTTGTCTAGGGGCGTCTATATACAGTATAATACTGCCAGGGGTGGACATAATACTGCAGAGACTGACAGATGACTCCACTGTAACCTGACACAGGAGAACAGATCTACATCACTGCACCCCCATCCACATGTGCCCCCTGCCTAACTCCTAGCTTGGATCAGCTCCTGGCTCTTTTGCGTTTGGTGGGACATTACTGACCATGTGTGATACTGTATGTACTAGCCCAGTGTGGGGCTCATAGTTCAGAAATGTCCTCAGTTATCCGCCTCACTAATTAATGTGAACAAGGCAAGAAAAAAAAATACTAGATAAAAACAAAAAAATAATACTAGATAAACTATTTATTTATATATTTATTTATTTAATTAATTATTTATAAAATAATATTTACTAGATAAAATAAAACAAAATAAGAAAGCACTAAGTGAGTCGCAGCATCTGTAGTCGGGAATAGTCGGGAAAATTGCTGTCAGACATATTCTTCACAAACTTGATACCTGCTGAAGGTAACTGTTTACACGCAGGTCAGGACCTCTAGGTAAAAAAGGTTGCCCTGGGACTGTGTTAGGATATGTCTGATGTGTTGTATTAGTGTAGATGATTGGTATCTGTCTGGTGGTATGTGACCTGAGATATTTGTAGTGTTGAGGCTTCACTGCGAAGGTGGATGATTTCTCCATGCTGTGTGTGTGTGATGAGTTGGTCTTGTGCTGGATGACTGTCAGTACAGTCTGTCGGTGCGAGGCGTGCTATCTTGATGTGTATCCCAGAAATGGGCATCAGGTGTGCAGGATGGTGGCCCACTGTATGTAGTTGTGGTACCCTAAGGCATTTCCATCCTGTGTGCCGGGGAAGCCTATGACTTGATATTTGCGGCCCTATTGGGTGATACATGTGGACCTGACGTGGACAAGTGGACTGAGATGCGGGTGAGAGTCTGTACTGGGTGATGATGTACTGGTTGTACGTGCGGGAGCTAGGTTCGACTTCTTGTCTTGCTGTATTCTGGAGGACGCATGTTGTTATGTGTTGGATTGAAGCATTTTGTTATCTTTGTGTGCGTGTGTGGGATCTGGATGCTCATAATCTTGGTGTGAGATATCTGGTGATGGCTGGTGTCTTGGTGTATGGGTGCCTGGTGATGCCTGGTGTCTTGATGTATGGGTGTCTGGTGATGCCTGGTGTCTTGGTGTACATGGTGTCTGGTGATGCCTGGTGTCTTGGTGTACATGGTGTCTGGTGATGCCTGGTGTCCTAATGTACATGGTGTCTGGTGATGCCTGGTTGTCTTGGTGTACATGGTGTCTGGTGATGCCCTGGTGTCTTAATGTTACATGGTGTCTGGTGGATGCCTGGTGTCTTGGTGTACATGGTGGTCTGGTGATGCCTGGTGTCTTGGTGTACATGGTGTCTGGTGATGCCTGGTGTCCTAATGTACATGGTGTCTGGTGATGCCTGGTGTCTTGTGTACATGGTGTTGGTGATGCCTGGTGTCTTAATGTACATGGTGTCTGGTGATGCCTGGTGTCTTGGTGTACATGGTGTCTGGTGATGCCTGGTGGTCTTAATCTACATGGTGTCTGGGTGATGCCTGGTGTCTTGGCGTGTGATACCTGGTGATGGCTGGTGTCTTGGTGTATGTGATGCCTAGTGTCTTGGTGTATTGGTGTCTGGTGATGCCAGATGTTTGCTGTGTGATATCTGGTGATGCCTGGTGTTTTGGTTCTGGTATCTTGGGTGTATGTGGTATCTAATGATGTCTGGTGTCTTGGTGTATGGGGTATCTAATGATGCCTGGTGTCTTGGTGTATGGGGTATCTAATAATGCCTGGTGTCTGTGTATGGGATATTTGGTGATGCCTGGTGTCTTGGTAGTATGTGGTGTCTAGTGATGTCAGATGTTTTGGTGGTGTGCCTTCATCGATGTGGGTGACACAGGCTACCAGCAGAGAAAGTTGGGGATGCATATGGCCTTGGTATCTTCCAATTTGAAGGGCTAAAATCCACTTTTTTTTTAAAGATGGCAATCTGTAGAAAGAAAAGAAAGCTCTTACTATTGTGGAATGGGTGCTGTGTATTGCCTATGTGGTGTTTAAAGGGGGAGGTGTGAGGTACGTGGTGTCTCTTAGAGGCTGAGTGTGTTGTCTTGGTGTGAGAGCAGTTACAGCCTGGGGCTGGAGAGGTGAGCTTGTGTCACATTTTCACAGTTCTTGGGTGGAGCTGGGGCTGGAGAAGACTTATGCCATTGGAGGAAGTTGTTCTTAAGAGCTGATAAATACACCGGGGCTGCCAGGAACTGTCTGCACACTCTTTAAGGAGTGTCTCCTGACGAGAGAGGGCGAGGTGGAGAATCTGGAGTACAAGGAAGCAAGCAAATCAATTAACTCCCAGTGCCCTAAACTCAACCGAGAGGTGCCATGACTGCACTGATGGGATCTTACGCCTGGTCTGAGAGCTTGGACTGCTCCACCATAGATGGAGACCTCTCAGATGGACTGTCCCCTCACAGGTCTCCTCGGGAGAAAGGCTCAGAGACCCGCATCAGGAGACCCATGAATGCCTTCATGGTCTGGGCAAAGGACGAGAGGAAGAGGCTGGCAGTGCAGAACCCAGACCTCCACAATGCGGAGCTCAGCAAGATGCTAGGTAAGACCTGGGCTACATATTATAGGATGGTATATTATACTATAGTGTAGTATGGTATATTATACTATAGTGTAGTATAGTGTACTATGGTATATTATACTATAGTGTAGTATGGTATATTATACTATAATGTAGTATGGTATATTATACTATAGTGTACTATAGTATAGTGTAGTATAGTATAGTGGAGTATAGAATTGTGCAGTATAGTATATTATAGTATATTGTAGTTATATTTTGGTATAGTATATTATAGTACATTATATTAAAGTATATTACAGTATATTTTAGTAAAGTATACGATAGTACAGTATATTATAGTATATTTTAGTACTGCATACTATAGTACAGTATAATAAAGTATATTAGAGTAGAGCATATTATAGTATATTTTAGTATAGTATTCTATGGTACCGTACATTGTAGTATATTTTAGCATAGTGTAGGATAGTACAGTATATTATAGTATATTTTAGTACAGTATGCTATCGTACAGTATATTATAGTTTAGTATAGAATACTATAGTACAGTATATTAAAGTATAGTAAGTATAGTATATTATAGTATATTTTGGTATAGTATACGATAGTACAGTATATTATAGTATATTTTAGTACAGTATGCTATCGTACAGTATATTATAGTATATTATAGTATACTATAGTACAGTATATTAAAGTATGTTAGGATATAGTATATTATAGTATAATTTAGTATAGTATACTTTAGTACAGAATATTAAAGTATATTACAGTACAGTATTTTATAGTCTATTTTAGTATATTATAGTACAGTATAGTAAAGTATATTATACTACAACATATTATGTTATAGTATATTTTAGTATACTATAGAACAGTATATTAAAGTATAGTATAGTATATATCATATATTACTATTGTGATAACATACAGTGAGGTAGCAGCTAACATGTATGTGCTGTGCCAGTCCCAGGACAAAGAGAGAATAGAGTTGGATAAAAATCCTTTACGGCTGAAATCACACGTGCAGTTTTAGTGCAGTTATTGGAAAGGATAAATATCTACTTCCCTTTACTTTATCTATATTTGTGGATCCACTTTTGTAATTGGTTGAAAACACGCATGGAAAACTGCCGTGTGTGAATCGGGGACTCATGAATAAGGCAAATATTATTGAATCTAATAACAAACAAAATAACAAAACTAAACCCAGAATTGCCTAACTGCGTTTCCGCATCATGTACCAGTTTAACCCTATCCTTGCTACTTCTGTAGAGTGTGCAGGTGGGAAGCAGCAGGTTCTCCAAAAACCACGAGCCTGACTCTTTTATTAATGGAGACAGTGGAGAGATTGTTCCCATTCCTTATGATTTCAGAGTAAATACTAATAATACTACTAATACTAAGGGCTGGTAATATATATTAGTAATACTCCCTGGCAGTCTGGGAACTTTCCCCAGGAAGGATTAGCTGCAGTCAGGTTTGCTCCTGCCCGGGGATTCTTGTTTCTAGGAGTCATTGAACTCAGCAGGGAATTGAGAGGAAGCCTCTGATTGCAGACACCAGGGCCCCATGACTCCTTATCTGCCTCTGCCGGACTCTGAGGGTTTCCACTTCTCCGGAAATGTCTCAAGTCTCCCATAAATGTTCAGTCTGCACAAACCATTAGTCGTCTGCAAACAAAGGTATAAATGACCAGTATTAAAATTAATGCTGTGATATGTATCAATAATCAGGTACCTCTGGTGAGAGTTCTCCAGGGGATGTCCTGTGCCTATGGTCAGGAAATCTCAGCCTGCCATCTTGATACAAGCAGCAGGTTTCCTATGAGCTGACACCTGGCCTGATGATGGGCACATCCTCCTGCCACATCCTGTATCTTAATGGTTTGTGTTTTTTTTTGTGTGTGTGTCCTGTTTGATGTAGGAAAATCCTGGAAAGCTCTGTCCCCCTCCCAGAAGAGACCTTATGTGGAAGAGGCCGAGAGGCTGAGGGTCCAGCACATGCAGGATTATCCCAATTACAAGTACAGACCCAGGAGGAAGAAGCAGATCAAACGGATCTGTAAACGGGTGGAAACTGGATTTATGATCAATGGTCTCTCCAGGGACCAGAACTCGGGGCCAGATACCAGGGCCTGCAGGTCAACTGGAGATAAAGAGGACAACCAGGGCTATCATTCTGGAGCAAGTCTGCAGGATATGAGAGGCTACAGGGAGTCTCAGAGTGGTGGTGGTGTCAGCAAGCATGACCAGTCCTACCCATATGGGCTTCCAACCCCCCTGAGATGTCACCACTGGACGCCATTGACCAAGAGCAGAGTTTCTATCCATCTTCATGCCCTGAAGACCACAACCCT